>JAHHFK020002890.1:0-530000 GCA_024533555.2 Aedes koreicus
CAACGGCCAAATATACAAAAAAGAATGCATCGAGAAGCGCCTGCTGCCCTTCCTCCGGTCCCACGCAGGTGACACTCTGTTTTGGCCGGATTTTGCATCGTGCAATTACGCGAAGCCGGTGATGGAGTGGTACCGAGCCATCGATGATGTTTTTGTGCCGAAGGAGGCTAATCCGCCAAACTCGCCGGAACTTCGCTCAATAGAAAAACTCTGTACGATTATGAAGATCAAGCTCCGGAAAACAGGGAATGTCTTCAAAAACGACAAGGATTTAAAGAAAGTATGAATGAAAGTGTGTAAGAAAGATGACGCAAGTGTTACACAGGATTTAATGGGTAGCGTTAAGTCCAAGGTGCAGGCATTTAGCCTAGGAGAGGAGGTTAAATAAACCAACGTTGCAAAAACATAACTAATGTGTGTTTATTTATTCCCTGAGAATTTCAAAAATATCCGACTTCAAATTAATTTTTGTCTGTTGCATTTTGTTTTAAGTGAAATCTTTAAAAGCATATGTCTATACAATTTTAAATGTAAGCCAACAGTGGTATTTACAGCGTTCAAAATATTCAACTCCATTTGGTCTTCTAGTTTTCTAGAAAAAAAAATCATGAAAATGAGCCCAAAAACGTGGTAAAAATCTAAAATACCCCTTAGTATTGCTAGTATTGTTGCCGACCAAATGTCTCATATGAAAAAGAAGGTTCGTTCAGTAACCGCTGCCATTGAGAAATCGCAGGAAATTTCTTTCGAGGAAGTTTTATGAAATCTCATCAGATTTTAATGAACTTAAAGCCGAAAACGAAAACCTCAAGCAACAACTTTTGAAACTTTCGAGGTTTCAATTAGAGTTAAAACGTTTTGTTTCAATTAGAGTTAAAAAGTTTTGTTCAACAACTGGAGGATAATGTTGATAAGTCGGACCGTAAAGTAGTGTCTAATAACGCAGTTTTGTTAGGGCTCTCAAACGTTGAAAATGAAAAGACGATGAAATTTTCCGAAACCCTTGTCCATCGCATAGTAACCCTGCCACCGAATTCGATCTTATTCGCTAAAAGATGGTATGTCAGCAGCGAAGTAAGCGTGGCAATCCCCATTCAAATTGTGTTTAGAAACAAGCATAGCAAAGAAAAAGTTATCTTCCATAAAAAAGAAATAGAAATACACTTTTCAGCCAGTATTGATCAAACCTTTCTGGTGAATGGTACAGCATTCCATGTAACAGTGAGGAATGAATGAACCGGGTATTCACTTTAAATTAAATTTGTTTCGCCAGCTAGAGGAAGGGGAATCTTGGTTAAAAAAATTAAGAAGCCAAACTAGGCCTAATAAAAACTAGGAAATTTGATTAAACGTTAAGAAGAACGACCAAAATAAGATTTAAAGGGTGTACCGTTTAAAATCCGCGCACACAAAATTCATTCTCAAAATTCAAGTTTTCATCCGATTATCACCAAATTTTCAGGGAGTAAAAAGAAAACAATAAAATTTAGTTAAAGCATCATTCATTTAATTTATTTCGCCTTTATATCCGAATGCGTGAACCTTGGCCTTAACCCCAGCCATAAGGTTCTGCACGACCTCAGAAACAATTTGCATATTAACTCATGCTTTCTTAATTTCTTCTACATTCTTCACCACTTTAGGTCGTTTAAGAAGGTGCTCCTTCATAATGGCCCAGTATTTTTCTATTGGACGCAGTTCCGGTGTGTTTGGGGGGTTCAGATCTTTCGGCACGAAATCGACATCATTCGGCTTATACCACTCTAGTACGTCCTTCGTGTAGTGGCATGATCCCAAATCGGGCCAGAAGGTCGTCGGACCTTCGTGAGCCTTCAGGAGAGGGAGAAGCCGCTTTTGGAGACACTCTTCCAAAAACACCTGTCCACTCATGGTGATTGCGGTAACGAAAGGTGTACTCCGCTTTCCGCAAGTACAAATCGCTTGCCAAATTAAGAACTTCTTTGTTACTGGCTAGCCAGATGGGCTAGCTCCTAGAATGCCCCTAACCTCTGGTCTAAGCCACGGAGGTCGTCTGGGGTGGGCTACACTCGCCTTTTTTGTCTCAAGGTCGGCTCTTCACTGTCGTCACTGATCAGAAGGACAAAACACCACTCAATTCTTTTTAATTAACTTTTATTTATTTACTCACTCGATGTGTGTGTGTAGTGTGGTCGTGTGGCTGGCCAGCGATGACGGGATTCTGCTGCGGTGGGGTTTCTCGGCGGCGGCGTCGCTGCTCGGGCCTCGATCGCCTGATCAAGGGTGGCTTGGTGGATGCACTCGACTCGTCGCCCGACGGCTGTCGCGGCGTGATTTCTGATCCTGCTCAAGGGTGGATTAGGGCGGTTACTCGTCGCCCGATGGACGTCACGGCGTGGCTCGATCGGATGATCAGCGTCGCTTGGAAACCACTGGCACGTGCGTTTCCCCAGCGAACAATGGACGCCGGCGGAATTGGTGCAGGTGACGACATACCTCGCACTTAGTGAAAGGCTCTCGGCGGCTTGACAATGGCGGTAGTCAGCCGGTAATGCCTTTTTAGCCCGTAATTAATGGGTCCTGCGGGGATTTAAGAGGTGGTCTTAGGGTTGGGAATTTGCTACTGGGTTTGGAATTAGCATGCCTGACTACGATTTAGCAATAACTAATTGCAGGTTCTTTTCCTCACTTCACTTTTTAATAATTCTCACTTTGCTAATATAATTAATTAGCTCTATACGCTTTTGGGTTTAATATTTTGGCTCTGCTTAGCAAGGCAGCTGAAGTAGAAAAGACCTTTCGTTTTTCTTGTCCCAGTAGCTTCCCTCGTAACCCGAGAACCTCTCCTCCTCTTTCTCAAATTTCCACCACCCCTCGTCCATATCCTTCTTTCAATTCCAATGCCCACCTTATCCTTACTCCATCCCGTTACGTGTTTTGGTGTGTATTGATTTGTGGAAGTGTGTTATAATATTTTGGCTTCAATTTGACCGTTGGTGTGGAGGTGAATCTTATTACCTAGATTTTATAATCACTTGTATACAAGTAACTGTTATACAATTTGAACGCATTCATGACGAACTCTACTATTCCTATTACTCACTCTCTTTAATATCTCTTGCTTTTCTCGCTCGGAACTGGCTTAGTAGGGTAGAGGAACCAGAACCGTAACACTACCCCACACTCCCCGTAAAAATAAATTGATTTATCGATTTATTTTTCAACAATTTATTCGGTTAACAATTGATTTTCAGAACATCACATTTCTATCCATGCACCCAGGGTTGAGTATTGCCTTTCGCAAACTTCGAAATCCTTAAGAGCAAATATTTCAGCGCCGTTGTGTCTACCAAATAGATCTTCTTGTCAGCTTTACAGAAGAATCCATTTACCAACGCATTTACCCTTTTTTCTTGATTGATCGGCCTTCTCTCCCGAAATCTCAACCAAACAATTGAGAGGATGAATTCTGACCGAACACTACCTATGATCTCTTTAGAGCTATACGCGATGAGGTTTAACTCAAGCCAACTATTGGCCTGACGGTGGTGGTTGGAGAAGCTAGTCTTTTCGTTAGTGATTTTTTTTTTTTTATTTTATTTTATTTTTTTTTTTGAACTTGCTGGACTGTGATTCAAGGGAAATAGTAGAAACATTATAGATTTGTGCTGCCTGATGTCATAAGAAAAATAATTATGCGTTTAAAATTTTTCGTTGCACACCGGACTTGTAGCATTTATCATTTGTGATGCCCTTGACCGGTTTCCCTCCTAATGCGCGAACTACGATTTCAGTAAGCCCTGAACTATAATCTCTCCAAATATAATTAATTCGGAAATTGAAATGACAAGAATAAAGAAATATGAATACCAATACGAATGCTGAAAAACAAAACTAGACCCAGACAATCGAAAACCAAATAGTCTGACCTTGAACTTCATCACACTCTAGACCTTCACTTTCTCTCTCTCTCTCTCTCTCTCTCTCTCTCTCTCTCTCTCTCTCTCTCTCTCTCTTTTTTCACTAATACTATGATACACAATTTATATCTTTGAAGTACACTATACCTTATCCTACAAACTATCCTAAGTAAACCAAAATGAATCCGTAAAATAATTTGAACAAATGGTCCATAAAAGGAACCAAAAAAAAAACCAAATCAAACTTATTATCTTAAACTATTTTACGCGAGCAATCAACAAATTTTATTTTTGGAATCATCGGTCTCAGGGATTCCTGGTCGGAGATCAGCCGCTGAAAAAACTCCAATGTTTTTGCCTGAGCTATCCATAAGCTCATATGAACTTGTTCCACGACGGGCCATAACTGTACAGGGAATGTACAAAGGTCCCAACTTTGCGTTGTACAGATCTACTGCTGAGGACTGAGTGAAATTTCGTCGGAAAACCTTCTCCCCAACTTGGTAGACAGGAGCGGGATTCCGATATCGCAAGTTATAATTTCGGGCACTTTTCTCGTGTGCCTTCTCGAGGTTATTGTAAACCGTATCGAAAATCGCGTGATCAATTTTCAGTTTCTGACTAATTCTCTCCCTTTCAGTTAGCTCCTGCGTGTCTACATCTAACTTGTGCTCATCCCCATCAGCCACGATCTCGTGACCGTAGAGGATTCTATACGGTGTGAAACCCGTGGACGAGTGTCGAGTGTTATTGATCGTGAACTCAATCTCGGAGATACGAGTATCCCACACCCGTTGATTGGTCTTCACGTACATACGTATGCACGCGTTAATACTGCGATTTAGTCTTTCGACGGGGTTCGCCTGACTGTGATGGCGTGCGTTAGCCCAGTGCTGAACGTGATATCGTTCGAGGAAATTTTTGAACTCTTTGCTGAGGAAACAGCTGGCGTTGTCCGTAATCAGAAACTCCGGGACTGAATATCTTCGGAACCAGTGCTGCTCTACCAGGCGAATGACAACATCCGAGGATATTTTCTTAATCGGGAATAACATCGTCCATTTGGAGAACATGTCCATTAGAACGAGAAGGTGCGTGTTGCCAGATTTGCTACGCGGCAATGATTGGATAAAATCCATCGAGAGGATTTGAAACGGCTTAGTAGTCAAACGTTGTTTACCCATCTCGGGGTGTTGCGAAACGTTTGTTGGTTTAAATTCTTTGCACTGTTGACAGCTCTGAACGTATTTCTTGACCGAAGTAGCTAAATTTGGCCAGAAATACCGCTGTCGTACCTTTTCTAGCAACTTTTCGTAGCCTATGTGGAAAGCGTTAGTGTGTTCTTTGTGAAGAATTTCCTTACGCAGACTTTCCGGTACGCAGAGTTTCCATTCGTACCGATAATCGAAAACTTCTGTTTTCGTCGGTATGAATTTGTACAACTTTCCCCCTTCAACTTTAAAATCCAAGTTTTCATCCGGGGCGGACTTAACTTTCTTCAGCAGTCCCGTGTACCAATCATCCTCTAATTCATCTACCTCGAGCTCTTCTACAGCTCGAGACAGCGCATCAGGAATAATATTATCCCTGCCTCGTCTATGCCTAATTTCCAAATCGTACCCCTGGAGATCGATGCTCCATCGACTAAGACGGGAAGAGGTCCTCCACTTTCCGTTCATGATGTGTGTAAGAGCCGAAGCGTCGGTCATCACGACAAAATGCTTTCCTTCGATGTAAGGCCGGAATTTCTCTATAGCCGAGAGAACGGCCAATCCCTCCTTCTCCGTGGCAGCGTAAGACTGTTGGGCTGGAGTCAATTTCTGCGAGAAATACGCAACTACCTTTTCCCCGTCTGCATGTTGTTGAGTCAACACCGCTGCAATCGCATTATCACTTGCGTCAGTTTGTATTTGGAAGGGTAAACTAAAATTCGGGTTGCTCAAAATCGGAGCAGACATAAGGCTCTCTTTAATGCGGACAAAGGCATTTTCAGCCTCGTCGTTCCAAATGATACCTTTGGGTTTCTTCCGGAGCAGATTAGTGAGAGGGGCGCTCATTTCACTGAAAGAGGCAATGAAGCGCCTGTAATAATTTGCCATCCCCAGGAATCGGCGCAATGCACGAACTGAATTGGGCCGTTCATAGTTCAATATGGCATCGACTCTATCGGGGTTCGGACAAATCCCCTCGGCTGTTAATAAATAACCGAGATAGGGTTACTCAGTTACACAAAATTTTGATTTTTGGAGGTTGATCGATAAATTTGCGGCATTTAGTCTCCTAGCAACCTCGCGAAGGCTAGCAAGATGGGCCTCGAATGTATCGTTTATCACGACTATGTCGTCCAGATAAACGAATACATTCGGTTCCAATTCACCAAAACCTAGGACTTCGTCCATGAGTCGAGACAAACTGGCTGGACTATTGACGAGGCCGAAAGGCAATCTGGTGAACTGGAACAGTCCTCTCCCCACCACCGAAAAGGCCGTATACTTGCGCGAGTCGACGTCGAGTGGAATCTGCAGAAAAGCTTTAGTTAAATCAATAGTTGTCATATATTTACTCGCACCTAACCGACTCAGTATACGGTCTTGGTGGGGGAGAGGATAGGCGTCCCTTTGAGTCCGTTCATTGAGACGACGGGCGTCTAAACATAATCTCACCTCACCTGAGGGTTTAATTACTGGCACCGTACTAAGTGACCAGTCACTTTTACTTTTCTCGATCACCTCCTGTGCTAAAAGGTTAGCCACCTCTAAATTAATTTTCTTCTGCATTTCCGGAGAGGTTGGGTACGGGTTAATTCGAATTGGCGGAGAGTGTCGGAATTCTTCCTTGAGCTCTATTTTGTGAGTGATGAATGGAGTGACATCAAGGATCTCACCATCTATCGCTACTTTAAAAAGTTGTTTAACGTCCTCGAGTTGAGCTATCTGCTCATCAGAGAGATCGTGTGAGGACTCTTCCATAGAATTCATTTCGTCACTCTCAACTTCGTCAATTCTAACTAGTCCCTCTTTTCCGTGCAAAGTTGGTCGGATGCTGAACGCTTTCCAGAAATCCCCGAATCCCAGAATGAGTCTCCTTCGTAGTTCTGGAGCTACTAGTGTGGGTATGATTCTGGTCACATTGTTGAAAGTGATCGGTAAGTACACAAGACCTTTTACTTTCCCTCCGCTGTTTTTACTGAAACAGTAGATGGATTAATTTTTAATTTCAAAAACTTTATCAGCTTTTCAGATCCGGATCCCAACACCGAACGTTGAGCACCACTATCTAAAAGGCCAAGTATTTCTACTCCCATTACATTGACTGACCCTGAACATGGACACAAATTTCGTCTACGCTGGGTTCAGTGACATAGTCGGTATCCGACAGTGGGTCAAATCCACAAGCGGATAATTCGTTAAAAATTGGATTTGGGGTAGGAGGGTTTTCGAGGTCACTATCAACTTGCCTCCTCAAGCTGATTCCTCGGTATTTTTTTGACACACAGGGCAACTACTAGTGTATACATCTGTGAATCCACACAACCGACAAAATTTTCGTTTGGATTCGGGACACTCCACGTAATGGTGTCCATGCTTTCTACAATTGTAGCATGTTCCAATAGGCGGTCTTTGGTATTTCTGAACCAAGGTGTGTAACGTATTTTTAGACGATCCCTCCATAGATTCCGTTTTCCGCTCCCCTCCCTTCTCTTGTCCGTTTCCTGCCTTTCCTTTTTGACCTCCCTTTTCCTCACCCAAACCTTTCTGTTTTGTTTGATTGTGTTTAGAATTGGTGAAAACTCGAGTATCATTTCCAGTGTTCCCAGAACCTTTCTGGTTTTTATTCCGATCAGATGTTATTTCATTAACTTGATTGTTGCGTGACCGATTTGGAAATTCAGACTGTCTTTGAATGAAACTGAAATTTTCATCAATTCGCCTGCCATATTTTCGTAACTTATCCAAACTCCTAACTCCTGCTCCTGTTAAAGCGTTTTTGTAATCGTGGCGCATATTACGCCAGATTAAATTGAATTTTCTCCTCTCAGATAGCTGTTTTGTCATAGTCTGAAATAACTTTTGCATCTCATGATAATAATCCGCAAATTTTTCACCTCTGGCTTGCCTTCGATTAGTGGCTTAAATTTCTAACTGGAAATCAATGTCAGGAGGGAGAAATTCGCGTTTCAACTCCTTTTTCAATTCCGACCAATTCCTAAAATCCCTGTTCTCTACTCCATCAAAATACCATTCTTTGGCACGACCTGTGAATAAATGGATGGCCGATCGAAATAATTCGTCGCAGTACTGGAGCTGGGCAGACCAACGAACTATCGAGGATAAGCAGCTGGCGGTGGCGTGAGCTCTGGAGGCAACCTTGATGGCGCGAAGCCCGTAGTGCGGAGCTGCAAAGCACCAATGTGGATTTGGCAGGTGGTGGTGGCACGTACCATATAAGCAGGCTATATGCAGGCTGTTGCTAGCAAGCCCTTGGCTAGGCAACCGTTGCTAGGCAGCCACTAAATTGCAGTGGTGTTCTAGGCATCTGGTTGCCCAAGCTGGTGATGATTTGTTGCCATCCGGTGGGTGACACCACGAGGAGCGAAATAAGTTGCCTGAGTGTGTGTTATACTTCCGGTAGCCATCTTTATTTATAGCGCAACTTGCACAGCAGCTTTGCGAAAAGACCGACAAGGATTTCTTATGCGGATTATTCAAAATCCGTCCTTATCAGCACGCCCAATCCAATGTTGAGAGAGTTGTTTAGTTTGAATTTATCTTACCAATTGGCAGAAAACGGTGGCTAAAACAATTGTAGGTTTTTCTTTGTTGCATTCCTTTAGCATTGTGCATAATTTTTAAATGGCTGCCGTCACGAGCAATTGAAACCAATTGGCAGGCAGCGGTGGCTAAAACAATTTTAATTGTCTCTTCGTTGTATACCTTGAGCATTGTGCACAATTTACAAATGGCTGCCGTCATGAAAAATTGACACGTCTTATGGCAAGGGAGGTGTCACTTGAAAATCTAAAAATTAGCGACCGTCACGAAATATCTTTACAAATTAAACGCTAATATCTTCATAAATGCTTGATAGATTTTCAAGATGTTAACACCAATCGGTTTCCCGCGTATCAATTCAATTATCAAACAATATCCGTTAACAATTTCAAACTGTTTTTTTTTTAATCTTTATTTTACGTCGGCCTATTTCCTCACATGGTGACAATCACCGACGCCAGGAAGACGACTCCACCACCTGGACCCTACCTAACGACTCATGAATATGAACCGGGACCAACGGCTTTACTTCCCTTCCGAAGGAAGACGTGACAAGATTTTTTCGCCTCAGAAAAACCACCGACGTCGACTGGGATTGAACCCAGACCCACTGGGGTGCCAAGTAGCAGTCACGCTTACCACTACACCACCGACGCCGGCTAATTTCAAACTGTTGAAAATAATGAAAATAAAAGGTGATGTCTTATAATTTTGTTATGCAGGCTAAATTTACTAAATAAACAGTAGTTTCCTATCACAGATTTCAAATGTGAGCAAGGGAGGTGTCATATGCAAATGTTAACGATATAAAAAGGGTACACATTCGCAAATTTTCTTATTCGTGTTGCAGTACTGGAGCTGTGCGGAGGAACGAGTCATTGTGGATTGGTAGCTGGCGATGGCATGTACCCTGTAGGGTGCATTCAGCAGTGCTGAGCAGCAAGGCGCCAATGTGGATGTGGCAGCTGACGGTGGCAAGTACCATAGAAGAAGCACTGGCGACCAACCATTGGAGATTGCGCTGATTGCGCTGCAGGCTGTTGCTAGCAAGCCGTTGGCTAGGCAAATGTTGCTAGGCAGCCATAAATTATGCAGTGGATTGCTAGGCCCAAGCCAGTGATTTATTTGTAGCTAGCCGGTGGGTGCAGCCACGACGAGCGAAATAAGGTGCTTGTGTGTGTTTGTGTGTGTGTGTGTGTGTGTGTGTGTGTGTGTGTGTGTGTGTGTGTGTGTGTGTGTGATCTTGCTGCTAGCCATCTTTTGGTAAGGCGCAACGTGCAACGAGTGAAATAACCTGATTCATCAAAAGACCGAGAAGGTTTGAATTCAAATGCGGACCATTTCGAATCCGTCCTTTTCAGGACGACGAATTCAATTTCGAGAGAGTTTATATGATTTGAATTTATCTAAACTTACTTTCCAAGTTCTAACCAATTGGAAGACAGTGGTGGCTGTGATAATTTTAGTTTTCTCTTCGTTGCATACCTTGAGAATTGTGTACAACTTACAAATGGCTGCCGTCACAAAAAAATTAAATACCGGACGCCATCACCGAATTATTAGATCGTTTCTTGATTGGTTTATTTTTTGAGATATTTGCACCAACCTTAAGGTTAAACGATTGCCATTTTATTTATTAAAATATATATTTGTAATATATTTGTTGCGTTCCGGTAAATATCAAAAAATTCCTTATCACGGACAACGTTTTGATTATTCACCAAATGCTTTCTAAAGAGTGAACAAAAGAATTTTCTATCATAATTACTGTCTAATGCTGGTCTAACGATCTATTTGGACCACACCCACGCTCTTTGATCAGACGCCATATGGCAAGGGTAGAGGTCAAATGAAAATTTGAAAATAACTGAAACAGTGAACGCGAATAGCTTTATCATTTCTCAATAGATTTTCGAGATTTTTGCTTCAATCAGTTGGAGATTTTCGCGACAGTCAACTATCAAAAATATATTTAAGTGTTGACTTTGAATTCCCAAACAGACCCTGAACAATCTATAACGCGATAAGGATAATGGTTTCCAGCTGGTCTATCATATCAACACAATCACTACAGCCAGCACCACCGTTGCCTTTCATTATACCAACATTCAAATCAAACGTCCCTTTCCAGGGCCGCAAAATAATTACTAAGAAGCGAATCAAGCGAATGTTCTTACATACTTTCTCACTTACTTACGCTAACCCTACGTCCCATTAGAACAGTACATGAGTACTAATCAGACGGTTTAACGAAGTCTATGTCAACCGGTCGTTTGTTATAAACAACCCTACTGATTTTTGAAAACAGTGTGATTAAAACCCAGCACGAGAGTGTGCAAGGGAAAAACAAACCACAGAATAGGAAACAAAGTGAGGGCCTTAAGGGGTAGGGGAAGCAAAAGGAGGGTGGGGAGGGAGGAAACAAGTAAAAAAGAGAAATATTTTTATAGGACAAAACACACAAAAAACCCAAAAAAAAACGAAATAATATGAACAAAAAGCAAACAACAAAGAAGGAAAATTGATGAAAGACCGAACAAATGGGGCAAAAATATACACGGAGAATAAAGAATAAGACTGAAAATGTATAAGTAAAGTATAAAGCGACACACGCGTTTAAAGCCGAAAACGACAAAGATAGACAGGAAGCGATGGCGTAGGGAGCGAAAGCAACGGGCATAAAGTATTATTTTTTTTTTTTTTTTGTTGTTTGTTTGTGTTTTTTTTTTTTGTTTTTTTGTTTTGTTTGTATACAGGTATAGATGGCAGTTTTGTAATGTATACGAACTTACTTAAAGCTTTTTGAGGGATTCTTTTAGGGGCTATTCATAAACCACGTTGACTGGGAGGAGGGGGGGGTGCCGGTGGCTGCGCTCCATTCAAAATTTTTAAATTTGTTTGGGTGAAAGTGTGTGGGGGGGGGGGGGGGGGGGGGTGTGTGTGATTTTCTAAAATTTGTGTGAGTTGTTTACCAGCGGCCCTTTGCGGGTGTGTGCGTTTTGGGTGTTGTTATGGAATGTTGTGTTGTGTGTTTGGGACCCTCCCTTCTCTTTCATTGCCTTTTATTTTTATCCACTTAATTAATAGGACGATTTGAGTTAGTTGTTGGTTTTGATTGTCAGTTAGTGTGTGGGGAGGGTAATAAGGGGGGGGACCCGTCGGGGGAGCAACTCCACTTACGCGACGGGTACATAAGATTCTCCTTCCAACGATACGATCCAACAAATCGAATAACCCAATTCGCAATACTTATTAAGCTTTCTACGGGATGGCGTGTTAAGAAGGGCGCGTCTCTCTCGCAGAAACTGTTGGAGTAGAACTCCGGCATGACAATCGAATAGGCAAGATAAAGAAAATGATACTGTTTGTTCCCTCCTAGACGCCGAATGTCATACCACTCCATTGTCCAATTTCAGCTTGAGTGATACCCTGATGCTCCCTCCCCTCCCAATATATATTCAATGTCATATAATAATATACAAAATATAGTGAATGAATGTTATAATGATAAAAAGTATAGTGCATGAATATTATAATGAAAAATAATAAAATGAATGAATAAAGACTGGACTCGCAATAAATAAGACACACAAAAATGATCACCAAAAATTCATTTTAAATCGGATACTTCTCAAATTTTCATGGATTAAATAACTATATAAAAGCTACGTTTTGGCATAATTTACTTATTGAATTTACTCCCACAAGCTGATTGCTCGTACATTTCTCTTAACACTGCTCATGAGATCTTGGGCGAAGCTTTGTCCATCTTCCTTACATAATTTCTCCCAGTTTTTCTTCAAAGCTTCATCGGTTTTGAATGTTTTTCCGCTTTTCTTCAACTTCTTCTTCATTATCGCCCAAATCTTTTCGATCGGACGAAGTTCTGGTGTATTTGGCGGGTTCGCCTCCTTCGGGACCACATTAACGCCCTTCGCTTCGTACCAATCCATTACAGGCTTGACCTGTACCAATCCATTACAGGCTCCTCTCCCATGTACGCATCGAAACAGAGTGTGTACAAACTACCGCTAGCAACTATCACAAGCTATCAGTGGTACATGAGCGAGTTCCATCACGTTATTATTGCCTATTGAGGTGGTGGATTCGTCCGTGCCTTGATCTACGCCGCAGTAAGATTTTAGGCAATGATAACGTCCATGGTTCGAGTACTACTTTACCCATGCCCTTTCGCTCAATTTTCAATACTCCTATTCTCTTTCCAACCTACCTACTTTCAACTTTCTCTTCATATCTTTCATTCTAGAAAACATAACTGTCCACTCTTGGTGCCTCATGGTGATGAGCGAAACATCTCCTTCTACATCATAAGTAATGTTTAAATCATCTATGAAGTAAAGTCAATAAAACAATATTACCAAATATAATGATATTGTTAGTTATGATGAAGTAATGACAAAGATTGAAATGTAAAATCGAACACTAGCCAAATGGCACACAGCGCTGCTTGAATCAGATCAGCTCAGAATTGGTAAAAAGTCTATTTGCAAACCGGAAATGAAAAATTCATTCAGCAATAAGTGCAAAGCCTACCACAGATTCCGTAATTTTCAAAAGCCTAGCACAGCTGTAATTTTGTGCGTTATATACTGGAAATAATACGATGTTGTCAAGAAATACTACATATTGTACACAAAATAATTAAATGCCGCCATTTGCCTCTTCCGCTAAGATGTTAGATGATTGAAACTCTAAAATAGCGAAAATTCCAACGTGATATAATGAAATAAAGTTGATCACCTGGCAGCCTAGCAAAATAGCAAAGAAAATTTAAGCAAACAATTATTCGCAATAAATTTCATATGAGTATGATTACTGCCCAATTACGAAAAAAATAAATAAATAAAATGACAGGAAATTCATTGATAACTCTTTTTTTCCTACTGGGCCCATAAATGATTCTTTACGTCTTTAAAATTCAAAATGTAGGGTCATTAACAATGAATTAACAATGAATTGAATTAATTATTTTGAACGAAGATTTTTTTTTGTGTGGAATTTGTCGTATATAATCTAAGATCTCTCTAAGAAAATGTAAAAAACCATTCCATCTTTTCAAATACATAACGTGAGTTAGGTGGGCCAAAACCTACAACGATGCAAATGCGAAGCTGAAAATAGCATAAAAAAACATTGTGAAGGGATGTTATAATATAAAATGATAATAACAATTATATTTGTAATGTCTGCACATCTGCTGATCCTGCTGCAACTGTAGACGGACTTGCATTATCATAGCCACGGGGGAAGAAAACAATTCAAAATTATTATACAATACTTGGGAATTCCATGAATGATCTGAAATTATATACCGTAAAAAGAATACTTCCATTTTTCGTGGTAGGTTACGATTTCAGCATGCTTCTTTACCGGGGTCACGCTGTCTACATCGTCTTGGTGCGGCTGCCACCTAATATATAGTTGCCGCGATACAGCGTTTCTTACTCAACCGCTGGATGCCAGGACAGCCGCTGTTTGAGCCGCACCTCCTTGGTGGACTGACGCTCGGCACGCACCTCATCAATTTAGCTGAAGTCAGAAGGACAACAGTGCCCAGGCTGCACTACTAGAACGCAACCCTTAGTTGGCGGCCTTTGTCATCTCTTGACCCGTGGAAGCATGAGGTACGCACGCTCCATCCCAGGTATCTTCTCACCATTTTGCAGCCCAATTTCAATGTGGAAAAACGAATTGATGTGATATAACCACAATGGAACTGACTCTTAGCTTCGGTTTTCGACAAAGAATCCCTACTGAGCTCTTGCGGCACGTCAAGCCGGCCAGTTCAGCGCACGAGCCTTCTGGTTGGATGTCAGAAATGCCTTGAAAATGCGGTTGTTGCCCATAGTTTTTGAACTTAGCGGAATTTTTAATTACTGGCAATGTCCTGGATTTAGTCGCCTGTCTGATCACTGGGGTAGCGAAAATTTGACGTTCTAATCAATGGCATTTTTTAACTTATTTATTGGCTGTATAGTAATGTAAAGTGATCCAGGAGTTAATATCTGTAAATGTATTCAGATCGGTTTTGTTTCTGTTTGTAAATTTGTTTAGTTTTTTGTCCAATATTAAATTATCTTCAAGATAAACCATTCAGCTCAAATCATCATCATCATCATCATCATCATCATCATCATCAATTGCGGTCGATCAAAGATAATGGTCTATAATGATGCATGAACTTCGTAAGCATATGAAACTTGAAATTATGTGGAATTAAGAAGAGAGTTCGGGCATTAGGATTTGGAAAAGAAGTAGAGCGAAATACAGATACCTAAAGCTCTTAAAGTACTGAAAGCTCAACATAAAAACATTAAGCGCAATGAAAAATAAATGCCTTATAATTAAATCTTACCTGTTGTGCCTTACAATACGCCACTAAGAAAGGTTGATATTTATCATCTCCTTTAGAGTTGATCAAGCCTATTTCATCCAGCTTGATTTCTTTATCTGAAAAACAAAATAGAATATTCTTATAACTTAAGATTGTGGTAGGGGTCAAAATTGTCGAAAGTGGTAGTGCTTAATCGCATTCTGTAGAACAACCCGAATAGTGTAGGCGATTTGGCGACTACAATTTAACGCCAGTGCCTATATCAGCACGGAATTGATCGCTCGAAATGGTGTCAGCTGATCGTATGTAAGCCAATTATTTGAAAGTGTGCCATGAACGAAAATTGTAGCCAAATTAAACTTATTTGACATCTTAACTGCTTAATATCTTTGTGTATGTAAGAACATAATTGAATAGACACACTACCTAGAAAAAGAAAAAGACCTTGGAATCAACCCCCTTCCAAAACAGATTTTTTCCTTCTCGAACATCTAAAAGCCGGTGACCCTCCCCCCTCAAAAGTACAATAATTACCACCACATTTACACAGATAGCTCTGTACTTGGTGACAAGATCGGTTACGGTATCACCTCCAACTAAAACAATACAAGTTCTCCCCCCCATTATATTACAGTTTTAGTGCTGAAGCATATGACTTTCTACAAGCTTTCAATATAAGTTCTTCCCACTCTCGAAACCCAATTGTTATCTTTATTGACTTTAGTCTTAGTGCAATGGATTCCAATTCCCAAAAACACCCTTGGCTTATGTCTGCATAGTTGTCGTCTATCGAAAACAATGCCTCCTTTTGCTGGGTTCCGGGTCACTCTGGTATACTCGACAATGAAGAGGAAGACAGACTGACAAGTGTTCAAAGAAATATGCCAATTGAGTCTGTTGCTGCCCCGTTCGGGGATGCAGTCAGATGGGCAAAGGACAATATAAGGGGGAGTTGGGAGTTGGAATGGTTCAACAGCCGACGACTGCTTGCCTATGAAAACTAAAAGATTCAACAGTTTGCTGGTCCGAAAACCCAAAAGATCGCCGTACCATTTCCAGACTCCGAATTGGTCATACCAGTTATATTATCGCTAAGGATGAACGTCCCAATTGCATCAAATGATCCACTTTCTGCACTTCACCACAACTGTTTTTTTTTTTTTTTTAATCAGTTCGTTTATTTGTTAGGCTCAGGCGTGTGTAACAATTTACGGACCCGATATTCAATATTGTTATTTACAATGTATAATTTTTCAATTTTAGTAAAATGGGGTGCCAATTACTCGTGGCTAGCTCGAGGTTAATGGGTCACATTATCGTTTGGAAGGGGCTAGGCAGGTTACTTATTGAAGGTATTATTTGATGCTCATGGTTGCGACATCTACAAAGTCCACGCTCCCTGTAGTTCCTTTCAGGAACTAAGCCGCAGATGGGTGACCACTGCTTGCTGGGCAGGTACAAGTAGTACGGAAACAAAAGGATAGTATAACTGGGACACAATGGCAAGGCATTTACTAGACTGGATGGGAGAGGGCGATGACATTACACTCTTAGGTCAGACAAACAAAGGAATTCGTAAATCGCTTGTATGTAGGGGAGATCACGCATTCCCAAAACATCTCTTACCTCGCGGGTGGGTTGTCTACCTCGGGCCACTAGGGTATTCAATAGTCGTGCTCTGGAGGCATCATTACCCGGGCAATGCCAAACTGCGTGATCGATGTCATCATAACCGGTTCCGCACCTACATACATTGCTATCGACGAGGTTAATTCTGTAGAGATGTGCGTCTAGCGAGTAGTGGTTGGACATAAGTCTTGACATCACACGAATGAAACCGCGACTTACATCCAGACCTTTGAACCACGATCTCGACGAAACATTTGGAATAATGGAATGTAACCACCGCCCAAGAGAATTACTTGTCCAATCGTTTTGCCAACTTTGAAGAGATCTCTGACGTACTAATGGAAAAAAAACATCGTGTGAAATTCTTCTTTCAAAAATCTCGCCACCTTTGCTAGAGAGTCCGCATTCTCATTGCCTGGAATTGAGCAATGTGAGGGGACCCATGCAAAGGTAATTCTAAATGATCTTTCGACCAACGCACACATCTGCTCCCTTATTTTTGAAAGAAAGTAAGATGAGTTGTTTTCATCGACCGGAGGGCCTCAGTAGAACTGAGACTATCCGAGAAGATGAAATAATGGTCTATGGGCATGTCGGAAATTATCCCCAATGCGAAATTGATTGCTGCCAGCTCAGCAACATATACGGAACAAGGTTCCTGAAGTTTCCGGAAGGCAGATGAGTATTCATTGTAAACACCGAAACCAGTGGATCCATCAATGCGTGACCCATCAGTGAAAATTCTTCTATTGCAACTGACATGTTGGTACTTTTTAATAAAAATATGCGGAATTAAAATAAGTCGAAGTTGATCTGGAGCTTCTTGAATAGCCTGTTTCATGGAGAGATCATAGTCAATGGAGGAAATGTGATAAGGGAAGCAAACACTAGGAGAATTATAGCATGGAAGACTAATATCGGATGACATACAGTTAATATAGATTCGTAAGAATCTAGACTGGGTACTCAATTCGAGCATTTCTTCAAAGTTTTCAATCACAAGGTTGTTACTGATGTTACTGACACTTCATCAGTATTCTAGATGAGAGCTCCCAGAAGCGGTTCTGTAAGGGTTTTACTCCTGCCAGAACCTCCTGCCAGAACCGTTATTTCGGGTAGTATCCCGTAAATTCGGTTGTGTTGGGACAGAGTCTGGACAAACCTTTTTAGCGAAGTCAAATATCCACTGCATGGAGTATTCTTCAATCTCATTGGAGGATAAGCGGCTTCGCATATAACGAGCCTTTCTCCAAAGCGTTGTCATCGAGGTTTCTCTAGATAGTCCCTCTACAAACGAACGCCAGTTATTGCGCTTCTTTGCTTTGAGTAAGTTTTTAAGCTTTTTTTCAAGCTTGAGGTACTTATCAAAAAGCTCACATGTCTACGATAATCTTTAAACGCATCGGATTTCTCAAGATACAACTTAGTACATTCGTCATCCCACCCAGGGGTGGCGGGTCTTCTTTTGAAGGATGCACTTGGAACACGTCATTTCTGAGCTTCTAATGCACTTTTGTACATCAGTTCGGAAAGGAAACGATACTCTTCTAATGGTGGAAGAGGATCGGTAGAGTCAATACCAAGGGTTACCGCCGATGCAAAATGTTGCCAATTAATATGTCTCGTGAGGTCATAAGGAACATGGATTGACTGGTCTGTTTTGTGAAGACTATTTGTGATTGAGATAATAATTGAAAAGTGATCACTACCATGGGGATCATTGATTACCTTCCACAGACAATAAAATGATAGTGAACTAGAGCACAAAGATAAGTCAAGTCGACTCTCCCTGGCAGGAGGTTTTCCTATTCGTGTCGCTTCCCCAGTGTTCATGATGGTCAAGTTGAAATCGTCGCATAAGTCATAGAAAATACCCGCTCTGTTGTCATCGTATTGTTCGCCCCAAGCAGTACCGTGAGAGTTCAGATCGCCCAGAATAAGAACTGGAGATGGAAGTAATGTAATTGAACTCCAAAGTTGACGGCGGTTTATTGATGCTCTCGGAGGGACATAGACGGAAGCTATGCAAAGATCTTTATTCTTTACATTTATTTGGCAAGCGACGATTTCAATGCCTGAGATTATTGGGAGTGAGATTTTATAGAAGAGATAGCACCTTTTGACTCCAAAAGTACGCCACCATATGAATCATCTCGATTCAGGCGAATAATGTTAAAATTGTGGAAGTTTAATTCATTTTCAGAAGAAAGCCATGTTTCACAGAGAGCAAATATATCACAATCAGAATTGTGAATCCAATACTTGAACGAGTCTTATTTATGTATTAGACTGCGACAGTTCCATTGTAATGCGGTGATTATATCTTGATCCTCACTCGACGAATTATTCATCGAAAGATATGAATTCACCTATAAGGGGCCATGATACAGTCAATTGCTTGAAGTAGTTTCCAACTATAGGAATAAGCAGGTCAATAATTCCTCGGAGCGGTGAAGCATCCGAAAGGCCAAGAGCATTTAAAATGTTATCCACAATGTCCCTAAAATTAATCTTACCTCGCTTGGATATTCTTAGAATTGCGAGAAGACGTAGTTTTTGGTTTTGGCAACCTCTTACGGTTACTGTTATTAGGTAGCAGCGGGTTGGTATAGATACAGCTAGGAACGGAAGCGTCAGCTTTTACCGGTTTATTCGGTTTTTTTAATTGACCCCCGCTACCTCCAATTTTTTGCAAGCTTTTGAGAGTGGGTTTAATTAGTTTCTGGCGCACACCCGGGGAACAAGTGGGCTTCCTTTACCGGGGGCGTGTACGGAAATCCACTCTAATCGGCTACAACAGAATCCATTTCGTCGAAAGACAAAATCAAAAAAGGATTTTCATTTTGAGCGGCTGATGCAGACGATAC
Source organism: Aedes koreicus (assembly GCA_024533555.2). NCBI lineage: Eukaryota > Metazoa > Arthropoda > Insecta > Diptera > Culicidae > Aedes > Aedes koreicus. The sequence continues at coordinate 19,523 of JAHHFK020002890.1, forward strand.
AGACGCTCCGTTTTGCGACTTTAACATTTCTGCATACGTCTGCTTGGAGCGTTCTTGTATGGAACGTCTCACGTTACCAGTGCGCTTCTTGTACACGGGGCAGTTCTGCAAATCGTGGAGAGGCGCTTTGCCACAGTAAGCACACTTTGTTGCTTCCTGTTGGCAAGCATCCTCTAGATGCCTTTGGTCGCATTTGCCACAACGGGGCTTGTTGTCGCAAAAAGTAGCCGTATGACCCAACGTTTTGCACTTGGTACAATTAAAAACCCTTGGTACAAAAAGGCGCACTGGGAAAAAAAACTTTATCAATTTCAACTAATTTTGGGAGAATTGATCCGGCGAAGGTCACTTGTAGCGAGTCCGACGGTGAATACGTCTTTTTTCCATCTATCATTGATCCTGCATGCAATTGTTTGCATTCCAGAATCTCAATGGTAGACGAAGCAGAGTCTGGAAGTCGCCCCTTACCTTCCATAACGTCTTCACACGTCAGGCTCGCTGCAGAAACAACACCATCTATCTCCACATCTCGAGATGGGATGTAGACGTAGTACCCAACATTATAACCTTCGTCACTAGCAATTTCATTTGCAATTTTATACCTAGGTGCAGTGACACGCAGTTTGTTTCGGTTGACCTGATGAAATTCGGTCCCCGGATAACGACGCGTCAAATTTCTTTTTATGCCCAAAAAGTCTAGGGCTTTCACTTTCTGCCGAAAGTAGACAACCCAAGGAGAAGCAGAAGACGGCTGATAAAAGCGCACCCTAAAAACATCTTTGGGAGGCAAGTCGCCCCCCTTAGAATCATCCATGGAAAGACAAACTCAGGGACAAAAAAAAATTAAATGAAAAAAATAAAAATCAGATGATTTTTTTATTAACCACCCTATACAAAACGTTATTTTTTGAACCACCCTATGCAAAACGATTCACTATATGGGAGAGAGATACACAAAGAAAACTAACAGATGAGGCAACAATAAAAGAGACTGTGCTTCTTGCCCTTACGCTGCGCCTTTGCCGGTATGGCACTGTCTGCTGTTGTCCGAAACAAAGCACCGCTTGCTGACCGGCATTGGATGGAGCGATGATATTCCCTGCTGCGATGATGCTTACAGGGTTTTCACTTTTTCCCTCGGGTGTTTACGATGGTACTGGCTAAACAGATCATCCGTCGGACTCGGCCGGGAATGTCTGCTTCCCTAAAGGAACGCTCGGCTGGATATCGGCGGTTCAAACAGTGCACTAATTTTATTCACCGCGTTGTTAATAGCGGGTGGAAATACAATAACCAAAGAGGTAGTGCAGGGTGCGAAAAAATATACCGAAGCTCTTCAGCGTTCGATGCGGAATGAGAAAAACTCCTGAGATATGAACACACTTGTTTCTGAAACTGCAAAATAATTAGAGTTAGTGAATATTGGCCAGAAAAGTTAGAGTTCACATATGATAACTACCAGCAACTAACCTAATCTATTATCTGCAACTAATCCATTATGATCTTGTGTACAACTAATCTTACCTTCTCCGTACACTGAATATGTTTACACATAATCGGTTTGCCGTGTTGCAGTTCGGCTCGAATTTACTGTTAATATTTCGTTTATTGAGTGTCCAACGTGCTTGCTAGTGTTAACATGGCGAATAGAGATTTATATATGGATACTAATAAAAAATGTTGGCTGTTTTCTCCGGGACGTTGCTTTTCAAGCAACCGATGCGTGGTTATGAAAATTGCAATGAGCTCAAGAGAAATTTCAATGAAACATACTCTTCATTAGTTGGCAAATTGATGTGGTCGTCCTGAAAAGAACGGATTTTAGTTGTTTACGGAGGGAACATGGTTCGTGATTGAAATATTCTTCTCGGTCTTCTTGGGCTGCATGAGAGCCTGAGTGTTTGGCAGCACGTAATACTAAGATAAAAATAAACATTTACACCGTCTTCATCTCGAATTTGTACAGACTGAACATTGAACATAAAACGAATTACAACGAATAACTTAACCTAACACCAAGTAGTCAGTTTGAATATTTTCGTTATGCAAAAAGTTCCACAGGCTGGACCGGGAATCGAACCCTCACTTCATGGCAATGAACGACTGGTGACGCCGCTAACCACTTGACCACGAAGATGATGTGGGGGATTGAATTGGCTATTTTCTCTAGGACGCGGCTTTTTCAACGCCATATTGAGTGGGTTCGTAGTAATGAAAATATCGATGTGCTCAAGAGAAATTTCTATCAAACATACTCTTTAGTTGGCAACTTGATTTGATCGTCCTGAAAAGGACGGATTTAAGTTGAAAAGATGGTTCGCGATTGAAATTTTTTTCAGTCTTCTTGGGCTGCAGGACACCACTTTGTGAAATGGTCACACCGGAGAAAAATTTGTTCAGCTCCTCGTCGTTACGGTTGGCTTGCTACAGGTGACGTGGATGATTCTTCTTGGTCTGGTCTTCTTATGTTCACGGGCGGCGTTTTCTACCAACGTGCTCCACAAACACGTCTGTCGCATGAGGATGCACAGCGAGAACTGATGATTGGTCAGCCGTCCCCACATGTTTGATAATCACTGGCACGGTAAATCATAACTGTGGCAGTATGAACCAATCAGAGCGAGGCGCAAACATGATGTCATTTTCGACCAATAGCTTTGTGCGTTTAGACATTTTTCTATTAAGTACATTTTAATTAGTTTAAACAAACGTAATGAATTAAGTTTGCAACAGGGATTCAGCTTTGATGTTCTAACTTGCGAATGAAATACTTATCGTAAAATTTATGTGGGCCAGAGAGGAGATATTATCGTTCAAAGTCTCCAAACCCGCGTAACGCTTGCGATTTCAGAAATTTTAGAACGACGCCCCTATACAGGAATAGAAAAGAGAGACGTAAGTCCTACGTCAATATGATTACTTATGTGAGGGCGATTCGCCCTCACATACGGACTTACTTGACGCCACTGCTGGCCTTTGGATCAAGATGAAAACGAAAACAAACAAGCGACAGATTGCTGGAAAATTGAACGACGTGTTGCCAAAGCTCCACGTACACGTACAGCGGGGATTTTTGCGAAATAAAAGCCCGTAATTGTTTGGACGCGGCCTGGTAGCTAAGTGGTTATCCGTTCTGCTTATTGAGCAGATGGTCGGGAGTTCGATCCTAGACCCGTCCCCTTCCTTGCCATTTGTCACTTACCTCTTTCTATCGCCACTTGATTTAAAATAAAAAGCAGTCTACTGCGCTTTCTTTCATTAATCGCATCACTTACCACAGTGCATCCTTGATCGAAAAATAACCTGCCTCACTTACACATAAACTATCCTTGCCTTGGCAATTGTGAAGACGCAGTGGTAATCACAGTCACTAATAACAACGATTGTACTATAATGATCCTTCCCCCCTCCCCAAAAACCGTGAGGACGTTGCCACCGCTCGGTACTGATCTATAAATAGAATGAATTAGTGAACTTGTACATTAAATATGTACTTCCAAGCTCCATCTATGTTGTTCTCTAATTATACCTGTTCTGTTCAGTAACGGAGTAGCACCTACGAAACGCACGGTTTTTTTTTAAGAAAGCCCGTAATTGTTTGTCGCTATAACCCTTAGTTAAAGCAAGTGACTTCCTTTGGGAAAAATGTTGAATTGTATTCTGCATACATAAATGTAAAAGATATCAGATTTTTTTTTCTCAATTTCTAGATCGTGGTAGCAACGAAAAAAATCAAAGTCATATGAAGATATTATTTTCAACGGTATTTGGGCAACCCAGTTTGAGGAAATTTTCCAGAAAAACTCTCCACCAAGTGAGTGTGTTTCCTTAAATGCTCGAAAATTATTTGTATTTAAAATCAGCCAACAATACCTCAAATGTGCAATAAGCACAACAGAGCAGGGCAGCAGAAAAAGAATCAGAATATTAAAATTACCGTAGCGTACGGATGTAAAAGTAATACAGTCCACTTGTTTATTTTATTTTTGACCGCTGAGTTCCGTCTGAAATATTAGGTCCATTCGTCCCGGATGATGAATCGCGCGAAAAATAGTGGAAAATTGAAGTGATCGATCGTAAATCGGTGGAATATGTGATTTCTAGCTCTGGAAGAAGCTAGAATAGTAATTTTGAGCCAGCCATAGACTGGCAGGCTGAAGAATTATTCCAGCCGAGAAGCCGATGAAAACCTGAAATGGCGTCTTGCTGCTGCAGCGACAGCCTCTGAACGTGGTGCAAAAGAGCATAGCAGTGCCGAAAATGGATGCGCATGGTGTGTTTTCTGGATAGCAGCCATTTTCGATGGTCATTGGAAGTTTGCTGATTGAAAATTGAAATAATTAATTTTTGATCCCTGCGAGGGGGAAAAGAAGAAGCATCGCTAGAGCTTAGTTTAATGGATGACGCTTAAAGTGTGAACTAGTGATTAACAATTGGGCAGTAGCAGTTCGGTTGCACCGGCTGCTGTACTGTGAGTGAAGCATAGCATACAAAAACGAAAAAAGAACATCATTTTTGTGGTATGCAGCTGCGTTCCGGGAAATTGAAGGTTGATAGAATACGACAAGCGATTGATGCTGCCGATCAAGATCACGGTTAGTTTAACATTCATTGCCTCAAACTATATGTTAAAACCGTGGACGCAGCATATGATGATTTCAATGGATTCCTCAATCGGGTCTAGCTCGTTGCACGACAAAGAGGGACATTTTTGAGCCCAAGTTTATTGATTTTGAAGAGTTGTATCAGTGCGTATTTCTATGGCGGAAATGATACAACAGCATGAAGATGAGCAAAGATCTGTTGCTGATCTTGCCGTGGCTGAACAATTCGGAATAGCAAAGTTTAACTGTATTGATCTACCTGGTGGCAGCTGTTATCGCTGAAACCGATGAGTAAGAGTTCTCATGCAGAACTGACAGTTTTGCTTGATGTAGTTGAAAAGCGAGTGGAATCACTCCAGTTCCATAACTTGAAAATGAAGGACAATTTGTCAGAAGCATCGAAAGTAAACTTGGTCATCTCCAAGCTGGATTTTGACACTCGTAAGGCTTGGGAAGCGACAGTAGAACATGGTAAGCAACCAAAATACAAGCAAACCATGCATTTCCTTGGATTGCACTGTTATATGCTGGAGCGGTGTGAACAGTCCATGGGATATGGGAAATCGAATAATGTTCCGCCTTATACTCGAGTTCCTGCTGTTTCCAGCAAGGCGCACTCAGCAACTGTTCACCAAGAAAGCTGTTGTCTGATGTGCAAAGCAGATCACCTGATTGAGATGTGTGAGACGTTCAAAGGATGGAATGTAAACAATTGATAAACGAAGGCGAAACAAATGGGATTATGTTTCGCTTGCCTGAAACGAGAACATCGTACAGCAAACTGTAAGATGATAACAGCAAACTGTGTACGTGCAAAAAGAAGCACCATCCACTCAGGCACTACGAAGTGCAGAAGGAGTCTACTGAGACGGCAACGGGCAATGCTGAGACGACAACCGTTGCTGATGGTTCCATTTCATCGAACGGAGAGCGGATTGTGGCCAAGTGTGAAATTCCAGTTACTCCAAATCATTCGGTGTAACAAGTTCTGCTGGCGACTGCAGTGGTTAATATTTTTGACAGTAGAGGTGTTGCGTAAAAATGCCGAGCTTTGCTTGATTCAGGTGCGATGGCGAGTTTCGTATCAGACAGAGTGTGTGATTTGCTGGGTTTGCGCAAGGAGTGTGTAAACATTCAGGTAGTGGGCGTTAACAGAGCTAAGACATCGGTCGAGTTTCAAATCAACGCCATTGTAAAATCCAGTAGGAGAGGATACAGTTTCACTCTAGACTGTTTGGTGGTGCTTCGAGTCACCGGAACATTGTTGACGTTGAAGTTGGATGCACCTAGATGGCCGATTCCGGAATCATTAAAGTTGGCGGATCCTATGTTCTTCAATCCGAGTCGCATTGAGTTGCTTATTAGCGCCGAGAAATTCTACAAGTAGCTTCAGGATGGGAAGATTCTTATGTCAAAAGATCTCCCGTTCCTGCAGGAAAGCTTGTTAGGATGGCTTGTCGGGCCAGTGTACAACGTTCCAAATGTTGGAAATGTTCAAGTGTATCAAGCTGCTGATTATCCGAACGGACCTGTGGCACGACTTAATTGATTGAGAGCGCCACTTCAAGGCAACATATGCTAGATCAGACGATGGAAGGTTCGTACTACAATTTCCTTTTCGTGAAAATATGAGAAGCCTAGGAGAATCCCGTAATCAAGCAGAGAAGTGAAGCAAGGCATTGAAGAACCGACTGAATAGAAACCCAGAAATGAAGAAGGTGTATTCCAACTTCATACATGAGTATCTAGATCATGGTCATGCAAAGATACTTAACAAAGGTGAGATATATGTCGAAGGAGCATACTATCTTCCACACCATTGTGCGTTGAAACCAGATAGATTGTCAACAAAATTGAGAGTGGTATTCGATGCATCCGCAAAAACCACAACGAACTTATCACTCAACGACATTTTGATGGACGATATCGTGCTGCCAAGGAGATTGCCGAAGTACGCCTTCACAGCAGATGTTAAGCAGATGTACAGACAATTTCTGACGCATGATGCTCATACGAAATACTTGAGATGTCTATTTCGGGATTACCGGACGCAATCGATATTGGATTTGGAGTTGTTCCGAGTCACATATGGTGTTGGCCCTGCTGGATTTTTTCCAACACGATCTTTTATTCAACTCGCCAAGGATGAAAAGAGAGACTACCCTAATAAATTTCGTATGGTTATTTTTCTTACCGACCTATTTGGGGTATCATCCAAACCATTAGAGAAATGGATGGAGGATTTGGGATATCGTTCGTTTAAGGTAATTTTTTATCAGAGTATCCAATTGCTTCTGAAGTTGTTTTGAAGTCGTTTTATTTGGATGATACACTTACTGGTGCAGATACACTGGAAGAAGCACGGAAACTTCGTGAAGATCTACAAGCTTTGCTGAAAAAATGAGGCATCAAACTGCAAAAATGGTGTACCAACGATCCTGCCATTCTTGAAGGAGTTCCGTTGAAAGATCGGGAAAAGCAATTGAGCTTCGAAGAAAGTAATGTGATTGGTGTGATAAAAACTCTTGGACTCTTGTGCGACCCAGTGAGTGATAACTTCGTATTTTAAGTTAAACCTATGGAGAAGTGTTCGGTACCTCAAACCAAGAGACATGTGCTTTCCGAGATCGCGAGACTTTTTGACTCTCTCGGGGTGCTGGGTCCTACAATAGTGTTGGCGAAGATCGTAATGCAACAGCTATGGTTGAAAAAAATCGATTGGGATCAGCCGATTTCTACTGAAGAGTTGAAGGTGTGGAACAAACCACTGGAATAATTAACCATACCGAGACTGGAGATGTGTGCAGTGTTATTATTGGCCAAGTGAAAACAGTGCGTGACACCTTGAGTATCGACATATCCCGTGTCACCCTAAGGTCTGATTCGAGTATTGTGATATGTTGGATTAGGAATTCGACGCCTAACCGACAAGTTTTCGTCTCTTCTTAAATACTATCTTCTGGTGTGTTTTCCTCTTCGTCGTCGTCGATCGGTCACCACTGAACGCAAACAAAGCGGTGCATGCGGTGTTAGTTTTGAAGGATCGTCATCATCGTCATTGTCGGCTACGGCATATATGGAAAGCTACCATCATGTTCATCATGCGTGATCACCATGCATCACTCACGACGGTCCCTAATCGCAGCTGCTGTTCTCGTTCGCATTCGGGCGTGAACATGCACCTCCGGGCTGAGAAGAATTCTCGGAACGTTGATCCAACAAATGAAGGTTGTCCTCGATAGGTAGCATTGCGATCTTTGAGGTTGGACGCTTATATACGGCATCCCCGACTCTTACCTCAACCGTACGAACTAATTCGTCGGATCCAGGATAAGTTCACACAATTCTCCCCAATTTCCAGCTCATCGGTGGTAAGTTTTGTTCTTCCAGGAGCACAATCATCCCAGGTTTCAGATTATGCTTCCTTATTTGGTTCTTTGTTCGTCGTTGCAATGTTTGCAGGTAATCGTTAGTCCATTTTTTCCAAAAATCTTCTCGTAATCTCTGCAGGAACTGCCATCGACCAAGGCGATTGATCGAAATCTCTTGGTAGCTTGGTTCCAATATGGCAGTAAGTGGGTGTCCGATCAAAAAATGTCCAGGTGTAAGCACCTCGGGATCATCAGGGTCAGGTGAAGTGCCATAAAGTGGTCGAGAATTTAAAATAGCCTCAACCTGTGTCAAGACTGTCACGTATTCCTCAAAAGTCAAATCAGCGTGTTACAATATACGATTTAAATGAAATTTCGCACTTTTGACGGCTGGCTCCCAAAGACCGCTAAAATTTTGTGCCTTGGGTGGTATAAAAAACCAAGAGATTTCCTTCGGCAGAAAAAAAACCCTCGATTTTTCCAATAGCAGTTTGAGATCGAAACAATTTATACAGCGAGTTCAGTTCTGATTCTGCACCTCGGAAGTTAGAGCCACTGTCAGAGTGCATTTCTCGCGGAATTCCCCTCCTACTGGTAAAGCATTGCAGAGTGGCAATGAATGCATCTGTGCTCATATCCGATACTAATTCCAAGTGTTTAGCTCGAGTCACCATGCACACAAAAACAGCAAAATATGCCTTTTCAATAATTGGCTTTCGTCGTCCTTGCTTCACAAACACGGGTCCTGCGTAATTCACACCAGTTGCTTCGAAAGGATGAGCCGGAGTCACTCGGGGAGCAGGCAGATTTCCCATCAGTTGGCTTGCATTCGGTGGTCTGACGCGAAAGCAAGTAACGCAACGCCGGGTGATTTTTTTTATTGCAGATCTCCCTTGTGTTAACCAAAAACGGCTTCGCATAATCACAAGTAAGCTGGATGGTCCAACATGCAAATGTTCAATGTAATATGCTCTTATCAACAAATCGACAATAGGGTGCCTCGGCAAGATAAACGGATTTTTGGTCATTGTCAATATAGGTGAATTCTGCAATCTTCCACCTACTCTCAGTAATCCGTTCTGGTACATAGGGTTCAACGAAGCAATCCTTTTAAACGGCTCGTTCTTTTCGATTCGGTTTATTTCATCTCCCAAAACTTCGTGTTTTACTATCCTGATAGTCATTTCCATCGATTGTCGCAAATCAGGAACGGTGAGGTAAGTTTTCAAATTATGTTGACTGGAATCCTTAGTTTTGCAGTTTGAGATGAAACACATTACATATGCGATCACTCTCTGTAGCTTCCGGAAAGAACTAAACTTAGAGAATACGGGCAAGCTATCAGCGTTGTATGCTGAAGTGGAAACAACGGCTGGCGTCTTCAATTCGGGCAATTCTACAACCGTAAGCTGATTTTGAGGTTCAGATTCATACGTTGCTGATCGCAGGAACAAGGGACCTTTCCACCACAACTCGTTGGTTGTCAAGGCCTTAGTTAACGATCCTCTTGACACAATATCGGCCGGGTTCTCCTTGGTATTAATGTATTTCCTGGTGTATCCTTTGGTTTCAGTGGTGATTTCAGCGACTCGGTTTCTTACATACACCTGGAAAAGGGCCAACGGTTTGTGCAGACATGCGAGCACTATTTGGCTGTTGGACCATAGGATAACGTCACGAAACTTCAACTTCATCGATTCAATCACCTTCACCACTAAACGGGACAACAGTAGGGCAGCTAACAGCTCTTTAAGGGGAACGCTCAATTCTGCTATTGGGGCGACCTTAGATTTACTACATAGTAGTCGTAACTCGGCAGTACCATAAAGTAAAATATTTCGTACGTACAACACTGCGCCATACGCAGTAATCGAGGCATCTGCGAAACCATAAATCTCCATGGCAACTACATTTGGCAAAATAACACGTCTAGGAATGTTCATCTCACACATTTGTGGTATAGCGTCGCGAAACTTCAACCAAGAAAGTAGCAGTTCTCCTTTAAGTTCTTCGTCCCAAGAAAGACTAGCGGTCCACAGTTTCTGCATGAGGTTTTTTTCAGTTACAATGACTGGTGAGACTAAACCCAAGGGATCGAATAGCCTTCCAATCTCCGAAACACCTTTCGCTTGGTGTATGTCTCAAATTCAGCTCTCGTTTGTATTCAGGGATTTGGTTCAGCAATTCCGGGCAGTTTGAGCTCCACTTATGGATTGGAAACCCGGCGTTGCCCTTCTATTCTTTCTTCAACACTTTCGACTCCGGAAATAATATCATCGACGTAACAGTCTTCAATAACAATATTGGACGCGAGGGGAAATTGACTGCCTTCATCGTTGCACAACTGAACGAGGCATCGTGTGGCGAGGAAAGGTGCAGCTGCTGTTCCGTATGTCACAGTTAGCAGTTCAAGAACACGGAATCGTTGGTCGGGATCCAGTCTCCAGAAAATCCGCTGGAAACGAGTATGATGTGAAGCCACAAGTATCTGCCTATACATTTTGGCTATATCAGCGGTAAACACCACGACGTGTATGCGAAACCGAAGAAATATGCTCAACAGATCACTTTAGACTGTTCCTCCTACTCGGAGAACCTCATTCAGTGATTTGTCCGACGGACTAGGCTTGGCAGACGCGTCGAACACGACTCGTAATTTGGTTGTTGAACTCGTTGGTTGCTGTACAGCATGGTGTGGTAAATAATAACGTTGCTGGGAAGGTTGATCGCTACTTTCATCAACCTCTCGATAGTGGCCCAACGTCTCGTACTCAGCAATGAATTTGGAGTATAGCTTCTTCAAAATTGGATCCTTTTTAAACCGTCTCTCAAGCATCAGGAAACGTCGAAGAGCAACCGATCGATTGTCTTGGAGAGTCGCTATATCTTCTCGGAATGGGAGTGACACCTTGTATCGTCCAGATGCTGTACGCCGATGGGTAGAACGAAACATTTCCTCGTACGTGTCTGATACATTTTCTTCCTTTGTAGACTGTGAAATATCCTCAGCTTCCCAGAAACGATTCATTGTCTCATTCAGAGCATCAATCGAAATAGGATGGGCCAGAACGGTATTAGCAACTTCGCTGTTTGTTTCTCCGGAGAAAACTCAACCCAAGTGGCTTTCGTGGATTCCGGGAAAATCATCGCCGAGGTGAATATGACCAGACTTCAGCAAGGTGAAAAACTTTGAGGCACCAATAAGCATATAGACTTTATCAGGCATGTGAAATGCTGGATCTGCCAACTGGATTCAGGCAGGAATTGGCCACGATGAAACATCAATTTTTTGATTCACAGATTTAACGTTCAATTGTTTGGGCTGAGAACTTTCAAAACGCTCAAGAATTTGGCACTCACCTTTTAAAAACAGCAACGTATCATCGTACTTGGGTACCTCACCTTGTTTCTGCTACCGTTCCCACAGCTGCAGGGTGTGGTCGTCCAAACGGGAGGTTAATAGCTTCGTAATGATGACTCCGGATAGCTCATCCACTGCCAGACCCTGATATTCCAGTCCGGCGACGTGTAGCTCACCGGATTTTGTTAACTCCAACAGATCTTTGAAGCTACCTTTCGTCATTGATTTCAGCTGAATCAATCCATCGACGTGGGTATCAACACGTTTGTTTTGAAACTGCTCTTTCAACTGCTTCTACACTTGAGCAAAGTTGTTGTCTCGAATCATTTTGGCATTGATGAGACCCGCTGCGTCACCCACCAAGGCCTTATCCAGGTGGTGAAGCTTAATGGCATCAGAATTTCCCCTTTTCACGACCAAATCTTCAAGCACGGCTTTTAACTTGGGCCAATTCTCCACATGTCCGTCGAAAGACGGTATCGGCGCTTTGAGAGGATGATGGTGCATGACAAGTTGGGCTGTGCCATTACAACTGGCTTCAAGAAAATGTTCCAACAGACGATCTAGGCGTTCGAGCGCTTCCGTATGCAACACGTCGGATTCATGCAGATTTTCATCCTGCTCTTCCATTTTTGCTGATAAAGTCAGAGCAATCACTTCACGATGTGCTTCGGTGTACTCGGCATAATGCAGCTCCAACTTTTTACTGAAAACCTTTATTAACGTTGCACTGATTTGTGATGGATCATCTTCTGCTTTTTCGAGATTATGGTTTATTTTTGCCATTTTTCCCTTTATTTAGCTACACTGGTGGATTTGCGTTTGTAACTGCTCGGGATCCGCTGAAGATTTCTTTGTTGTGTTACCAATCGGTGCCATCACTAACATTCACTAATCACTTTCCTTTAAATTATTCAACTTTAATGTTTCTCAGGTTCAATATTTTTCACTTTCACTCTCACTACCAGCTTTCTTTCAACATTCTCCACAGCTTCAGTGCTTTTTCCGCACAATGTGGCTCCCATCCGGCTCGAAGGACCAATGTCAAGGCCTTGCCAGGCTCCTGTGGGTGGAAAGGGAAACTTCCTCGCTCTCTTGCGACAAAGCATAACACGTCCTGACACGTCAGGACCAGCCAATGCACGGCTGGATTGGGTCGCTCAAGCGTAAAGCCGTCGGGATGGGCAAGTATTCTTCTCAAGAACTTTTGGGAAAACAATCAACTCTTTTGCCCTGACAAGGGCGGTTTGGGCCCACAAGTCTTTTGAAGCCAACAACTTGATTATAGGTGGACTGTAACACCGTCAGAATTCTCCTCTGGATGGACTGCTGCTCGGGTAGACTGCTTGCTGAATGAAAGGTTGGATCAATTACAACTATTTATTTTCTTCTTCGATGTTAACATACAAAAATTTAAAACAAGACTGATTCTATTCAATGAGGGGGGTGTTTTCCTCTTCGTCGTCGATCGGTCACCACCAAACGCAAACAAGGCTATGCTTGCGGTGTATGTTTTGAAGGATCGTCATCATCGTCATCATCGTCATTGTCGGCTGCGGCATATATGGAATGCTACCATCATGTTCATCATGCGTGATCACCATGCATCACTCACGACGGTCCCTAATGGCTGCTGCTGTTTTCGTTCGCGTTCGGGCGTGAACAGATTGTACGAAGTGATTCAGAGCAGTAGTAATTTTCGCCGTCTTCAAAGAGTGTTTGGTTATATTACTCGGTTTATCCGTAATTGTCGTGCAAGGCGAAACGGATCAGAATTCCGTTGTGGAAGATTGAACATTGAGGACTTTCGTGACTCACTGTACACTATGGTGAGAATCATTCAAGGAAGTTACCGCGACGAAATCAAGGGCGTCTTGAGTGGTGAATTGGTCAAGAATAGTTACGAAATTTGAACCCTGCCTATGACGAGACGGAGAGATTGCTACGAGTGGGCGCTCGTATCAGAAATGCCATGCTACCGCACGATCTGAAACATCCTTCGATATTACCGGAGAAGAACAGATGATAGCATCGAAGCAATCCATCGTGCAGAGTTGCACGTCGGTATGAATGGTTTATTGGCTAAAATCAGACAATAGTTTTGGTCAGTAAATGCGAAACACACAATCAAGCGAGTCATAGGGAAATGCATCTAGTGCTTTAGACTAAAACCGAAAGACCACGTGTCACCGCTGCTCAACCGTTTGCTAGGACGGGGGTAGTTTACGTGAGTCCTTTCTTGTTGAAGCAAGGCAGATCAAAGGCACCGATCAAGTCAAATGTTAGTGCATTCGTCTGTATCACTACTAAAGCGATTCATTTTGAGCTTGTGAATACCTTATCTTCCGAGGGATTCTTGGCAGCAATGCATCGCTCTGTTGTACGCTGTGGAAATGTCAGTGAAATGTTTTCTGATACGGATTTTGTTGGCGCTGAGCAACAATAATTTTGTCAGCCTCGGGGGATCTCGTGGAGATTCAATCCACCAAAGGCTCCGCACCAGGGTGGACTTTGTAAAGCCAGAGTAAAAAGTAGGAACAGCCACCTGTATAAAGTGATGAATGAATCATATTTCACCTACGAAGAGATGACAACATTGCTTGTTCAGATTGAAGCCATCCTAAATTCACGGCCTATGATACAGCAAAGCGACGATCCGATGGATTATGAACCGTTGTCTCCTGGCCATTTTAAGGTTGGCCGCGAGCTGACTGCAATAGCTGAGCCGTTCTACGATGACCGTAAGGAAAATATGCTATTTCAGTACCAGCTGATTCAAAAACGAAAGCAATCACTTTAGCGAAGATTACAAAGGCGCTGCAAGTGGAACAGTTCCCCAACGTTGCTTCGTGAAGGACTTTTGGTTATACTAAAGGATGACAAATTGCCACCGGAAACTTGGAAACTGGGCGTATTACGGAGATACATCTGCAAATGATGGCGTTGTTCGCGTGATTACTGGGCGAACGAACAGTGGCACGTACGTGCGACCCACAACACAAATTGCCGTGCTACCCATTGAAGATGCAACCCAGACCGATCAAAGTAGACAGATGGAGAAGTTGAGCCATCCGGCTCCAGCTGGTGGATGTTAAGGTTAAGTTATGAATATCTGTATATTTTTTATTCACTATAGAGTATGTTGATGTCCCGCAATTGTAATTTTGACAGATTTTCTTGACACACGTTATCCAGTTAGAGCAGGACAGCAGAAAAATAATCAGAATATTAAAGTGACCGTAGCGTACGGATGTATAAGCAATACAGTCCACTTGTTTATTTTATTTTTGACCGCTGAGTTCCGTCCGAAACAGATACTTAGCGCATCTATCAGTCCTGCAATTGCTATGCTGCCGGTGGACGAATTATTGTCCCATCTTACAAATAATCAATTTCGAAAAAATGCCTAGTCGATTTTTCTCACTTGAAAATTGGACGCATATTTGTCCCACTTGAAAAAAAAATTGGGACAATTATGCGTCCATATTTCAGGTAGAAAAAAATCACTCACTGTATTTGCGATTTTTCTAGAATTAATTCCTGTTTGGATTATATTTTAAAGTACACATCAAAGTTTTGTGGTTGGCATATAAAAAATCAAAAATATCCAAATGTCATATGCTGCCGGTAGACGCATTACTAACCCATCTTACAAATAATCAATTTCAGAAAAATGCCTGGTCGATTTGTCCCACTTGAAAATTGGACGAATATATGTCCCACTAGAACAAAAATTGCTCCTAGTGGAACAATTATGCGTCCATATTTCAGGTGGTAAAAAATCACTCACCGTATTTACGATTTTTCTTGAATTAACACAACCTGTTTGAATTAGATTTTGAATGTGTTCAAAGTGTTGTGGTTGGCATTAAAAAATCAAAAATATCCAAATGTTATATGGGACAGTTATGCTTCCACCGGCAGTATGGTACAGTAATGCTTCCACCGGCAGTATGGTACAGTAATGCTTCCACCGGCAGTATGCACTCTAAAAATTGACAATGGACCAGTTTCATCAAATGCTCGAAAGGTTGACTGATGTGCTTAGGGTTAATGTTATGTGAAATATTACTGGATTGTAGTTTCTGTGTGAAATATATTTACCTCTATTATTTTTGGAATAAGCTCCAATGTAAAATCCTTTGTTAGAACTGTTGTTGGTTATCCATTTCACAACCTCACTGGTGACGTTTAACTCAATCCATCCGTCCTCATGGGTCACATCAACTTCCGCTAATTTAAGGAGTTCTTTGTCACTGTTGTGTATAAAAAAATGAAAAAAAAAAAGAGAATTATATACATTAAATATTGTGATTATGATTATACACATATTAATTATTTGGTTCTATATTCATCCGTCACAATAATTATGTAACGTAGCTTCTATACAACATTACGATGTATAACTTCTAACTCTATACAACGTATTTTTTTCTGTAACGTTCTTTTTTTTAGTTTTACGTATAGAAAATTGCTTTCGTTTTGGAGCTTCCGCGGAGCAATACTTCTAATTTGGTTTGTTTGTTTGTTTGTATTAAAGACCTTTTAGCCATATTGGTCATTCGGGTCCCGATAAAGAGTCACAGAGTTTTAGTATTAATGTAATTTGGTATGTACCTATGTACCTATATCTATTAGTTTTTTGTTTTATATGATTCGTTGGATTCTTGAGTTAGGGTGTTGCGGTTTGTCCTGATTTATGCTGGGTTGATGTCAGCAGCTGCCCTGGCTGCTTTGATGGCCTGAAGTTTCCACTTTTTTTTATCGTTTTCATTATGGTGATGCAGAGTTGCATCCCAGCCATGATGGCATTGATATTCAGCTTCATATCGTGATCTGTCAGTATACCAGTGTGCACCTCTTGAGTTTGGATGATGGTGTCATCCTGGTCTCCGTTCTGCTTGGCTTGCTCCGAATCGTCGTACCCATTTTTGAGTTAGGTGTGGTTGAGTTTACTGATGATTGATTGTAGAATTCGCTGGTTTGTATTTGATCAAGCTGCTGACGTTTATTTTGGCAGTTTTGAATATGAGGCGTCGTACTCATCGATAAAGTGCCGGCTTGCATTGAGTTGCTTGTGGTGGAAAGGATTAAATCAGCGTTTGCAGTTTTGTGTCAATTAAGAAGCCGATGGTTTTTTGCAAGGTGTTGAAGTCGTCGTCTAGTATGTCTTGTAGCGAGGTACTAAGTTGATGATTTTTTCTTTCCTTGTCGTACAATCGGCAGTCTATCAGGATATGATCTACGGTAATTCTTGTTCCGCATGAGGGGCACATAGTCAGATCTTCCATTCTTGAGATCTGGTATGGCCGATTTTTAACCTTGTAATAACACGGTTGAGGAGTCTATTGTTGGCTGTGGGCCATTCAAAAGGCGTGCTTTTTATTCGTCTCAGTTTGCTAGTGCTGCAGGTGCATGTATCGTACCAGGTAGATATTATCCGAGTATTAACTAGTGGTGATGAACTAGCCCAAGTGACTAAAAGGCACCTAAATAAAGATACAAAAAAGTATTAACTCGTCCTCTGAAGTCCTCGAAAGGAGTTTTAATTTCAATTGGGTTTCTTAGAAACCAACCTTATTTTGCTAACTAATCCGCTTTTTCGTCGCCAGTTATGTTAATATGTGCTGGTTCCAAACACAGTGCTCTGTTGCCTGTGAATTCTTGTTTGCAACGGTTTCTAAGATGCTAATGGAATCACTGAATATAACATTAAGTCCAATAGGGCAGTATGCCAATGCTTTGGTGATGGCGTATGCTTCAGCGAGAAGATTGATAGATGAGATGGAAGGCCAATAATTGTGTTTATGTCGTTGGAGTACACGCTGTAGCCTACTCCGTCCTGTGATTTGGAGCCATCGGTGTGTATGTGGCGGTGGAGTGGGTAGTATGTGTTGCACAGTTCCTTGAACTTGATTTGCTTTGCTGCTGGGGGAGTTTACCCGGAATGCCAGTGTTCACTTGATGTATTTGGTCTTCCCAAGTTAATAAACCCCTCAATGTCTATGAACGGAATGGAGTATTCGTTCAAAAGATCTTTTGTTACGTTAATGATATGTTTAGTATTCTGGGCTTAGTATTCCTCTTGCGTATTGTCTAATGGAGTAGTTAATTGTTTTTCTAATCATAACGAGACATAGTGGAGGAAGGCCACTTTCCGAAAGAATGCTTTCTATAGGGCTAGACAGGAATGCGCCTGTGGTGAATCGTATGCCTTGATGGTAAAGTGATTCTTTTTTGTGGGCATTTTTGTTGTCTTCACATGTTAATATGGGGGCATATATAGTAGTTTTGGTGGGATGATCTGCAGGATGTGATGTAGGCTTTTCCTGTCGGCTCAGAAACTAGTTTTGCTCAGGCGATTTATGATGCCAAGTTGTTTTTGACGTCGTCTCTGTCATTTTGATGAGGTAGTTGTAATTAAGGTTGCGATCAATCCATACTCCTAAGAGTTTTTGATTGTTGGTGAGCGATTTTTCTTCATGATTTAGTACTGGAGGTGATTGGTTCTGCAGTTTTCTTCTTTTTCCTATATGCATAATTCCCGATTTTGATGCAAAGATTTGGAGGAAGCCAGTAGCATAACTCCATTTTTGTATGCTCTCTAGATTTTTTTTTTTTTTTGTATTTTTGACCAGGTCCATTTAGCTGATTTGGAGATGACTGCGATGGTGATGTCGTTCGCGTTCATTTTTAGGAAAATATCTTTGGGAAGAAATATTCCGTTTGTTTTCAGGTGATTCATCTGGCGTTTGTCTACCACGCGTTCGAATAATTTCAAAACGTAGCTGGATAGAGAGATTGGTCTTAAGTTGTTCGCTGTGTCTGGACATTTTCTTGGTTTTGGTATCGGTTTGAGGATTGATTTTCTTCAAGATTCTGGAAAAGTCCCATTGAGCCAGATGTCATTGTACGCTTCTAACAGTTTCTTTTTTTTTATGTAGAATGGCTTAAGCATTGAATTCTGGATTTCTTCGGATCCTGGGGAGGTTTCTGTGAGTTCATCAAGTTGGTGTAGGAGTTCGTTTAGAGAATAGAGCTTGCATAATTTGGAGTTTCGGTTGCTTTTAAAATTAACAGGACGGCTTTCTTCTCTGAGCTTTTTTTTCAAGAATTTAGGTGGATAGGTTTCATTAGAGGATTCTTTTTGGAAGTGCTCAGCTAGATGATTGGCGATGTCGATTGGTTTCGAAATGATTTTGTTTTCTATTACAATAGCCCATGCTCTAGATGATCGGCTTGGTTATTATGGAGATAATCTTCGAAAAATCAACAAAACGCTATACGGAACTCTACAGTTAAAGCCACCGAATCAGTCCAAAAACTTCTCACAGAATATTAATCAGCTCACTCTTGATGACAGTGCTGATGGTCCGATAATCCGCTCAAGATCCTGCAAAGAGACATTCTTTTTTTAGGTGCTCGGCGAAATTAACGGCTACATTGCACATATCCCGGAGAAGTTTAACGTAGGCTCTAACAAATGTGTGCAACGTTTCCAGTCAGCCATCGTCTAACCCAGTAAGGGATGCAACTCAAATCAACGCATCCACTCCAACTGCTTCTGCACATCAGTCAAATCGCCCTACCGTCACGGTCAACAAACCAACAGTTGCTCAACCCGAAGGAAATAAGAATGGTGAAACTAACGCCGACCACCATGCCGCTCTCAATGTCGCAAATTTAAGAGTAGCAAACAGCAGACAGGGTGACAGGGATCTAAAGATATGGAATCTTTCTATGTGACTCCATTTGATCCTGATCAGGATATGGACGACGTCAAACGGCATGTCATTGATATTTGCAATGTGAACTCATTTTAGTGCTGGCGACTAAGCTAGTTCCCTGCGGAAAAACATACAGGCTCTGTCGTTTGTCTCATTCAACGTGACAGTATGCAAATCTGCCTCCAGCGTTGTCGGTAATTCTTGGTTCTGGCCTGAAGATGTCACGCTTCGCATATTCGAACATAATGACAAAAAAAAACGGGTTCGCTGCACGTCTTCCAAACCCCTAGCAAGAATACCGCTTCATTAATTCAACCAACGCTACTCAGCCCAGGACGCATCGCATATGACATTTAGGAAGCCCCCTATCCACCTGACACAGTCGTGCTGATTCCCGAACCCTCTAGAATTACAGCATGTCGTCGTGGCCCTGTGTTCAGTGCTGGATACGGGGACTTCCAAATTTCCCTTCTAGGCAAGTACCCTCCTAATGAGCGCATTCTTTGTTCTGGTGTTCTCTCGCCTTGCAGCTTAAGCATGTCAAGCGCTACGCACCAATTAATATCGACGATCCCAGGACGCACATCATATGGCTTTTTGGAAGCTCCTGAGCCCCCCGACAAAGTCGGTATAATGCAGCCAGCATTCTTCAGCCGTCCTGACCCTGTGTTCGGGCCAGGCAAAGGAGTCTCCCTACCAGGCAAGTATAACTCGATGAAGAACATTGCTTCCTCTGAAAACATTTCAACTATCAGCCATACGACGTCACGGACGCAGTTTTCTACATCGCGCAGCTCATCTATCAACATTTTACCGCATCCGGAAGGCACCTCTTCCAGATCATTGGAAACCCCTGAGCTCCCTATCACAGTCGAGTCCTTCCAGCCGGCGCTCGACAGATCTCCGGATTCGAATAGTTTACTCCCTAATGCTGTTGAAACTCTGAACTCAAGCATGAACAACTTCCAGAGAAATCACAAAATTTTGGCTGCAATAAGTGACCATTTGCTGGTTTATTACCAGAACGTTAGGGGTTTACGAACAAATGAACTTTTTTTTTCTCCGGGGCTTCAAATGGTGAGTTGACAACTTCGAAGGGGGTACCTCACGCCTCCACGAGTCATATGATCACAAAAGACTGCCAGCTGATACATGGAGACGCTGGTTGACGTAGCCTGGGCAATGTTGTCAATCTGACAATAGCGAAGTGAGGGGGTGCGACTGAAGATCATGTAACTTTAAATCATATTGTATATTTTCCATTGCCATTTTATTAATAATTTCAGCACGCTTTGGAATCATCTTTGCATTTCAAATCCATGTAAGAACCTGGAGCAACATGACAGTCATCAAAGGCTCAATTTGTTTTTCAGCATTTCAGCATAACATTTAATTTAAAATTGCACTTCTGAACTTCAACCACTATATTCATACAAGACTGGCATTTGCTCACAAGTAATGTAGGATTATATTTTAATATTGTATTTAGTGGTATTATGGTAAGATAAGCCATTTATTCCAGAAATTATTCACCGGACTTTTCGTTCACTCCAATTGCTATCTTTGAAATGTTGCTAGAACAGTATAAAGAAAATTATTACAAATATAATATATTATAATATCTTTAATTGAAATTTTATCTTTTATATATAGAATGATCTATTATGTTTTCAGGGGCTGCAAAATGGTGAGTAGACAACTGGGATGGAGCGTGCGTCCCCGCAACATAGCACTGGTCCTCACAAGTTCCTACCTCATGCTTCCACGGGTCAAGAGATGACAAAGACCGCCAGCTAAGGGTTGCGTACTTAGCTGGTAGTGCAGCCTGGGCACTGTTGTCCTTCTGACTTCAGCTAGATTGAGGAGGTGCGTTCCGAGCGTCTGTCCACCAAGGAGGTGCAGCTCAAACAGCGTCTGTCCTGGCATCCAACGGCTAAGTAAGAAACGCTGTATCGCGTCATCTATACCTTATGAAGCAGTCCCACCAACGCGATGTAGGAAGGTAGCATGCTGAAATCTTACCCTACCACATCAAATGGAAGTATTCTTTATACGGTGTATAATTTCAGATCATCTATGGAATTACCGAGTGTTGTTTATAAATTTTAAATTTTTTGTTTCCTTCGTGGCAATGATAATGCAAGTCCGTCTACAATTGCAGCTGGACATCAGTCTACAGACATGCATACAGTACAAATATAATTGTTACTATCATTTTATATTATAACATCCCTTCACAATATTTTTAAAGCTATTTTCAGGTTCGCATCCATGCACCGTCTTAAGTTTTAGCCCACCTAACCCACGATATGTATATGAAAAGATAGGATGGTTTTTAATGTTTTTTTTTAGAAAGGATCATACGACAAATTCTTCTAAATAAAAGTTCCAAAAAAGTTTAATAATTCAAAAACTAAAATTGTTGATGATCTCTCATTTTCTATTGCACAGATATAAAGAATTATTTATGGGCCCAGTAGAAAGCAAGAGTTATCGGAGAATTCAAGTTTCATTTTTCTTTTCTCTCTCTGGTTTTTTTTTTTTTTTTTTTTTTGTGGATTTATTGGGCTTCCGTTTTTGGGCAGTGGTCATAATCATATGAAAATTATTCCGGCTAATTGTTTGCTTAAATTTTCTTTGCTATTCTGCTTGGCTGCTCGGCTTTCTTTCATTATATCACTTTGGAAATTTTTGCCATTTCAGAGTTTCAATCATCTAGCATCACAGCGGAAGAGACAAATAGTTGCATTTAATTTTTATGTGCATACTATTACCACATCGTATTATTTTCATCATATCATCATTAGATATCTAAGTATACTCATATTTAAAATATTTACTAAAAGATTAATAATAATAATTAAATTTCATTTGCTTCAAGGTTTCAAGGAAATAGATTCCAGATAGTACAGATATTTTATTTCATTGTATCTATAGGTGTTTTTCTATGAATTTAAATCATTAAATTTTATTAAATTTTATTAATGCTCTTAAATTCTGCTGCTGATGTACATATTTTTTTATTCACGTATAATTAAATGGTTTATGTTTTATTTAATTGCAATAAGACCTTCACATTCCAGAGTTATATTCATCTGCCACTGATTGAGCTGTAAAGATGCACCAAGCTGCATATGATTATCATATGCCTAGTATAACTATTTTAACTATTTCATCATATTATTTTTTTTATAACCATATTTAAATTACAGGTGGACGAATTCCAACCATGGCATATTTTAATTAAATATAATAGTATATTTCATTGCTCTATTACATACTGCATATATTGCATATTATGACATATTATGTACATTATATATAATAAATACTGGGTTGGGAGGGAGCATCAGGGTATCATTCAAGCTGAAACTGGACGATGGTTTGATTGACTGCCTGAGTCTAGGAGGGAACGAGCATTACCATTTTCTTTATCCTACCGATTCGATTGTGATGCTGCGAATTCTACTCCAACAGTTTCAGTGAGAGTGACGCGCCCTTCTTAACAAGCCATCCCGTAGAAAGCTTAATAAGTATTGCGAATTGGGTTATTCGAATTGTTGGATCGTATCGTTGGAAGGAGATTCTTAATTTCCCGTGGATTTCGCGTGAGTGTCTCTGCTTACGGGTCCACCCCTCCGTTTTTGGCCCTTCATACAGCGATATTGTGAATTCAGATCGGTGGCTCAATTTGATCTTGCTATTAAGTGGAGCTGCATCCAAGCCAAGGGCATGAAGGGATGGTGGCTACCATACATACATACATACAGAATGATCTATTATGTTTTCAGCTTTTCCCATGACTAGTAGGATATTAATACATATTTTTTTTTTATTAATTTTTGTAAAAATTAAGTTTGAAATTTGAAAAAATTAGATTTTTTTTTTTTAATAATTTTTATTTTGTGTGAAAAATAAAAAAAAAAGGGAAAGGGGGGGGGAAAGGGGGGGGGTTTGGGGGGGTGGTTGGTGAACTTGCTTTTGAAAGGAGATTCTCTTCCCTATATTCGCGGGTTTCACGTAAGTGTCTCTGCTTACGGGCCCGCCCAAACGTTTTTGGCCCTTCATACAGGAGCTTGATGATCACAAACAATAATAGAATCCTGATCAAATCGTTTTTCAGATTATTCCACTGCTATGGAAAGTTACCATGCTGCAATAGATGGTAGTATTAAATAATCATCAGCATAAAATGAATAATTCTTTTCACCGCAACTGTTCGGTCAGTCAAACACTGTCCTTAGGAATGACCGCAGTTCTCTGAGCAGCCAAAAATATCGATTTGGTGGAGGGTTGATAGCTATATCCACCTGAATTGTTCTCTGGGTCCTACGCCAGTCGATGTTTCACTAGAACAGCTCTGGGTGCAGATAAAATTACGCTACTGTTCAGTGGGTATAGGGGTTCTCTATCTTCCACCTGACCGCAAGGCCAACAAAAATTGCATAACCAACCACATTAACTCTATTGAAGCTGTATCTTCACATTTCGGAATCAGCGATCACGCTCTTTTTCTTGGAGACTACAACAAGTCCGGTTCAGTTTGGACGACCGAGGGCAACGACCATCCCTCAATAAACGTTTTGCAATCACATATATCGGTGCCTTGTGCAGCATTACTTGATGGATTCACTCTGCATGGTCTTACTCAAATCAACAGCCTAAAGAACTGTGCCGTTCGCACTTTGGATCTAGCTTTGGTGAATGATACGACGCTTGAAAGATGCAGGATGCCAGGTGCTGTAGTGCCTTTATCTATTCTCGATGAAGACCACCCTCCCTTTGTAGTCGGAATTGATGTTTCCAAGGGAATAGATTTCGCTAATTTTTACGGTGTAGCGAGCTACGAGTTTCATAAAGCAGATTTCATAAAAATGTTACAGATACCCTAATAAATTTCATATGGATATTTTTCTTAACGACCTATTTAGGGTATCATCCAAACCATAAATAAAATGGTTGGAGGATTTGTGATATCGTTCGTTTAAGGTAATTTTTTTTCAGGGTACTCAACCGCATAGATTGGGCGCAAATAAGCTCCACCGGTGATGTTGACTATGCAGTTGAATGCTTTCCTAGCATAATGCATAGTATTATTGCTAATCATGTTCCCCTACGTTGACCCAGTCCCAAACCAACTTGGGGCAATTCACACCTGCGGTGTTTGAAGCAAAAAAGAGCTAAAGCATTCCGAAATTACGGTAAATCCCACTGTCCTTTTGCTGCGCATATTTTGAGTCGAGCTAGTCAGAGATACCGATTATTTAATCGCTTTTGTACAAACACTACACTCTACTCTAGATAATTCGAGGCGAAATACAAGGAATTTTCGGAAGTTTGTTAAAACCAAACGAAACGATAACGGACTACCTGTTGAGATTTTTATGGAAATGATTTTGCCAGTTCTGCATTGGATAAGCGCAATCTTTGTGCAGATCACTTTAAAAGTGCTTTAAACAGATTTACGACATCACCATCTAAATATGAAAAGGCTTGTAGAAACAAGCCGCGTGATGTCTGCCCTCTGAGAAATATTCAAGTTACTCTCCAACACACCAAATCTGCCATCGACAAACTAAAATGTTCCACATCGCCAAGTTTGCATTAAAAAAAATGGACAAAAATTGCCGATTTTTCATGGGTTTACCTTCACGAAACTACCCATGCAGCATCAATCATAGTAACCCATGAATCAGCAGACAAAATTTGACAGCTCTATCAGTCGAACTCTAACCGTGATGGCAAAAACAATGAAGCAGAAATGTGCGCGTTCAAAGATCGAAAACGGACATCGTGCGGCACTTCGTGGACGCCGGATACGCCGGTTCTGGCTTCTACAACATTTTGGCACTATTAGACAACAATCAGAGCATCAAAAGAAAGCCCGGTTCTGGACGATCCTGAGCGGCAAGAAGCTCTAAAAAATGCTGAAGAGGAAGACCGAGGGAAAAGTGGCTACATCGCTACGTGCGCTTGGCCGGGAGGTCGGTTCAACCGGCCAAACAGTGAAAAAGTATCTGGCAAACATGACCATACATGTCAGGAAGCGGAAGTCGCGTCCACTGGTTTCGGAGCTGCAGGCAATTCGCAGCGGCAGCGGCTGAATAAGATGGTCAACTCGATTTTTCCGGCGAATCGCTACGTGGCGGTGGTGATGGACGACGAGACCTATCTCACCCTGGATGGCAAAGACTGGCAGGGCACTTTGTATTTTACTTCCCCCAAGGAAGTAGTGAGCTCCGAGGTGAAGTTCATTTCACACACCAAGTTCCCCAAGAAGGTGCAGCTGTGGCTGACAATCAGTGAGAAGGGGATGTCAAAGCCGCTCTTCTTTCGCTCCGGACTGACCGTTAACGGGGAAATTTATAGCACGAAATGCCTGCCGGAAGTTGCGTCGTTCATCAAGAAACTACTTGAAGCGATCGTTGGAGGAGATGAAGAGGCTGAATATCGATGTGGAACCCAAGTCGGCGAACCCGCCCAACGTTCCCCAGCTGCGTCCCATCGATAATTTCTAGGCCAATCTGAAGCGTAAGATCTACTCCAACAATTTTGTCGCGAAAATTGAAGAGGAATTGATAAATAAAACGAAGAAAGAACTCGAAAACAAGCCAACACGCAAGCAAGCCGAGATTGCAAGTTTCCTTCAGACTGGAAAATTTCCATTATGTTCCCAGTGCATAAAAAAGGCGATAAGCGATACACCGCGAATTATTGAGAAATAACTTCATTGTGAGCCTGTTTGAAGAGCTTTGAGATCATAATTAACGAAATGCTGTTTTCTTCTTTTAAAAATGAGGTATTCTCGGATCAACACGGTTTTTACCCCAAAAGATGTGCTTCAACGAACCTTTTGCAGTTTTTTACGTTGGATCTCGGCGCAAAAGTTCACGCTGTATATACCGACCTGAATGCTGCATTTGATCGTGTCGATCATGGGATCTTGATTGAACGTCTAGAATGACTTGGCGTTTCTAGGAACTTGACATGCTGGTTTAGATCTTATCTTACGGACCGGAAGCTTATGATAAATATTGGACGTGAATCTTCTGAACCAATAACCAACCTATCAGGCGTACCACAAGGAAGCAACTTAGGGCCTCTGCTTTTTTTCATATTCATCAATGAGCTATTGGATGCACTGCCTCAGGATGCCGTTATTTTATGCCGAAAATGTCAAAATGTACAAAGGGGTGAAATTTATTGAGGACTGCGTCGAATTACAAGAGTTAATTGATCGTTACGCTGAGTGGTGTACCAAAAATATGCTTACTTTGAGTACCCATTGAGAATCCAATGCTGCATGCGGCCAAATCATACACTCTTTTCCCCATCAAAAATTCATTAATACAGCTAGTCAGATGAAAAAAAGTAAAACAAATAAACAAATAAACACAAATAATAATGTTGATTGTCCTTTCTTAGATATTGATCGGATGCGGTTCCAAATGTTCTTCACTGGCGTGTTCTCGTTGATTGAGAAGACGAATTCTTCCCAAAATTTTCGTTTCTCTTCTTTGATGATTTTGCGCTAGTTTTTCCTGGCGAGTACAAATTCCTTATGAATGATTTGATAGAGAGGATCGTCTGGATGAGCGTTTTGCTTTTTTATTAAAGTTTTTTTTTTCTTTGTTTGATGGCGTCTGCCATTGTTGAGTTCCACCAGGGTACGGCTTTTGGATGTACCTTTGTAGATGTTTTGGGTATCGATCGTAACGCTGCTAATTTTGTTAGCTTCTGTTAGCTCATTTATAGAATATTTAGTATTTGCCGGCGCCGGTGGTGTAGTGGTAAGCCTGACTGCTATTTAGCACCCCAGTGGGTCTGGGTTCAATCCCAGTCGACGTCGGTGGTTATTTTGAGGCGAAAAAATCTGGTCACGTCTTCCTTCGGAAGGGGAGTAACGCTGTTGGTCAGGTAACGCGATATGTAGGGTCCAGGTGGTTGAATCGTCTTTCTGGCGTCTGTGATTGTCACTACGTTGTGTGGAAATAGGCCGACGGAACATAAACAAAAAAAATAGCATTTGGGAGTATGAGCTTTTCTTTTTTCTTTTCAAATGTTTTCTTGTTCTTTTTTTCTTTTTTTCTTGTGGGGTTTTGTTTTTTTTTGTTGTTTTTTGGGGGGTTTTTTGTGGGTGGAAAATTCGCTCTCGGGTTTGGGTCGTCCGGTGTTGTTAATTTAATTTTGTGTGTTTTTGGGGGGAAATGTGGTGGGGGGGGGGGGGGGGGGGGTGTGTTTTTTTTTGTGGGGGGGTGGGGTGTGGGGGTGGAGTTGGGGGAGTATTAGGTGGTGTTTTTTTTGTTCGCCTCGGGGGTGGGGTTTTGGCACCCAAGTAACACCAAAAACATCTTTTTGGTCAGTAATCTTGAAATTTTGTTATACAAGAGTATTAAGAATGAAATGAAAAACATATTTTGTCATATACAAGCTAAGAGGATGTTGTCGCAAAACATTTGCCTTTCATAAGTCACTCATGTATTTTTCTAGAACATATGACTTAATTTTCGACTCAAATATGACCAGAACAGCGCAATTAACCGATCTTTTTATAAAATCTTTTAGGTAGCATAAGAAGTTTTAAAGATGCACTGCATAACATGCTTTTCACATGACGATGTCTTATCTAGGTAGTTTATAGCATTACAATAACTAATAGGTTATAACCAAGTTGTAAAAAAGTGAAACTAAATGCAGAAATGCATGAACACAACAATTCAATCCAACTAGTGTCAAATTAGCAGATGTAAACACAGATCGAATTTGACAGTAATGTTTGTTATGAATTCAAAAATTGTTTACCCATTACCCATTACTTTTTTATACACTTTTCATATCGATTAAAAAGCAGATCTAGCCCATTTGCATGATATCTTCTTAAAAAACGGTTACAGAATTGGTCTAACTACAAGAGATAAAAACAAATATATTTTTCAGAACTATAGCATGTAATAAGAATCACCATCAGCAGTTGATTCATTGTGATGGTCCACAAGAAACGTCATTTTTTTCCTAAAATTTCTGGAGCCAAATGACATTTCACTAAGAAGATGCTCTAATATGGTTATTATGATGTTATTATAGCTAACTGAAATAATTTGCAATGGACCATCATGAGCATGATATTAGACTGCTCTTAAGATGTATTTTGAACTTCACACCATAGCTATGGACAAAATTACAGTGCCGGTTGAAACTATGATTACAATTATCACAAAAAAATTCGAAAATGTGTTTTTTTTTTTTGTCTATCATTGGGATGATACATTTTGAGTAAGAAAGAAAATTGCTCGATAATCTAGACATTTTTTTTATGTTTTAAAAATACTTTCAATCGACACTGTAGACCATGTGTCTAATCCACCATGACGATTTTTGATGATTCCAACAGAGATGCTAGAAAATTGTAAAATATAAGAAAATTTTCTGCTGATTTTTTTTAATCTTTAGAACGGCGCATCAATTATGCGAGAGTAAAACCAAAAGTTGCTCCATAAAGGCTGCCTCGCATATGATATTTTGTTAAGCATTCTGCGCATTTAGAATCTATAGATTTCTTATATTTATTAAACAATCGATTTGGACAAAAACGATTGTCATTTTTTTACTATGAGTTGTGCATATTCTCCTCATAAACAAACATAATTTTCACAATCACAACAATCTTAACAATCGTTGTTAACTTCTGTTCGTTTGAAATTTATCAAACTAGCATGTCATGTTCAAGTATTTCTGCAATTGTTTTTACTTTGGAATTACTTGATTATTACCTATTTGTTATTATGATGCTAGAAACTACCAAGATAAGACATCATCATGTTGAAAGCATGCTATTCAAAGTATTTTGAAAACGTATTATTAGTCCTAAATCTGTATCTAAAAACTTCTTTTGTGACCTTAAAGATGTTTCAAATTGATCGATTTATTGCGCTGTTTTGGTCATATAAGATACCAAAAATAAGTTATGTGTACTAGAAAAATACACGAGATCATGTTTTAAAGATCAATTTTTGAACATTACATAACAAGTTGTGTTACTTGGGCAGTGGTTAAGTTGTGCATTAAAATCCCCGGATAGTATAAATTGTTTTGGTGGTGTGCCCAGAAAAGTTGTTGGGTGGGGGTTTGGTTGGGTTTGGGGTGGGTTTGGGGTGGGGTTGGGGTGGGGTTTGGGGGGGTTGGGGGGGGGGTTTGGGGGGGGTTTGGGGGGGGTTTGGGTGGGTTTGGGTTGGGTTTTGGGTGGGGTTGGGGTGGGGTTGGGGTGGGTGTGGGGGGGTGGTGGTTGGTGGTGGGTGGGTTTTTGGGGTGGTGTGGGGTTCTTTTTCGGTTTTTTTGTTTCTTTATTTTGTGGGTGGGGTTGTTTTTTGTTGGGTGGGGGGGGGGGGGGGGGGGGGTGGGGGGGGGGGGGGGGGGGGGGGGGGTATGTGTTGGTGGGGTTGTTTTCTAAAGCTATGAGCAATTAACTTTTTTTCTATTTTTAAGCCAAGTACTGATTTCTTCGAATCTTTTAGATCGCAGCAAGCACTGCCCGCAGAAAGTTAAGTTTTGAGTGAGCTATCACGTTTTTTTTTCGTTTATTATGAATCGTTATTTTTGTGGATTTTTTCTTCAGAAGATTGAGGAGCGTAAGTCTTGGCCATGGTGATAATGCTTTTCGGGTTGCCTAGCTGCTCTAGCGTTTCAATAAGTCCCGGGTGTCTCGAGTAATTATTTTATAAAATATCCGGTTTGTTATCATTCGAGTTATCATAGGGTAGTTTAGTGAAATAGTTAAGTGTAGTTTTCTTTTCAAATTGTGCAATTAATCAACGAAGTAAAGAACCGACATGGGTTGAAGCTCATTTTTAGCAAAACTGGATAAGAAGCGTTTCTGGCATTAAGTTCATAATAATGGTGCTGGCAGACTTTGTACAGTTGGATTTCTGTACAATTCCTATTTGGGATGAGGACCAACGGGACGTCATTAAGATACACGGCAAATAATCCACACATATATATTGGCAAAAATCCATGTAAAATTCCACATAATATTCATTTATTCACACATAAACAGAACCTTCTGAGAAACACAAATGAATTTTATGTAGCAAATGAAATGTATGTGTGTCCACACATAGTGGTTATGTAAACACATAGAAAGTATGAGTAGTTACAAATAGATATCATTTGTTGATTCTATTGCAAAAAACCATAGATGGGACACATAGTTATTATCATTGCTTTTTATCAGTGCAAGTAAACGTACAATAAATATTTAATAATTCATTACAGTAAAATTTTCTTGCTCGGGGGCAACCCCGGCGTAGTGGTTAACATCCATACCTTTCACGCCAAAATCACGAGTTCGAATCTGCCCCCCCTCCGGACAAGTTACGAAAATACCCCAAAAGGTATTTGATAATCATGGAACTAAAACTAAAAAAAAAAGTTTTTGCTCGTTGCTCTTTATTAGTTTTCGTATCGTTGCCATGGTGACGCATTGCTTTTTTCTCGTTTGCGAATCTGATACCTTATAAAAATAGAATCATTCCTTCTCATACCTTCTTTAATAGAATCATTCCTGGCCTTTGCCAGTCTACCTATCATTTTGCCATACTTCATTACCTGGGCAACTTTTAATGAATTTACAATTTGCCTTAGTTTTACATGACCCTAATCCTTATTTCTCAAATCTATTTCATAGGTGTTTTTCCTTCTTACAGCCTTGATCATTTAATTCTTCTCTAAGTTTAAGTGTATTTCATATATATTGATAGATTTTCTATTTCGTTTTATAAAATATGCAGCTTTTAATCCATAAGTTATTGATAGTGGAATGACTGTTTTGTAATTAAGTTTTGCTAATTCCTTTGTTGGTTTATACCTTTTAAGAATCTCTATAATCACCTAGCTACTACCTACAGCTTGCAAGCACTTCTTTTTAATAGTATGTGATCTATCCGACGTCTCTGTTAAATATGTTCCTTGATATTACTATGTTGTTCTCTTCTTTATCTATTCTCATTGTTTTTGGAATTTCCTGTCACTCGTTGGCTCTCTGACTAAAACATGGCTCTTACTGACATTGTTTTGTAGTTCTACCTTTATAAATTCGTTCCTCAATAACTTGGCTGTTATTTTCTATTTCTTCTATTTTCTCTACTAATATCATTTCTAAAAGCACTTTCTGGATTATTAATGTAAAGGCGTATGGTGATAACAGGCATCCTTGTTTAATCCCTTTTGCTTTGGTCCGTTCTTTGGTTCTTACTTATTCCCATCACACACTTGTGCGTTTTGCAGACATCGCTTCAAGGATTCTATTCGTTATATGTTTCGGTACATTGAGTTCATTCTATATTTGTATGATTGTACGAATTTCAGGTTTCAAAACATTTGGAAAATAAATTACGCGCTACTGTGCAAGAAGCTGTTTTTTGACGTAGGACTTACGTCTCTCTTTTCTATTCCTGTATAGGGGCGCCGTTCTAAAATTTCTGAAATCGCAAACGTTACGCGGGTTTGGAGACTTTCAACGATAATATCTCCTCTCTGGCCTACAGACATTTTACGATAAGTATTTCATTCGCAAGGTAGAACACCAAAGTTGAATCCCTGTTGCAAACTTAATTCATAATGTTTGTTTGAACTAATTAAAATGTACTTCAAAGAAAAATGTCTAAACACACAACGCTATTGGTCGAAAATGACATCATGTTTGCGCCTCGCTCTGATTGGTTCATACTGCCACAGTTACCGTGCCAGCGATTATCGAACATGTGGGGACGACCGACCAATCATCAGTTCTCGCTGAGCATCCGTATGCGACAGACTTGTCTGCGGAGCACGGTGGTAAAAAACGCCACCCGTGAACACAAAAAGCCAAACCAAGAATAATCATCCATTTCACCTGCAGCTAGCCATCCGCAACGACGAGGAGCTGAACAAACTTTTCTCCGGTGTGACCATTTCACAGAGTGGTGTCCTGCAGCCCAAGAAGACTGAAAAAAATTTCAATCGCGAACAATGTTCCCTCCGTAAACAACACAAATCCGTCCTTTTCAGGACGATCAAATCAAGTTGCCAACTAAAGAGTATGTTTGATTGAAATTTCTCTTGAGCTCATCGAAATTTTCATTACCACGCACCGGCTCAATATGGCGTTGAAAAAGCCGCGTCTCGGAGAAAATGGCCAAATCAATCGCCCACATCATCTTCGTGGTCAAGTGGTTAGCGGCGTCGCCCGTCGTTCAATGCCATGAAGTGAGGGTTCGATTCCCGCTCCAGCCGGTGGAACTTTTTTGCAAAGCGAAAATGTCCAGTTTAATCTACTGGGTGTTAGGTTAAGTTGTTCGTTGTAATTCGCTCTATGGTCAATGTTCAGTGTGTAGACTCTCGAGTGAAAGACGTTGCAAATGTCAATTTTTTATCGTAGTATTACGTGCTGCCAAAAACTCAGGCCATCCTGCTGCCCAGGAAGACCGAGAAGAAAATTTCAATCACGAACCATGTTCCCTCCGTTAACAACTAAAACCCTGTATTTTCAGGACGATCAAATCAAGTTGCCAACTAAAGAGTTGTTTGATTGAAATTTCTCTTAAGCTCATCGAAATTTTCATTATCACGCACCGGCTCAACATGGCGTTGCTTGAAAAGCCACGTTCTGGAGAAAATGAGCAACATTTTTTATTAGTATCCATATATAAATCTCTATTTGCCATGTTAAAACCAGCAAGCACGTTGTACATGCAACAAACGAAATATTAACAGTTAATTTGAGCGGAACTGCAACACGGCAGACCAATTATGTGTTTCACATATTCAGTGTAGGGGGTAGGTTAGCTTCATTGTAGTTCTTGTTGTACATAGGTTCATAGTGGATTAGGTGCAGATAATAGACTAGATTAGTTACAGGTAGTTTTAAAATGTGAGTTATAATTTTTCTGGCCAATATTTACAAACTATTGTTTGTATTGTTACTATTGTTTTGCAGTTTCAGAAGCAAGTGTGTCTAAATCTCAACTCTTTTGGGATAGGGTTCTGAGGCCCTGACAAGGGCCGTTTTTCTGTTGCCTGAGTTGAAAAGATGCGAATTTAACCTCCGAAACCCCTGTCGCTCTAATGAAAACTAATGATTTTATTTCCACGCTGCTGTCTGGCGTAACAACTGAGGCCCGTCCCCTCTTGTTTTAAATTTGATTTGCATTGCCTTCGTTGAGAACCCCCTTCTTGTCATGGAATGGTATATGCCATTATATAAAACAGGCCTGGCATTCCCGTTAAAACAATAAAGAAGAAGAAGAAGAAGAAGAAGAATAGTAATCATTCGTTATTGGATCATCGACACGTTCAGAGGTGTGTATCCCGCTCTCGTGATAAAAAAGCGCTTTTCCGAGTTGTACGCCCTGCTGCTGGAAATCGAGTAGACGCTGATGTGGCGCCTGACGTGGCTGGCACGTCCGCTAGACGAGGCAAGCGGAAGAAGTCCGACGTCGACGCTGACGTAAATCATCCCTCCGTCAACAACTAAAATCTGTCCTTTTCAGGACGACCAAATCAATTTACCGATTAAGGAGTATGTTTAATTGAAATTTCTCTTGAGCTCATCGAAATGCTTATTACCACGCACCGGCTCAACATGGTGTGCTTAAACTGCCGCGTCCCGGAGAAAATGGCCAAATCAATCGCCCACATCATCTTCGTGGTCAAGTGGTTAGCGGCGTCGCCCGTCGTTCAAGCGATTGATGTCATGAAGTTGAGGGTTCGATTCCCGCTCCAGCCTGTGGAACTTTTTGCAACACGATAATGTCCACACTGTCTACTTGGTGTTAAATGAAGTTCTTCGTAATTCGCTCTACACCCAAACTAAAAGAGTAAGATTGTTATACAATTTCGCTTGATTTTGTTCCATTCTTGCTATTGATCGTAAGTTGGATGAAAAATCTAACATTAGTTGTGGGCAAAACAGCAACAGCAATTCGCAATGAAAAATTGAACGTGTGCGTGAGGGTTGTTGTGCGCAGTGATATTTAGTTGATGAGTAAGAGATGAGTGTCCGAAAGTCAGATGGCTCACAAAAATAAAATGTGCTCATCTCAAGATCGAGATTCAGACCAGGACCGCTAGCGCGGCGGCTCTTGATGGCAACCATTCAGCCACTTTGACAAACTAGGAATTGGACTAGAAACCCAACGGTTAGTTCACTTGGCGAGGAACTCAGGGTACAGCAATGAAGCAAATGGACATATTTTCCACCAAACTATGTGCAACCTGTCGCTAACAAACTTGCATGGCATGGCATTGTTTATTTCATAAAACGCTTTGTCGATGATCAGTGAGAACAAAAATAGAACACTTGACGGCGGCAATACAACAGTGGCCAATAGCGTTGCGGCATTTTGTGATATCGACTCATCCATATTGTATCTTGTTGGTGTATATTGGTGATGATTGAATAAGGAGCCTACAGCGATAAATTTGTTTCGTGCTATTTTTGCTTGCCAGTCGCTTGCACACATTTGCATGGCTTCATTTGTACCATAAAACGCTTTGTGGATCAAAATGGGCAACATTTCCTTTTCTGAATCATGCGGATTTCTCAAGATATGATAGTATAAACTGCAATTGCATTTTTTACCACCTTTTCAACTTTTTGGATTATGTTCAATCTTCAGTCTGTACAATCTCGAGTTGAAGATGGTGCAAATGCCTATTTTTATCGTAGTATCACGTGCCGCCAAACACTCAGGCTGTCCTGCAGCCAAGAAAACTGATAAGAACATTTCAATCGCGAACCATGTTCCCTCCGTAAACACAGGATCCATTTCACACTTATAAGCACGTTGGACATTTTAGTGCCAACATTTGATTAGGAAGAATCTGCTTTTGTAAACAAACACTTTTTTTTCGAAGAAACTAATCCATGGATCCAGGTTGTTTGTTTGTTTTATCTTTATGTTGGAGCCTTTCAGCCACAGCTGGTTTGACTGCGCACCGTGGACAAGGGATTCTTTCGGGAAAATGCGTCTGTGAGACATTTTTACACTTCTGTGTACTGAACCAGCATTTTTTACTTCCCAAAATAAGTGTTTGCTGCTCCTGGCCTAGTACTGATTGTCCGGAGAGGAACCATAAAACAGTTAAAAACAGATTGAAAGAATTTAAAAATCTTACACATAATGTCAAATTTTGCTCCTCTGCAAAAGCTTAGCAATATTGGCGGAAGTTTAGTTTAGGTGCTTCAAATTGATTTTTTGGTTGTCAGGAAATTTCCCTCTTGTAAGTTTTGTATTTCAAAAAACAGCAAAAGCACCTATAACATCTTTTATTTCCAAACTCCAACACTACAAACTATGTGAACAATGTATTATGACTCACGGTGTATTTCTAAATGATTATTTGATATTGATTTACAACGGTATGAAGCAATGTTAACATTAGTATAGTGTTCGTTCTAAAACTATTTGATCGTTTGATATATAATAATCTGGTTTGAGCTAAAAAAATGCGTAATCTTTTGTTTTTTGTTTGAATTCATTTGAATATTGGTTTTTGATTTGTAGCTTTTATAGATTATTAAATAAAAATTTAAGAACAAAAACAAAGTATTGGCTGATTTCTAATACCATGGCATGCCATGAGATGAGGCGCCAGAAAAATCTGAAGATAGTAGCATTACTTTTTAATGACGGTCGATTATGCCAAACGGCAAAATGAAATAATGTTGCCGTAGATAGCCGTAGAAACCAATAAAAATTATCACATTACGAAAATGATACGAAAAATAGCTCATGCTGGTAAACATGATCGTAAAGGGTGTATTCGATAAAAATGGCACACACATATATACTCATCAAAATTAAACTGATTATCGGATTTTCTTGAAATTTTCAGGGAATGAAGAACTTCTAATGAGTTTTGATTTACAACATTTGTTTTATTCAATTTCGTCTCCCATCCCGAATGCCCGCATCTTCCTTTTCACTCCACCCATCAAATTTTGTACAACCGATTTTCCCAGTGTTTTTGTTGTTTTTACCCAAATTTTCTTCAATTCTAGCTCTGTTTTTATAGTTTTGGGATGTTTGCGAAGTTCCGTTTTCATAATTGCCCAGAATTTTTCAAT
The DNA here is from genome assembly GCA_024533555.2 of Aedes koreicus. Classification (NCBI taxonomy): domain Eukaryota; kingdom Metazoa; phylum Arthropoda; class Insecta; order Diptera; family Culicidae; genus Aedes; species Aedes koreicus. Next base: position 55,690 of record JAHHFK020002890.1, read on the forward strand.
TGGACGAAGTTCCGGTGAATTTGGTGGGTTCATATCCTTTGGCACAAAATTGACTCCGTTGGCTCGGTACCACTCCAATACGTTTCGAGCGTAGTGGCAGGATGCTAGATCAGGCCAAAACAGAGTTGATCCTTTGTGCTTCTTAATGAATGGCAAGAGACGCTTCTTAAGGCACTCTTCCGTGTAAATCGCACCGTTTATTGTTCCGGAAGTGATGAAGGGAGCACTTATTTCACCACATCCGCAAATCGCCTGCCAGATTAGAAACTTTTTTGCAAATTTCGATAGTTTCTTCTTTCGAACATCCTCCGGAACATCGAACTTCGACTTGGCAACGAAATATTCTTGCCCAGAAAGTTGACGGAAGTCGGCCTTGACGTATGTTTTGTCATGCATCACGATGCAACCGGATTTGGTGAGCAGCTTCGTGTAAAGTTTCCGGGCGTGGGTTTTCGCAGTGATGTTTTGTTTTTCATTCCGGTTTGGGGCTTTTTGCACTTTGTAAACATGTAACCCAGCACGCTTCATAGTTTTCTGCACAAAACCGACTGACACCTTAGACTTTTTAGCGACATCTCGAATTGACATGTTTGGACGGTTCTTGAATTGTTGTACGACTTTCCTGGCCATTTTACTGTCCATTGGACCACTTGTACGACCACTCCCTTCCTTCCTTTGGACACTCAGACGCTCCTTGAAGGTTCTTATTACACGAGACACAGTTGTATTTGCAATTCCAAGCCTTTTAGCAATCCACCGGTGGGACGCCCCTGGATTTTGATTGTGAGTGCGCAAAATTTTCTCACGGACAATTTCTTGTTTCGACGACATGACTGGAACTACTGAATGTATAACTATGAAACTTGGCAGATGTAAATAATACACTATGGATAAGATCTACTCAAATTTCTAGGTGCCATTTTTATCGAATACACCCTTTATAATGCGCCAAACGATTGTCATATGAATAATAAAAATCCTCTTCCCACTGGACGGCATCCCCCTTGCCATCCCTATATTGCGCTTTGATGAAAACAAACCGAAATCTTATCGCAGCTGGTCCACATCAGCTTTCCTCTCAAAATTGGGGCTATATTAGCCTTCGGCTAATGGTCGGTGAGAGAAAAGAATTTCGTATCCATTAAGTTTAATGCTTCTTATAGGGTTGGTTCTTGTTTCTTGCAACGTTATGATTTTTGGTTTAAATTTGCTGACTAGTAGTTGTAATTCCTCATATTGACTCCTGATTCCATTGCAGTTCCATTGTAGTATTTCTGACATTGTTTTAATGAGTGGGTTAAGTTACAGAGGTATCCGAGAGGAGCTGCGAGCTTCAATGGTAAGTCCTTCGTAGTTTCCAGATGGTATGAGTTTTGAATTTTTAGGTTCTAGCCGGGTTATATACTTGCCTAGGTTGTTTGTTTCTATCCTGCTGCAGGTTTTTTTTTCCTGGACGGGGAATTTTCACTTACTTCTTTGGTTTTTGTCTGTTCTCGGTTAAGTTTTTACTTGTGCATCTTGTTTTGTTTTTGAGTGTTGGCTATCACCCAGTCGTATTCATGTTCCGCTCTCTTTCGTGCTTTTCTTTCCTCCGAAAGCAGATTAAGGCATTTTGCCGCGAGTTTGCCTTCAAGTGTTACCTATCGTGGAGATTTTCGGCTAGTGTGGCAGATTCCTCTTCACGCTTCATGCTGGCTTCCAGTAGGTCGGCCAATTCCTTGATTTTTTCATCACGTTTTTTTAGCTCACTTTGAAATTTTTCATCTAAGCCTTTTTTGTGGTGTCAGCAAAGTTGAGTTTGTTTCTGGCATTTACCTCTTTTCGTGCCTCCTGAGAGAAATTTATACGTTCACCTTCAGTTTTATGATTTCTGTTTCGTTTATCCATACCGGGCACTTGTAGCTTAATGATGTATGGTCATAGTTATTACAGTGTATGCACTTACCGGGGTTGTCGCAGGGTACGTCCATACCGTGATCCACTTTGGCACATTTCCAGCAAAGTTATTTTGAAGAACACAACGCTGATAAGTGACCGAATTTCAGGCATTTGAAGCACCTGCGTAGTCTCGGGTAGTATGAGCGGGTTGGTACCATATTGTAGGCAATTTTTATGCTTGCGGGCTCATTTGTAGTGTTCATCGTCAGTTCGAGTGCTGCTGTTTTTACAAGTTTACCGTTGCATTCTTCATGATTCGTTTGACTTCGGTTACCCCTTGTGGAGCCAGTTTTTCTTCGATCACTTTTATGTCGTCCTCAATCACGTCTTGGCATGAATCGACGACGCGGCACTATGTTCTGTCACTTTAATTTTGGTTTCATGTAGCTTTTCCAGTTTTAGGAGGTTTTTGGCGAATGTTTCACATTTGTTAGCACTAGAATTTTCCCGTCCTTCGTTTTGACGTAGGACTACGTCTGTGTTTTCAATACTGGAGTGCACGTTCGAATTGCGAAAATTTGGAGCGTCACGAAAAATATATAGGTTTTGGACGTTAATGACTAAGTCATTCCACGATTGATTTCCAAAATGTTTGCATCAATCGATCGGGACATTTTCTACGCTTCGATTCCAATATTTAAATCTGTTGCTTTTTAACATTCTACTATCCAAATTAACGCAACTATAAGGTGATGTCTTATAATGCCGATTTTTCAGAGTAAATTTACCAAATACACAGTACTTTTTTAGCACCGACTTCATATTTAAGTATCGAACGTCTCCTATGCACCAGGAAAAAATATTTAAGGGGGACACGTTGGAATTTTCCTTCAGTCTTTCAGTGATCTCGAAGATGTTGAGCCAGCGCTCGGCTACGCACCGTCAAGTCGACCATCAACCGACTCTATTGACAAGTAACATTTATGGCCGTGACAAATCCCACTCGGTCGCATTCACCATCTGCTCTGGAAGGGCACTACACCGAGTGCGTTGGTGCCGGAGCCCCCGTCTACTTCGCTGCGGTGATGGAATACCTGGCCGGTGAAGTGCTCAAGATGGCAGGAAATGACAACCCGCGACAACAAGTAGACTAAAATAATACCACGTCACAAGCAGCTGGCTATCCGCAACGACGCAGAGCTGATGAAATTTCTCGGGTGTGAACATTTCCTAGAGTAAAAAGCCTAAGTTCAATTGGATCTATGTTCTCCCCGTCAACTAAAATCCGTCATTTTCAGAACGAACAAATTAATTTGCCTATCTAAAGAGTTAGTTTATTTGAAGTTTCTCTTGCGCTCATCCAAATTAACATTACCACGCACCGGCATAGCTTTAAACGTTGCGTCCCGGAGTAAGTGGACAAGCGCGTTTGATAACCAACAAACGAAATATATGTCCATATCTCGACTCTCGTTGGATTAGGTTTTGTCCCTGAAAAGGGCATTTTTCTTTTGCATAAGGTGATGTGAATTTAACCTCCGAAACCATACAGCGTGATGATTTCGTTTCCTCGTTGGTGTCTGGCGCAACTAGTGAGACCCGCCCCTTTTGTAAAATTTGTTTCGCATTGCCTTTGTGTTACCGTCTTCCAATGTACCGCCGTCTGTCGGTCTGTCCCGCCTTCTTTCATGCCATAGCATCCGACACCATTACACAAGAGCTCTTAGCAAGACACTTTGATTCAGTCCACCAAATGCATCGAAAAAGTTCACAATAGAATTTTCTTACATATTTACTTCCTAAAGCTCTATTCACAAACGGTTGGAAATGGGGAGTTGGCATTCCCACTCTCCCCACCCAGAGTGCTTCAATCGGGTGCCCTGATGATCCCTCCTATTCCCATGAAATATTTATATAATGGTGTATATATTAATGAAATGAATGTATATAAATATGTATAAATGTATAAATGAAAAATAGTACAAGCATTCGTATCCATTATATATGATCTTTATTCGGTTGATTCTGAAATTCAAGAAATGTTGAAAAGTGTTAAAGTGTAGAGTTCTGTGGTTCCGCGCTTAAGCACGTTTTCGTTCGTTTTCAGCGATAGCAGCATTCCACAAACATCTAGATTTGAGGTATCCTGAAATGTTTGTTAAATCTATTGAATTTTTTACAAAACTAACATTTATACATTTTAATTTCTTGTTGCCATGGTCACTATTTGCTGCTTGATGCTGATTTTATAACAGCAATCCGCTTTTATTTTTGCTGGCCTAAAAGTTATTGCTCCTGAGTTAGGAGAACAGGGATGATTGAGTTGAAAGGGAGTTAAAGACAAATGGACAAAGACAAGCAATAAGTAATGTTTAAATCATCTATGAAGTAAAATCAATAAAACAATATTATCAAATATAATGATATTTTGAGTTATGATAAAGTAATGACAAAGATTGAACTGAAAAATCAGACACTAGTAAAATGGCACACAGCTCTTTATGAATCCGATCAGCTCAGATTTGGTCAAATGTCCATTTGCAAACCGGAAATGAAAAATACATTCAGTAATAAGTGCAAAAGCCTACCACAGATTCCGTTGCAGCTTCTTGCATTCAAGGCACTAGATATTTCTATATTATAATTATTGAAAAGTATTATAACCTATTGGGTAAAAATTCTAAAATTAATTTTATGTTCATATATAAATCACGGAAACACAAGTAATGATAAAAATGGTAATGGTGAGATAAAGATGAATGGTAATGGTAATGAATAAACAATGTCATATAAGATAATATATACAGTGAAGGGATATCATAATGTGAACTGAAAATTACATGTGTGCCGACTGCTGTTTTGTTGCAATTGTAGACAAACTTGCACATCTATTCTGAACCACAAAATTTAGACAATGTATGACAGCCATTAATAAAAATGAATTTTAAATTATTTTACAATACCTGATGACCTGGAAGACCTGAAATACATCATGCAAAAGACATTAAGGCCAGTACTCGAAAAAAAAATGCACCTGACAAAAGTGTTCGCCAAAAACTTATTTTAAGCCGGATTTTCTTGAAACTTTCAGGGAATGAATAAGTACATATGGATTATGTTTCGGCATAATTATTTTATTCAATTTTCTTTCCATCTCTGAAAGCCCGCACCTTTCCCTTAAGACCCCTCATTACATTTTGTGCAATGGTGGAGCCGGCCTTTTTGGTCACTTTCATCCATTCTTTCTTCAACTCCAGCTCGTTCTTAAACACCTTGGACGATTTTCGAACTTTGGCCTTCATTATAGCCCAAAATCTTTCCACCGGACGAATCTCTGGTGAATTTGGAGGGTTTGCGGCTTTTTTGTACAAAAACAACGTTATTGTCTCGGTACCAATCCAACGTCGATCGCGCGTAATGGCATCCCAAGCAACACACAAGTTTTATAACGGTTGAAAATACTTTTATATAACAAGATTTGTTGATGGTACCCGTTGTGATTTACGGTTTACCCAGTTTACCGCATTGGCATATGGCCTGCCAGAGCAAGTATTTTTTGGCGAATTTGTCCACTTTCTTCTTTTTTATGTCTTCCGGAACATCAAACCGTGATTTGGCAACGTAGAACTCTAGCCCCGGTATCTGCTTTGCGTCTGCCTTGATGTAGGTTTCGTCATTCATAGCCACACACATCGGTTTCGTTAACTACTCTCGATACAGCTTCCTTGCGCAGGATTTGGCCGCAGTGTTTTGTTGATCACGCCGGTTCGGTACCTTGTGGACCTTGAAAACACGAACCAGGCGGAACACTTTACCTTCAGAGCCTAGATTTTACCACGACCTGTTTTGATCAATTGGAGAAGGGGCACAAGTAGACGTTGTCTATACTGATCTAAAAGCAGCGTTTGATACAATCAACCACAAAATTCTGCTGGCGAAGCTATTAAAACTCGTAACATCGGAAAGATTGACATCATTGCTGTGCTCGTATTTAACAGACAGGTCTCTGCGAGTGAAACTTGATACTAGCACATCCTGTTTTTTACGAACTCGTCAGGTGTTCCACAGGGTAGCAACCTTGGACCGCTGCTGTTTGTTCTTTACTTCAACGACGTATTGCTTCTACTAGGAGATGGCTGCATGCTTGCGTATGCTGATGATCTAAAGCTATTTTTTTGTGGTACGGACTGCCAAGGATTGTACTCGTCTTCAATCATTATTGGATCGATTCACTGATTGGTGTCGTCGGAATAAACTTATGATCAGCATTCCAAAGTGTATGGTAATGTCGTATTACCGCATCAAGCAGCCGATTGTTTTCGACTACACCATGAATGCGTCGTTCTACCAGTTTAGCGATTTAGGTGTTCTACTGGACCATAAATTATCGTTTAACCTCTACCGCTCTGCTGTGATTTCTAAGGCTTATCGCCAGCTAGGGTTTGTGTCAAAAATCTCAAGAGACTTCACTAACCCGTACTGCCTGAAAGCTCTCTATTGCTCACTGGTACGACCGATCCTAGAAAATGCCGCCTTGGTCTGGCTTCCTTATTAATTGACTTGTAGCTTTAGGATAGAAAAAATACAGCGCAGGTTTATCCAGATGGCATTGCGTAATCTACCATGGCGTGATCCGCAAATCATCCGAGTTCCTCCGAGAGCATTACGGAGTGGTACTCTTCTCCAACCCCGATTCCATCGAACAGCGTTTGGAAACAACAAACCTCTAACACCTATGATGCGAGCGTTTACGACTGTCGAAGAATTGTTTGAATTTGGCGAACCTTCAGCTCACCTTTTGGCTCGTATTTGTAATGCTCGTTTTATTTAGTTTTAAATTTGTGTCATGTAGACAATAATTCCGGGTGGGTGTTGACCAAATTTGGATTTTTCAGATATAATCCTAAATAGGTTATAGAGTATTTTTCATACATCTAGTAATCTAACGTCCGTGCTCCATCAAAATATTTTCTATTGTGATGTGTCCAACTCAATGGGTAAATTAAACTGAAGGTGAGTTTAAAGAAGTGGAACTTGGAGTAGAGCACACGTACCCACTGGTTGACACTTAATATTGGCCAACGTGCACATTTGTTTGAAGATTTGTTAAGTATGATGTATGATTTGTACTACCACCCATTGTAGCACGGAAACTAAGTCCGACAGCAATGGGCTCTCCTCTCTGTTAGACTTGATCAAACTTTAATAACCACTGATTATCCTAATCATGCCGTTGTATGAAGGGCCAAAAAGGGGTTGGGTGGATCGATATGCAACATCACTTATACGTATCCACAGGGATATAAAGAATCTCCTTCCAACAACAAGATTGAACAATTGGTCAAAAGAGCAAGCTATCTAACATGAGGATGCCCCAAGGGGCGGGGAGAAGAGCCCGCCCTCTATTCACAAACTGTTAGCAATGGGGAGTTGGCATTCCCACTCTCCCCATCTAGAGTGCTTCAATCGGGTGCCCTGATGGTCCCTCCCATTCCCATGAAATATTTATATAATGGTGTATATATTTATGTGAATGAAAAATACTACAAGCATTCGTATCTATAATATATGATCTTCATTCGGTTGATCCTGAAATGCAAGAAATGTTGTAAAATGTTAAAGTGTAGAGTTCTGTGGTTCGCGCTTAAGCACGTTTTCGTTCGTTTTCAGCGATAGCAGTTTTTTGATTTGAAGTATCCTGAAAAAGTTTATTGAACCTATTGAAATTTTACAAAACTAACATTTATACATTTTAATTTACTGTTGCCATGGTCACTATTTGCTACTTGATGCTGATTTTAAAATAGCAATCCGCTTTTATTTTTGCTGACCTAATAGTTATTGCTACCGAGTAAGGAGTGGAAAGATTTAAGAGGAAGGGAGTTAAAGATAAATGGGCAAAAAACAATAAGTAATGTTTTAATCATCTTTGAAGTAAAATCAATAAAACAATATTACCAAATATAATGATATTGTGAGTTATGATCACATAATGACAAAGGTTGAAATGTAAAATCAAACACTAGCCAAATGGCACACAGCGCTGCATGAATCAGATCAGCTCAGAATTGGTAAAAAGTCATTTGCAAACCGGAAATGAAAAATACATTCAGCAAAAAGTGCAAAAGCCTACCACAGATTTTCAAAAGCCTACCACAGCTGTAATTTTCGGCGTTATATACTGGACATATAAGGAATGCTAGATGTCATAAATTGAATGTATGTTTCGTGTTTAAGCCAGATACCGCCTAAATCAGGTTTGTTGCATGAAAATGTGAAGGTCATGATATGATGTAAATAATACGATGTTGTAAAGAAATACTACATAATGTACATATAATAATTAAATGCCGCTATTTGCCTCTTCCGCTGCGATTTTAGATGATTGAAACTCTAAAATAGCGAAAATTCCAACGTGATATAATGAAATATAGTTGATCACCTGGCATCCTAGCAAAATAGCAAAGGAAATTTAGGCAAATAAATTTCATATGAGTATGATTACTGCCCAAAAACGGAAACTCAATAAACACAAAAAAAAAAAAAAAAAAAAAATGAATGACAGGAAATTCTTTGATAACTCTTTTTTTCCTACTGGTCCCATAAATGATTCTTTATGTCTGTAAAATAGAAAAGGTAGGCTCATAAACAATGTTAGTTTTTTAAGTAACTAATTTGGACGACGAATATTTTTTTTTTGTAGAATTTGTCGTATATAATCCTCTCTCTAAAAAAAATTTAAAATCCATCCTATCTTTTCAAATACACAACGTGAGTTAGGTGGGCCAAAACTTACAAGGATGCAAATGCGAAGCTGAAAATAGCATTGAATAATATTGTGAAGGGATGTTATAATATAAAATGATAATTACAATTATATTTGTAATGTCTGCATGTCTACTGATACTGCTGCAATTGTAGAAGGACTTGCATTATCATAGCCACGGGGGAAGAAAACAATTCAAAATTATTATACAACACTTGGGAATTCCATGGATGATCTGAAATTATATACCGTATAAAGAATACATCCATTTTTCGTGGTAGGGTAAGATTTCAGCATGCTACTTTACCGGGTCACGCTGCCTACATCGCCTTGGTGCGGCTGCCACCTAATGTATAGTTGACGCGATACAGCGTTTCTTACTCAGCCGCTGGATGCCAGGACAGACGCTGTTTGAGCCGCACCTCCTTGGTGGACAGACGCTCGGCACGCACCTCCTCAATCTCGCTGAAGTCAGAAGGACAACAGTGCCCAGGCTGCACTACCAGCTAAGTACGCAACCCTTAGTTGGCGGTCTTTGTCATCTCTTGACCCGTGGAAGCATGAGGTAGGAACTTGTGAGGACCATAGCTATGTTGCGTGGACGCACGCTCCATCCCAGGTGTCTACTCACCATTTTGCAGCCATTTTGTTTGAAGATTTGTTAAGCGACACAAATTTCCAAATCCAAAGTTCGGATGCCGTGCTGCATCAGTGCCCGGACTTTTGTTCATGAATCTGGACATTTTTCAAATCACAAACTAGCATGCAGTTGTGAGCTTGTAAATTTAGCATAATAGCATATTAGCGATAAATCTGAGAGAGTTGATTAATCGATTTCTTTTACAATTTTTTCAACCCACTTGCATGTTAGGCGGTGGGAATTTTTTTCGTGATTTGGAATCGGTGGATTGTGAATTTATAGCTAGGTTATTACAGGATGCAGAGGGACTGCTTAGGGAGCTTTCAGCTTTCAGATGATTTGTTTATAGATCAAACCAATAATTGATCTTCAAACATTATATGTACTCACTAACAATAGAAGGTGACAGTATCAGTTACATTGCAAGATTAATGGGCTATTAAGTAGAACAGCCGATTGAATTCATCAAATAAAGCTCGAATGGGCTTCAGCTGAGTATTATAGTCATTTATTCAATGAAATGTTTTCACTATTCTCATTCAATGCCCATTTTAGCCAATAGTGTTCAACACATAGTTATTATCAACCATCGACAGCCCGCAACAATAACTCTAAGTATCTTTTCATAGAAATGACTATGCTCTTCAAACATCCGGGGGACTACAAGGATTCTACTTATATCTTTGTTCTTAATTTTGTTTCTTTTCAGGCAACAAATAATGTATTTCTACCAAATTTTGAAGACAATATCCAATATCTCTCTTTTTCTCAAAACTTTTAAAGTAATAATACTTCAGTTAGGTATAAAGATGAATGAATGTACTGGAAACTGGACGGACACCTGCGGAGTTGGGTACAGGCGACTCGTGAGGTAGTAAGTGCTCTCAAGGAAGTGGAGCAAGACAGGTAATTGTTACCCATTGTATCTACATGTATATCTGTATATTAATAAAATTTATTTTTAATTAATCGGTTGTGTCGATACTTTGTTCCGCAATATTTTGTTATCGGGCGTAGCGTTTTGTCGGTTGCCTATTGTTCGTTGCCCGAGTGATCGAGTGAGCATGAAAAGTCGTGGTTCGCCGGGTAAGGTGGGTCGGTGGTTAGGAACATAAATAATTGTGATCCAAATTATTCGTTCGCCATGCTCATCGGGCCACTCTATCTTGGAACAAATAGATCACTGTCCCATTTTGTAAGGGACTCCAGCGGCATCCGTACTGTTGGTCAAGATCGGTCCAAGTTGGCTCTCAAGCGTTGAGATGAAATACCTTATTTTCCTAAAGAAATACCATTATCACACTCTGTGAGTGGCCCCAATAGCATTCTTACTGTTAGTTTAAATCGGTCCAAATCAGCTTTCCAGCATTATAAAACATCTCCTAGTTACGAAATAAAAAACCACTATCACATTTTATGAGTGGCCTCAACAGCATCCTTACTGTTGGTTTCAACCGGTCAAAATCGGCTTTTCAGCATTATTAAAAATCACTTCGTTTTCCAAGGAAAAACCACAATCACACTTTGTGAGTTGTCCCAATAGCATCCTTACTGTTGATTTAAACCGGTCAAAATCGGCTTTTCAGCATTATTAACAATTACTTCGTTTTCCCAATGAAAAATCACAATCTTACTTTGTGAGTGGTCCCAATAACATCCTTACTGTTGGTTTAAACCGGCTTTTCAGCATTATTTAAAATCACTTTGTTTTCCCAATGAAAAACCACTATCACACTTCGAACCGGATCTTGGCCAAGAAGACAAAGGTGTTAGTAGTGCTTTTGGCGATTCGATTCGCAAAAAAACTGAGTCCACCCTGGTGGCAACAATCAAACGTTCACGTGTTTCTATTGTGTGCCGAAAACCACGCTGCTGGTGATCGAGAAGAAGCGTCCCCACGGGTGGAATAATAGAACGATTGTGTGTGCAGTGAGTGATATTGTCGGCATTGTGCTGCCGTTGTTGAATGTTGGATGGTTTTCTGAGGGAGCAGTTTGGAGATTGGCCGGCAGTAAGCAGCGGAACGAAGCATCGGAGCAAATTTGCATGCGAGTAGCTGGTAGCAGAACGGAATCATCCCGATTGCCGTCAGGGAAGTAATTTGCATGGTTTGTGTGGCATTTTTGTGGTGGTTGGGTTGCATGTGATGGGTCGAGATTCGATGATTAAAATGATGATTGAGCGTTTTCTTCCGGGTATTGAGTTGGATTGCCCTAGCATTAAATTGAAAAAAAAAAATGAAAATTTATGATTGAGCGTTTTCTTCCGGGTATTGAGTTGGATTGCCCTAGCATTAAATTTTCTTGGCCTATGTTGGTCTCGATACTCGCTGTCATTCCTTCGCTGCAATTATCCCTGTCAATTCGCTGGGTTTCGGTCGCGCAGAACGTTGAGGTGAGTAATCCCATTAGCAGTGATCGAGGTCGTGCGGTCGTTGCAGATACCAATGGTTTAGTGATAGTGCAAAAACTTAATTGGCAATTTTACAGTACAGCGGAGTGCTAGTGAAGTGATACGAGCTTGAACTTGGACTTGTCCCGTGAACAGTGAATTGCTACAAATTGAAAGTGTTTTACCATCCAGCAGTACTGTAAATTTGCGAGTGATTTTTGAAAGGCGTGAAGATGGTGAGAGAAGAGCTCAATGAGCTGAAAAGGCAGGAGAAGCAGTTGATCGGGCTCATCAATGGACTTGCACGTTTCGTCCAAGGTTCCCAAAAGGGGAAGCATGCACCCCAAATTGATGTACGTTTGGAGACCCTTGAAGAGGCGATGAAGGAGTTCTTCAGTGTTCACCGGAAAATTGAGATGCATTATGACGACGATGATGGTGCTGGAGAAGTGAATGTCTCGGAAAATACTCGGGCGGAAAAAGAGCGAAGAGAAAAGAAGTTTGAAGAGCTTCTCTACCAAATTCAGGAGCAATAAAGGACAATCCAAAACCCCCGGTGAGTCAGGTAGCAGCAGAATTGCAGCTAGTTTCCCAAGTTAAGCTGCCCGATATCAAGTTGCTTCAGTGGAAGGATACAAGATTGGACCAGCTTTTGGGATACTTTTAGAAGCCTCATACACAACAATCAACAGCTAGCTGCAGTTGATAAATTCACCTATTTGCGGTCGTCGACAAGTGGCGAAGCATTGCAGGAACTGAACTCTGTGGTACTGACGGGAGACAACTATGAGGTGGCCTGGTGGCAGCTGGAGAAGAAATATGAAAACAAGAAGCTCATTGTGAAGGCCCATCTAGATGCGTTGTTTGCTGTCGAACCAATTAGAAATCTAAAGTGCAGAGAGTTTAAACCACATCATCAGCGAGTTCGAGAAAAATCTGTTGATGTTGAATAAGATTGGGGAGCAAACAGCTAACTGGTCGACCATATTGGCGTACATGGTTTGTTCTCGCCTCGATAAAACAACTCTTCGTCACTGGGAGACTCACCACAATTGCAAAGATGTCCCCAAGTTCAACGAGCTGATGCAGTTCTTGAGGTATCAATATGCAGTGCTGCAATCAATAACTCCAGCAAAACCTTACGACGCCAACAGCCCCGACGATCATCAACGGTGCACACGTCGTCCCAATCTTAGAGGCGATGCTTGTTTTGCGGAGACTCGTATCATATACCGTTCAAGTGCAGCAAAATGCAGAGCATGACTGTAGCTCAACGTGCGGAGGAAATCAACAGAAAGAGACTGTGCAGAAACTGTTTAGCCAGTGGTAATTTCGCCGAGAAATGCTTTAGAGGCTCACGTTCCCGGTGTGGGCGAAAACACCACACCATGCTACATTTCGAAAGTTCATCGAACGGCGGTCGTCCAGCAAAGCCCTCGGCTGCTGTTAGTGCCCATCACTCCGTTCCTCAAGCGCAATATCGATCTAATTCAACTCCAGCAGTAAACCAGCAACCGTCACAGCAAAATCGTTTGAAACCACAAAGCCAAACACAAACACCATCCACTCAATCAGCCACACAAGCACAACCCACATCATCATACCTCTGAACACGCTCACAAAACACTCATTCACAACCCACCACTGACCCACAACCTGCTATTTTCCTTAATATCACTGAATTACATCGAGACATTGGCACAACAACTTGTCAAGTATTGATGTCTACAGCAATTGTGAAAGTAGAGGATAGTTTTGGTAACGTCACATTTTCCAGTACTCTCCTTGATTCGAATTAGTAGTTCTGCTACATGATTAGTAGTTTTGCCAAGAAGTTGAAGTTCCGGGAGAAGCAGAGTTTTTTGAAGGTGCAAGGAATAGGCAGCAGCAGCGAGATGTCATCGAAATCTGTGGAAGCCAACATCAAACCAAGAAATGCGTCGATATCATCGTTCGAGGAGTGCATACAATTCCACATTTTGCCGAGAATTACTCAAGCTTTGCCGGTCAGACCTGTGCGGATGGATCTGTTGGATGTTCCGTCAGACAAAGTGCTAGTGGATCCCACATTCACAAAACCGGGTCCCATAGACATGATCATTGGTGTGGAGTTTTTTTTTTGACCTATTGCAGGCTGGGAGAAGAAAGTTGTTCGGCGACGGTCCAACACTGCAGGAAACCGTTCTCAGCGGGGTTGTATCCGGAAGGGTACCAGGAATACCAAGCATCCTACCCACAACAACAAGCTACGTCAGTTCAACAGTGGACCTTCAAGAAATGATCGCCAGGTTCTGGGAGCTAGAGACCTGCCATGTCAACCGAACGCATTCAGTGGAGGAAACGGCAAAACGACGTTCCCGGACGAAGAGGGTGATTCGTAGTAACACTACCTATGAAGGAGCACATGTTAGAGCGATAGGGAGATTCCAAAACAAGGGCAATGAAGCCGTTCTTCAGCTTAGAGAAATGGTTCAGTATGAACCCCGAATTGATGGAGTCTTACAAGGAGTTCATTCATGAATACATTCATATGGGACACATGCAAGAAGTCGATGGCGAGCAGGCAGTCGGCCTGAGAGCACGACAACCAAGCTGAGAGTCGTATTCGACGCATCGTGTCGAACGTCAAACGGAATCTCACTTAACGACGTCCTCATGGTAGGACCGGTCGTCCAGAATGGCGTGATACGCACAATTTTACGATTTCGTCATCATCGCATCGCTCTAATCGCCGATATAGCGAAGATGTACCGGATGGTCCGAATTCAAGGATCAGATCAACACCTACTGCGTATCATTTGGAGAGACACCCCGGAAGAGCCTGTGAAGACGTACGAGCTGCTCACGGTCACGTACGGCACTGCGAGTGCACCGTATCTCGCTACAAGATGTTTGAAGAAACTAGGAGAAGATAGCATTGCTACGCATCCGATCGCTGCTCGGGTGGTACAAGAGGATTTTTACGTCGACGACATGCTGGTTTCACCTTGAGGAAGTGGAACTCGAACTGCACAAAGCTTTTAACGAAGCTGCCCAAAAATCTGCGTGGTGAACGTACAGTGCTTGACTTAGATGCATCAAGTGCGACAGTCAAAGCGCTAGGGTTACGATGGGACACGCAGTCTGATAACTTTTGTTTCACGTTTCCTGAGTGGAGATCAAGCACTTCCACAATCACTATACGCAGTATTCACTCCGATGATGCTTGCTTCTTCGACCCGCTTGGCCTCGTTGGCCCAGTAGTGGTTCAGGCGAAGATATTCATCCAGCGGCTGTGGATGTTGAAATGCGACTGGGATGATCCTCTCGACGAGTCACTCCAAAATCTGAGGAGAGAGTACAAGCAAAACATGATCACCCTTGAGTCTCTAAAGATTCTCCGCTGGCTTGGCTGTAGCAAAGACTGTATTGGAATGCAGATACACGGTTTCTGTGACGCTTCGGAGGCTGCATACGGAGCGTGCCTATATCTTCGTTGTACTGCGTCCGATGGAACTGTAATTGTTCGACTAATCACCTCCAAATCACGAGTAGCACCGTTGGAAAATCTCGAGAGGAAGAAAAAGAAGATAAACATTCCACGTCTCGAGCTGTCCACGGCTCTTTTACTGAGTCATCTTTACGAGACGTACAACCAAGTAAACCCTAACGTCACTGCATACTTTTGGACAGACTCGATGATAGTCAAGTGTTGGCTGGCATCGTTACCCTCTCGGTGGCAAATCTTTGTGGCAAACCGAGTGTTTGAGCTTCAGCATCTCACCAAAGATGGTATCTGGAGCCATGTCCCAGGAACTGAAAATCAAGCCGACCTTATCTCCCGTGGAATGTCTCCAGCGCACCTTCAGTAACAAAATCTTTGGTTTGAGGGTCCACAGTGGTTGAGTCAAGATCAGCAATATTGGCCACACGCGGGCAATACTCCTAATGACGAATTGGATCCTGCGATGCTCGAAGAACGACCAACACCGTCATTACCTACTCAAGCAGGCCCACCAAGCGAAATCTTTGGAGAACGATCTTCGTTCACAGCACTAGTCCGGATCGTAGCGCTTCTGCTTCGGTTCAGACACAATGCGCAAAACTGTAATCGACAGTCTAGGAAGACTGGATGCTTATCGTGCGAAGAGCAGGAACAAGCCATAGTTGTCTTGGTTCGTTTGTCTCAACAGGTTATCCACAAGAACTGCGTGATCTTAAGAAAAGGGGTAGAGTCCACGATTCGTCCAACATCGCTGCGCTGCATCCTCAATTATGAGACGGCAAGATGCGCGTCGGCGGCAGGCTCTCTAAGGCATCGATATCGTACGAACGCAAACATCCCTACATTCTACACCATAAACATGCGCTCGCAAAAATGATTGTTCAACATTACCACTTCAAGCTCTTCCACGCCGGTCAGCAACTGCTGATTTCGGCCGTCCGAGGAAAGTTCTGGCCAGTACACATTCACAGCTTGGCCAGAAAAGTTATCCACGATTGTATCGCATGCTTTCGAAACAAACCCAAGGTTCTAGATCAACAGGCCCACCAAGCTGGTTTTCCATCGGCGAGAGTCAATCCCGCGCCACCGGCCATGAACGTGGGATTGGATTACTGTGGTCCATTCTTTGTGAACTACCCCAACCGTCGAGCGAGTCCAGTAAAATGTTACGTGGCGATATTCGTGTGCCTGGTTGTTAAAGCTATTCATATGGAGCTGGTGATGGACCTGACTACGCAAGCATTTTTGGCGGCGCTGAAACGATTCACCGCGCGCCGAGTCAAGCCGCATCTGATAATGTGCGACAATGCAACTACGTTCGTTGGAGCAAAACGTGAGCTGACTGAGTTGCATCGCCTCTTTTACGACCAGAAATTCCAAGACAAACTGATCAAGGACGCCAGCACCGGTGGAATTGAGTTCCGGTTCATCCCTTCCCGCACACCTAACTTCGGTGGTCTGTGGGAAGCTCAGATAAAGGGCACTTCAAAAAGGCGGTCGGTACCAAAGTGTTGAAAGTGGATGAGATGTTGACCGTTCTAGCGCAAATCGAAGCGGTACTTAACTCTCGCCCACTAACTCCAATAAGCAACGATCCCAACGACTATGGAGCTCTGACTCCAGGGCATTTCCTGGTCCAGCGGCCACTAGTCGCCATCCCGGAGCCAGATTTGCAGAACGTTCCCACCAACCGTCTGACGAAGTGGAAGAACACGCTGCAAGTGTTTCAGCAAGTGTGTACTAAGTGGTCCACGCAATATCTTTCGGATCTGCATAACCGCACGAAGTGGACCTAGCAGCGGAACAATATTCGTATCGGTACTATGGTTCTACTCAAGGATGAGAATGCCCCTCCACTGAAGTGGCTCTTGGGTAGGGTTACTAAGGTCTTCGCAGGGTCGGACGGCAATATTCGCGTCGTCACGGTCCGCACAAAGGACGGATGTTTTGATCGAGGAATCTCGAAAATCTGTCCACTTCCCATCAGGGACAATGAAGAAAATGAGCAAATCTCTAAATGAGTGCATCCCGGTGCCACGGTATCTTTCAAGTTTTTTCGATGTCATCATTCCATAATGTCAAGGGTAACCAAATCTGTAGAAAGTCAATTGGTATGGTCTGTGCATGTATGTAAACGTCGTTTCGTCTGGTGAAGGTCTCGACGCACAAGGCGTCGGCGTTGGCCACAGGGTCATCGCAAGTTAAGAATCATTCTAATTATTACAATTCGTCGGTAGCACCACAGCGCTCGCTATCGTATTTCGTTCGGAGGAAGCCATGGTAATCCCTCCTTGCAGCCGTCGTCAACTGGTTGGCATTAGGCCTGGCCAGCTCATCCCGTTAATCAGCAAACCGATGGTACAAAACTACAAGTCTCACGAAGCGCCAGTCATCCGACTACTGAAGAAATCACGCACGATAAAGGCTACCTCCCAGGTTTACACTCAACGGTTTATTGTCAGGCACTGTTCTTGCCTGGGTAGGTAAGTTGTTCCGGTTTCAGAAATCTATATTCGGTCAACTACATCCAAGTCTTTTCGAGGAATCCATCACCACATACACCATCAACGCACCCCGAAGAGAAGCACGAAGAGGAAGGAAGCATCATCCGATGCAAAAAAACTCACTCGACCATACCCAATGAAGACCCACACCACACCAAGTCAAAGTACCGTGAAGGAGCCATTGATGTCATCTCAACCAAGAAGTCCTGAAGAAGTAGAAGTAGCCACCGCTGTGCACCCGGCACGGCAAACCCCAAGTCAATCATCTCCAACCAGAAAGCAACACATGTGTGCCCAGTTACACATGTGACGACGCCCGAGGCACAGTGAAGCAGCAGATCCATCAAGTTCCCAACCATACGCGCATGTATGGAGTCGTTTCTACCGAGGAGAGTTGGCGCAGTCCGGCAACGAAGTCCGCAGCAGTAGTAACTAAGCAGTGATTTTAAATCCTAGTGCAATTATGTTAGAACTAAGCAACAGAATTAATAGCATAGAGATGAATCAAGTTTGTACGAAATTGTATCAACTTGCATGAAACCCCTCTGGTTTCAAGGCAGCCAGCATGTTCCGTCCAATACAAATTAAGAACCCCTGATTCTGATCTCTTTAGATCAGATTCGATCGTATCTTCACTCCCATTATAAGAGATAACATCAATCTCTCGCTTCCCGAGAATATCTCGCATTAGGTTTATATATCTATACGATCTTGTCCACATAAAGTCAGTTCGATATCCATTATCAGACAGAGTAGAGCTCGTAATCTCTAGTTCGGACATACGTGTAATTTTATCCGTCTAAAAAGAAAGGTCAGTGATCGAAGGCAGAGGTCATGAACCTCTGAAGACCCGCGTCTGGACGGACAAAAAACCTTTTACAGTCCACTAATTAGTCCGTGCTAGAACAAAATGCGAGCCAGGGAATATGTTCGGCGGTTTCAAATTAATTGCCAGAAGAAGAAGTGTATGCTGCCGTATCCGCATGCAGTAAGTTTATCCAGCCAAGAGTTGCAGGAAGCAGAGATAACGGTATTGAAGCTGGTTCAACTCGAGGCATTTCGGCGAGAATATGCTGCGCTTAAGTCCGAGCAAAAGGAGTCGGCGCCGCCTTAAAAACGAATCGAGAGGAGCAGCCAAATTTACAAGCTGAGTCCTTTTCTTAGCAGCTGGACTGATTCGTAAAGATGGTCGAATTGGTACAGCTATCGGGTTTTCGCAAAACATCAAGTTTCCAATGATTCTTACGAAGGAACGCTACGTCACTATGCTGATTATCGACAAATACCACCGAAGGTTTCCTGCGCTAACTACGGAACCATCGTGAACGAACTTAGGCAACGATTCTACATGCCGAAGCCGTTATGAAAGCAACAAAGATCTGTAGATTCTGTAAGCTGCGCAAAGCAATAAGTGCACCTAACACCCTACATCTGGGCATACATTTTCACTGGTCTGAACTATTTTGGATCCGTTACAATACGGATTGGTCGCAGCAACGTTAAACAAGAGCTGTTCACATAGAGTAAGTTAGCCTTACGGCTATAGCTCACCCAGGTGCGTCTTTGGAGATATATTCGGATCAAGGGTTGAACTTCCAAGGGGCGCAGAATGAATTACGTGAAGAAATTCGGAAAATTGGAGGAATTTGCTACGACGTTCACGAACGCAACGATCCAATGGAAGATGAATCCTCCGTAATTTCATTTGAATCAAACGCATAAACTTTATACCATTTAGAAATGAAAGTTATAAATCTCACACATACATTTTATTAGAATCAGACAAATACTTTTTATACATTGAAATAAAAATGATAAACCTCACACATTAATTTTGTTTGTCAGAGCAAATGAATTTTATTTTGTTTCCAACATAGCTTTTATTTGTGAGAAATTGCATAAGTTATATGTTGTTCACACATATTTTCTATTGGTCGAGTCAAATTGCAAATATTTATGAGGTTTCACACATAGAGGGTGTACGGAAATTTACCTCGGTGTGGAGCTAAACGTATTTGTGGACGCCAGCTTGGGTGCGTATGCTGCTTAGATTAGTGTTACATACCACGGTTTTAAGGACGAGATTGAAGAAGAAGGTTGTTTTGAGCCACAACCTTCCCAATTCTGTGCATAAATACTGTGGAGCGATTCAAATACTGTATTACATGTGAAGCGTATGGAAAAGATTAATGCGTTCAATAAAGCTAGCATTCATTAGCATTGAAATCTTCTTTACGGCAATAACAGATTTAGCCGAGAGTGAAGCACTCACTCCGAACCATTTCCTGTTTATCAGCTCAAATGGAATATGAAAACCAGTAGATCCTGTTGATGTGAAGTCGACGCTTCGTGCAAATTGGAATCATGTTTGCGTGATGCTGGACTGGTTCTGCAGTCGATGGATAACCGAATATCTACCGGTTATCACACGGCAAGCAAAATGGTTCGGTGCAGCGGGGCCGTTAAGTTATTGTGAATGATGAGGCTAGGAGAAATCGTTGGGAAAGATACGTAATCGTGAAAGTGTATTCAGGGAAAGATGGACAAATAAGAAGCGTAGACAGGACAGGAGCAGGCATATATAATCGGCCGGTAGCTAAACTGGCGATCTTGGACATGCTGGATCAAGTTAGTATAAAAACCCCTTCCGTTACCGGCTAACGCCACTACTCTATCGAATGACATCTGATAGAAACCCATTAAACAAAGTCATAAAAACACGCAGTGACTTGACTAAAATTGATTTATTGACTTTGACTACCATTTGTAACCCTAAAATGTGTTATTCTTAAATTTACTATTTCAATGTACACCGTGTCCAATATACTCTCATACTAAATAAAACTCTATTTATTTCAAATAGATAATCCAGATTTTATTGATAACTTTACCCATTATATTGCAATATAATACTCATCAACTACAGCATATGTTTTGGAATAACACCTTCTTGACCAGCTCCAGACGTTTTTCGAAACCGTCACAGGCGGTACGCATGACTTCCATCGGCATTTCGTCCCAAATTCGTTTGATTACGGTTTTGAATTAGTTCATATTAGATGCCCTGTGGTCATTTACCTTCGCCAGCATGTATGACCATACGAAATAATCCAAGGGATTCAGATCTGGTGAGCTAGGCGGCCATTCATTCTTGTCCAAAAAGTCGGTCAAATTTTCTCGGCACAAGTCCTGAACGAGATTTGCAGTATGCGATGGCCCTCCGTCCTGCTGAAACACTTAGTGATCATCTTCAAACATCTTTTGTACATATGGCTTGACAACTTTCTCCAAAACTTCCGTTTTATAATATACTGCATTCACTTTAACGCCTTTTTCGATGAAAACCAGTGGTAATTTGCCTCGCTTGCCAATTCCTCCCCAAACCATCACTGACGCAGCACTTTGGAACCGTGGAATAGTCCTATCACTCTCTGGAACAGTTCTAGAAGAGAGAGCCCACAATCTGTCGTTCTGGACATTGTGGGATTGTTGCAAGACGAATAACTTTTCGTCGGAAGAGATAAATTCTTCCCCACCGTGCTGCGACAAAAGCAGACTTGCTCTTTCGAGTCGTTTCTGCTTGGAAGGTTCTGAAACTCCGCGAACCTTACATTTCTTGAAAGTTTGGAATCCGAGGTCATTTTGCAGTATATTGTGCATTGACGATCTCGAAACATTCAGATCTGCGGCCATTACGTACAGAGCGCTGTGATTTTCGTCTAATCCGTTCCCTGACCACTTCAACAACTCGTGCATTCTGCAACGTACGAGTACGACCGGATCTCTTCCGGTCATCCAGCGAGCAGGTGTCACGGTACCTTCGGATAGTTCGGTACACAAAATCCCGCTTTACTCCGAGGTTTTTCAAATTTCTGAAAATAGCGCCCGGGCGCTCACCATTCAAAAACTTTTTTATCGCCACAGCACGAAACTCCTTCATCGCTGGTAAAAGATAAACACCGACTGAAAACAATCGGACATAACCTAAAAGCGTTTGTATAAACATAGTGCAAAACTACACCAACACATAAGTGAAGCATGTTGAGTAGTTGCATGACACCAATGCAAGGAAAAAGTGTATGAGAATATATTAGACACGGTGTACGTGAATTAGATGAGTTAAAATGAACTATCTAGCAAATGAATATGCGTTCGGTAACATGAAAATGAGCAATTCGCTCATACAGATACGATGAATAAAGATCATTTGAAAGCTAGCTGTGAGACGATACGGAGTCTAAAAAATAGTGTGATATTTAAACGAAGAAGAAACGAAACGCTTTTGGTAAAGGTTTTAAGTCCCCTTATTAGTAATAATTTGGGTCCTTCCTTAGCTCGGTCGCTAAAGGCGCGGACAAAGCAATACCATGCTGGAGGTGGCTGGGTTCGATTCTCGGTCTGGTCTAGGAATTTTTCGTTAAGGAAAATTTCTCGACTCCCTGGGCATAGGGTATGATTGTACTTGCCACACAATCATAGTAATGCAGAAAATGGAACCTGGCATCAAATGATCTTAATTAATAACTGTTAAAGTGCATTTAAAACACTAAGTTGAGAGCATGCAATAAGCTAATTGTGAAAGCAATAAGCTTGAAATGCTGAAGAAGAAAGAAGTGAAAAGATTCGAAATCATGAGTAAACTAAATAAAGTGGCTGCGGAGACTAAACAGACCTGGTTTGTTTCGGTAAGCGGGGATGAAGTGTTCGAAGAGATTGAATTGATTTTTTCCGAAGAAAGATGTAAGCAAGATTCCATATATAGTAGAAATATTACCTTCTCTGAATTCCCATGTCCTTTCCCATAACATCCCAACAATGTGCACATGGTTAACATGTGTCAAGTCCAATCCAAAGTAAAGCTATTCCATCATTCTTTGTTTAAATTACGTGTCCCAAATTCTGTGACATAGTTTATTATCCAAGCTGAGACCTCAGCAGTTAAACCTTTTCCGGATTCCTTATTTTGAAACCTTCGTAAGTATTACAGCGTGTGCGCTAACAATAAAGCGTATTTTACAAATATCCAAATATTTGTCACAGATGTTTTCCATACTCGTTCGCTTCGCTCACGTCGCATTCCAACAGAACCTTCCTTGTACCGATTCTAGTTAAATAAATTCATTCTCAGTTAAAACCTATAACGAGGCATACGTATATCAATATCCGAAGTCCGATCATGCCTCATGGCTTACGGTGAATAAGCGACCGCGAATAAGTTACGAAGTGACAAGTTAGAGTCTACAAAGTGACTAAGTGACTACTAAGAAAATAGCAAACATTTACTAGTTACAAACCAGCGAAAATGTCGTGGCTATTCGGTGATACTTACATACAACAGAGTATGAGCTCTGTAGAAGTTAAAGTGATAGCAGGCGTTGCCATAGGTCTATTTGGTCTTATAATCGTGTATATCGGGCTGAAAATTCACAAAAAACTGCTGTATGGAAAAATGCTGACAACTGCCCGCCAAGAAGTCCTAATGAACAATATTAAAACCGTATAAGTGAACAATTCGCATCGTACATTGAAATACAGAATCATAACCCTGTAATAAAAATGTGCGTTAAAAGATACGTGCGTTAAAAGATATATCCAAGAACAATTCGTGAAACAGTGTAGTATCGCCGGACGAAGCAACAAATGAAACATTTGTCTCTTGTGTACCTCGTACGGAAAGCCCGCCAGTGCATAATTAATTAATCGCAACCCAGCGCAGCGGGCATTTTGTTCTCCACCAATTTCTGAACGCCTTACAGCAGTTCAATGACAAGAAGCCGTTCTCTACAAACCAGCACCACGAACAAATTCGTCATCATTTTTCGCTCTGCCCATCGGCACCCTGGCCGACTCTTATGCGAAACCCAGGTCATCACAGCTACGCTGCACCGGCTCACCATGTGCAGAAAGCCTACCGCATCGACACCAACGGAGAACAACAACGACCGATTCCCCATGACGACGACGATTGGAACCAGATAAGTAAAACACAAAAATTTTGTATGCATTTATTCCTTATATTATGTAATGCCTAGGAAAAAAATTATCGAAAGAGTAGGACAGCTACTAAAAATAGAACAGAATCTTAGAAAATCAATTAATCAAAACATATCTAGCAACAGCCTCGATATACATTTTAAGAAGGCTCTCAATGTATACGCTGAAATCGATGAACTTCTCTTAAAGCATCAAGATCAAATCCCTGCAAAGGATTTTTTTACATATCTCAAACAAGCGAGAAACGCTTTAGAATATATCAAGGAGAGTATTAGAGTCAGAAATAGTACGAAAAACAGTAAGCCACAAACACCCAAAATGGCAAACGAAGATCCATTTGATACAAAACTTGCCGCATCAGTTTTAACACCCTTTGATGGTGACAGCGAAAAGCTGAACACCACTGTAACATGTGCATCACACATGTTATCAAATCCTTTTAGATCGTCTCAAAAAGACCACACCAGTGGAATCCATTTCTTAGAAATATTTGTTCATATGCCATCGAACTGCCTATGCAATAAAATGCAAATTATTGCATAAGCATGGTCGATGACTTCCAACAGTTCCCAACAATTCTGACAAGACACAAATGTGTCGTACTCATATTTCACGCTGCGACAAGCGAACTTGGCGCATCGTTGCCAAGCGAGCTAGTTGCTAAGAGCCTTCTCCGCATTCTCTCATTCTCTCTCTCTTCGCCCAAAAATAATATCGATCACTGATTGGTGATCGAGTAAATAACAAACATACATAACTGATTCCCAGTACCTCCTTAGGCTAAGCAGAGTAACTTAAAAATAATTGAATAAACATTCTTAACCAGCGATCAGTCGAGTACACACGTATCTTACTGCTACAGAGTGATGACAGCCTTCTGTACTAAAGTGTAAAGTTAAACTTATTACACCACCCAACCCCCAAATTATTTTTAATGACAAGAATCTCGGGAAAAGCTCGAGATGCCTTGCCAAACGCTAACGTAAACAGATCGATCGACGAAATGATCAAACTCATAAAAAACTGCTGTGAAAGCAAAGCCACCACAGAACAGGTAATCGCGAAGCTGAAAGCAATAAAACGTGGTTTACCGAAACAACAATATTGCCAAGAAGTTGAATCGCTTTGCCATAAGCTAGCAAATATATACGTGAAGGAAAATGTCCCTCACGCAACAGTAAAAAAATTAGCCACAAAAGCAGGCTTGGATACGTTGATAAATATCGTACCCAATGAAAATGCCAAAATTGTGCTTCAAGCAGGTACATATGTTACGATCGAACAGGCAATTCAAAAATTGAATGAGTTATCTGATCGCACTGAAAATAGTGACAACATAAATCGCGTATTTAACATAAACTCTAATCAAAGAAGATACCAAAATCAAAGCCAACAAAGAGGAAATTGGAGACGAGGAGTAAACCATAACAGTAATAATTTTACACCTCGTGGATTCCATTCAAACAATCAGCGCTATAGTAATACATCGCGCTACAATAACAGATCACCTGCATATCACAGTAACTATCGTGGAGCACGAGTCGAAAACCGTGGTCATCCACACCAAGGAAGACAAGCAAGCAGAATTTATTTGACCGACTGCCAAACAGTCTTACCTATGCAAAATGCAGTACACACTCAGCCACTGTGTATGCAAAACCAAGGTCAACCGAATGATACCTCAACAACAACAATCTCAACAACAACAAAGTCAACCGCAGAACCAACCTTTTTTAGGAACAGTAGAACAGTATACACAATCAATGTAGCTGCCTCCAATTTCATTAGTGTACCAATTAATGTAGCAAACAGATCATGTTCGTTTCTGGTAGATTCAGGAGCGGACGTTTCATTACTAAAATGTAATACTCTTAAACAGCAAGTAGTGGTGAATCCAAATAACACTTGTGTGTTACGTGGAATAACACCCGGTGAATCAAGATGCCAAGGAACAATTAAGTCCCTGGTAAACATACAATATACAACTGTAAATAGTTTATTCCATCTGATTGACAATGACTTCCCGATACCAACCGACGGTATTCTTGGAAGAGATTTTCTGACAACTTATCGTTGCGAAATAAATTACGATACATGGATTTTATCTGCATATGTAAATAACACCCGACATGAGATACCAATCCATAACAATTTGAACGGATCTACATGGATTCCAGCCAGATCAGAGGTATTCAGATTAATAAATAACCTCAATACAAATACAGATGTCGTAATCAAATCGTCCGAAATAGCACCCGGCGTGTTTTGTGCTAACGCCATTGTAAATAGTGATGCACCTTTTGTTAAAATTATGAACACTAACGAATATCCTGTACAAATAAATAATCCTCAATTCAAATTTTCAGAATTAAGCGATTATTACATAGCAAAAATTGATAAGAATTCTAATGCTGATAGACTTGAAAAGCTACATGCTGAACTTAACTTAAAAAATATACCAATATTTGCTAGAGACTCTGTACAACAATTATGTAAGGAGTACAACGATATATTCAGCATTTAAGAAAATTTACTAACATGTAATAATTTCTATCGTCAACAAATAAATTTAAAAGATAAATCACCAAGAACTACCGAAATGCACAAAGTCAAAAAGAAGAAATCTGTCGTCAAGTTGATAACCTAATTGCAAACGATATAATTGAACCTTCAGTATCGAGCTACAACACACCGATACTACTTGTTCCCAAGAAATCGATTAACTCTGAGAAAAAATGGAGATTAGTCGTAGATTTTAGGCAATTGAACAAAAAATTGTTAGCCGATTGATGACATTCTCGATCAGCTCGGCAGAGCAAAATATTTTTCCACGCTAGATCTCATGTCCGGTTTCCACCAGATTGAGATTGAGAAAAGCTCTAGAGAATTGACAGCTTTTACTTTGCATGAGCGCGGACATTTTCAATACAAACGATTGCCGTTTAAGCTCAACATAAGTTCAAACAGTTTTCAACGTATGATATCTATTGCACTTAGTGGTTTGAGTCCCGAGTGCGCATTTTTATATATTGATGATGTAATCGTAGTAGGTTGCTCAGTCGAACATCATCTGAAAAAATTAAGAAAAGTTTGTGAATGTTTTAGACAACGAAATCTAAAACTGAATCCTGCCAAATGCAACTTCTTTAAATCTGAAGTTTCGTTTCTAGGGCATAAGATAACTGAGAAAGGTATCCTGCCCGATAATTCGAAATTTGACATTATAAAGAATTACCCTCAGCCACAGAACGCTGATCAGGTTAGAAGTTTTGTGGCAATGTGTAATTATTATAGGAGATTCATTCCAAATTTTGAAAATATTTGTAATTGTTTGAACAAATTATTAAGGAAAAATACACCTTTAGTTTGGTCAGACGAACACCAGATTGCGTTCGAAAGACTAAAAACTATGCTACTTTCACCAAGAATTTTGCAATATCCGGATTTCCAAAAAACATTCATCTTGACTACAGATGCGTCAGATTTTGCATGTGGCGCAGTTCTATCGCAAATGCATGAAGGCTATCTACTTGTTTCTTTCGCCAGTCGCGCGTTTACAAAAGGCGAAGCAAACAAGCACATCATTGAGAAAGAGTAAGCCGCTATACATTGGGCGATTATGCATTATCGACCCTATTTATTCGGCCGTAAGTTTTTAGTGCGTACGGATCATCGACCACTAATCTATCTTTTCGGAATGAAGAATCCCTCTTCAAAGTTGACACGCATGAGACTAGATCTTGAGGAATTTGACTTCGAAGTGGAATTCGTTCCTGGAAAGAGTAACGTGATCGCTGATGCATTATCTAGAATTACAATAAAAACAGATAAGCTAAAAGAAATGCAAATTTTACAAGTGCGAACTAGGTCAATGGTAACCAAATCTAGTTCAGCCGTAGTTAATAGCAATAATGGTGACCAGGAGCCTGATCAACTCCGAGTCTACAATGCCATTAGTAATGAACAAACATTCAAAATGAAAAAGATAGCCTTTGAAGTGACGCAAATTAATAAAACACCAATTGGCTCTGCAACGTTATTTGAAAAAGATTACAAAAATGGCCTAACTCTAGCGTTAGGACTAAAATTGAATCGCGAAGAAATGCCAAATATATTCAGAACAATCGAAAAGGGTACCCTAAAAATTCAAAAAAAATGAAGCTACGATAAACAACACTGAATACGTAGCTAATTCAACTGCTGACGTAATCTTTAACTTCATTAGAATTAATGATTTCAAATCGATAGGTAATGAGATGCTAAACAAAGTAACTATTGTCTTATTTGATCCCCCACAAAAAAATAACGGATATGAATCAGCTACAACAGATAATTCGAGATAACCATAACCTACCGACAGGAGGTCACACTGGAATTACTCGACTTTACAAAAAACTGAAAAATATATATACTTGGCCCAACATGAAATATTCAATAGCTAAATTTGTTAAGTCTTGTGAGCAATGCAAGAAAACACAAACATTTTTCATCAGTACAACAAAAATTCGTTATTACCACAACACCAACAAAAGTATACGACGCAGATACAGTCGGACCATTCACTATATCAGAAAAAGGTAACAGATACGCAGTCACCTTGCAATGCGATCTGAGTAAATATATCATAGTCATACCAATTCCCGATAAATCTGCACTCACAATAGCAAGAGCAGTAGTCGACAACTGTATTTTAATATCCAATGACTGCTATTCGAACTGATCAAGGAACAGAATACAAAGAAGTCTTTGATTCAATATGTACTCTGTTACAAATAAACCATAGTCTAGCTACAGCTTACCATCCTCAAACTTTGGGAGCATTGGAAAGAAACCATAGGTGTTTGAACAAATACCTTAGAATCTTTATCAATGAACTCAAAGATAATTGGGATAATTGGCTACAATATTACTGTTTCAGCTATAACACAACTCCAAATTCAGACCACAATTTCACACCTTTTGAAATAGTATTTGGAAAACCAATCACGCAATTCAAAAATTTTGATTTAACAACTATAGATCCTGTTTATAACCATGCATCTTATGTAAATGAACACAAATATAAACTTCAATCAATCCATAAATACATCCTTGAAAAAATACATCAATCAAAAGCTATTGGAACAGAGCTCTATCTGATTAATAATTTAATTAATAGATTAATTAATGAAACGAACGTTAAGATAGGAGATGAGGTATATTTAAAAGCAGAAGGAAGAAGAAAATTTGACAGAGTTCAAGAAGGACCATATAATATAATAGCATTAAATGAGCCAAATGCACCTTCCTTTCCCATAACATCCCAACAATGTGCACATGGTTAACATGTGTCAAGTCCAATCCAAAGTAAATCTATTCCATCATTCTTTGTTTAAATTACGTTTCCCAAATTCTGTGACATAGTTTATTATCCAAGCTGAGACCTCAGCAGTTAATCCTTTTCCGCATTCCTTATTTTGAAACCTTCGTAAGTGTTACAGCGTGTGCACTATCAATAAAGCGTATTTTACAAATATCCAAATATTTGTCACAGATGTTTTCCATACTCGTTCGCTTCGCTCACGTCGCATTCCAACAGAACCTTCCTTGTACCGATTCTAGTTAAATAAATTCATTCTCAGTTAAAACCTATAACGAGGCATACGTATATCAATATCCGTCATGCCTCACATATGATGAAATGATTAAGAATTTTA
This sequence comes from Aedes koreicus, assembly GCA_024533555.2. Taxonomy (NCBI): domain Eukaryota; kingdom Metazoa; phylum Arthropoda; class Insecta; order Diptera; family Culicidae; genus Aedes; species Aedes koreicus. Next base: position 85,043 of record JAHHFK020002890.1, read on the forward strand.
AGGCACGTTTGGATAAAGTAGAACCTGCATTAATGAACAGATATGAATTTTAAAACCAAATGAAACACTAATAATTAATTATGTTTTTATTGCGTACAGTGCGCCAATTTAAATTATAATGTTTTTGAAAATTGGAAATATCTTCTCAACACCATGGGATCCCAGTATTGAACAGCAGTTTTTGCTAGAACCAAAGATGTGAAGAGAAAGTATCGATAGGTCCGATAGAGCTCGGCAGGTTATGCAAATTGAATAGAAGTAGTTTGAAATTGAGCGTAGGGCTTTGTTTTGGCAGTATTTCGAAGCAGACATAGACATCTTTGCCAAACATCCCACTGCGGTGTAGGTGAAGGCAGGGACAAGTCCGCCACCTTCACCTTCACAATGAAACAGCTTTTGTATTCGGAGTCAAATTGGTTGCTGAAAATTGTAATTTTCGGGAATTTAAAGACGAAGCCATCCGCGACAGATTAATTATTGGGTTGAGGGATAAAGGTTTGAGGAAAAAACTTCTGATGGATGATGATGTGAATTTGAATTTGGAAACAGTAGAAAAAAACAATAATCAGTAGTGGGAAAGCAGTCCTATCGGTCAGACAAGAAACAAAGGGAAAAAGGAAACATAATTATGATGGTAGGAGGTACATGAACAGCGTAATAGAAGTGGGGATCGTGAATGGAACAGAAATTACCGTGATAATCGAACGAAAAACATTCATACTAGCGCAGTTTGTAATTACTGCAAACGGAGAGGTCATATACGTAAGAATTTGCATTTTTTTGCATAACAATAATCGCGGAAAACCAATTAATTTCGTAAGCCAGAAGGGGTTCATAGAACCACTAATAACTGACAAATTCACCAGAATTCGAGTTGATAATTCTAGTGATGAAACTGAAATCGATTGTATGATGATTGCTAGAAGTAACAAAGTAATTGTGGCATGTATAGTTGATGTTATGGTGCAGGGCTTCAAATTATCAATGGAGGGTGACAAGGGCTCGGCAGTAGCGGTTACTAGCGTGATTATGTACAAGAAAATGTTTTTCAGAACTCCAAATTTTGAGTGTTATAAAAAGTTAGTGGTGGTCAATGGTTCAAAAATCGCAGTAGCTGGCGAAATTTTAAAAACTGTTGTTTTTAATGGCATTAGTGCAGAAAGAAAATTGATGGTTTTGAAAACATCTTAAGACTTCACACCGCTACTTGGAAGAAATTGGATGAAGGTATTCTACCCTAACTGGAAGGATCATTTCATGCAACCTGGTTCACTAAATAGTCTAAATGTCGTGGGAGCTGAAGGAACTGAATCGATTTTAGGTAAAATTAAACAGAAATACTATAAGGTGTTTGATAATGACTTTACTGGGCCAATTGCAGGTTATGAAGCGGAGCTCACTTTTAAATCGGACCAACCTATTTTTAAAAAACCCTGCCAAGTGCCATTCAAAATTAGGGATAATTTGTTCAGTCTGCATAAGTGCTCTCATGCCGTGCGGTTTTTTTTTCTATTTGCTGAAGGAAGTGCTATTGCTACCTAACGCTACAACACATCTTGAACAACACTTTTCAGTGCTAAATAATACCTACAATTTTCAGATTTCCTCTTATTCCTTTTCAATCCTTGTTAGGCCCTTCGGGTAACCCAGCTTGGATATCGCATTGGAAAATTCCTCTTAGGTCCCTCGGATTCTTATAGTTATCTGCTTGGACGTCGATTTGGAGCAATTTATTCTGCCACTATGGCAAATAAGCGCAAACGAAAAGGGCAATCTATTGATTCGCCTGCTAATCAAATTAATGTGAGTAATCAGTTTGATATGCTCACAGATGATGAGAGTGATCCATCATCAAATCAAAATTTGAAAAAACTTTCTCGATTGAGAAAGGAAAAAGTTCCCCCTATTGTGGTGACAATTTCGGATTTCCATGCTTTTCGCAAGGAAATCTTAACATTTGTTGAAGGTGTGAAATATTTCCTTCAAATTTCCAGACGAGGTGAATGCCGTTTGCATGCAGAAACCTTGGACGGATTCAAACTACTTCTTGAGTATCTTACTCAGAAGAACCAATTTTTTTTCACTTACGACACCAAAGCAGAGCGTCTTTCCAAGGTTGCCTTGAAAGGACTGCCCAGTGGTGAATCGCTGGAAGAAATAAAAAATGAGTTGATAAAATTACTTGGAATTAGCCCAGTCCAAGTAATTAAAATGAAATTGAAATCCCGGCCTGGCGATTCTCGCAAAGGGATTTCTAACGATTTCTACTTAGTTCACTTCAAGTCAAGTGAACTAAGTAGAAGTTCACTTGACTTGAAGTTCTAAACCTTAAGGCTTTAGAAAAAGCAAGCCTTTTGCTCCATGTTCGAGTGAGGTGGGAACATTTCAGGAAGACTGGAGCAAATTTTCAAAGCCTCACCCAGTGCCGTAAGTGCCAGGGATGGGGTCACGGAACAAAGCATTGCCATATGATTGGTAAATGCATTAATTGTGGTGATTCCTCGCACACTAAGGACGACTGTCCTGTGAAGGAAGAGCCTCAAAAAAATCAAATGTTCAAATTGTGGTGAAAACCATAAATCAAATTTTTGGGAGTGCAAGACTCGCAAAGCAATTTTGCAGTCGCGCACTAAACGCCAGGGAGGAAACAATATACGTTCCCGACCAGCTACTACCCATTCTGCAGCTGTTAACAACGATCAGCAAAGAACAAATTCCTACCAAACCGTCGGTAGAAACAGCGGACAGGTTTTTCCATCCGCAACTGTAACTTCAAACGCTCAACGAGGAACAAATATTATTACGATACCTGCAGGCACCAACAGGGTTCAATCTGCAAACCCTACATTCGTACCTAACCGTGTTGTAAAAAATGTTCAACATGTAAATGGACCTACCTACGCTGCCGTTGCACGGGTAGGAACCAAAACCAAAATTCCCACGGGACTTCTGATGAATTTGATTTGGGTAGTATTTCCGCTCCCAAATTAGAATTTTTACAGCAATCGTTAATCGATATGATAACGGTATTAGATTTGCCAATTATATTGTCATGACATTGAAATTCAGTAACGGATTTTAAGTCATTAAATATTTTTAATTGGAATGCTCGATCCATCAGAGATAACGAGGATGAGCTATTTAATTCTTTAAGAGTTCATAACGTGCATATTGCTGTTATAACTGAGACTTATCTCAAACCTGCCCATAAGGTCAAAAGAGATCCAAATTATTTTGTCTACCGAAATGATCGCCTTAATGGAGCTGGTGGTGGCGTTGCCATCATTGTCCATATGCGTATCAAACATCACATTCTTTCTTCATTTGAAACCAAAGTTTTTGAAACTTTGGGGGTTTCAGTTGAAACAAAATTTGGCCTATTTACTTTTATAGCTGCCTATGTGCCTTTCCAATGCACTTGCCAGCAAAGGAACTGGCTCAAGGGGGACCTTCAGAAACTTACCCGTCATAGGTCTAAACTCTTCGTTATTGGTGATTTCAATGCAAAACACCGATCATGGAATAACTCGCAAAGCAATGTCAATGGTAATATACTTTTTGATCATTGTTCTGCAGGCTACTACACTATTCAATAGCCAAACAGCCCAACTTGCTTTTCTTCAGTCAGAAATCCCTCAACTATTGATTTGGTCCTAGCTGATTCATGGCAACTTTGTAGTCAATTGATTATCCATGCTGACTTTGGTTCTGATCACCTTCCAGTTACATTTGAAATATCCCAAGAAATCATTTCTAATTCCATCAGTTTTACTTTCAACTACCATAGAGCTAATTGGGATCAATATCGAACATTTATGGAATACAACTTTGATCCTAATGTTCCATTGCAAACAAGAAATGAAATTAATAATGCTCTTGAATCTCTGGCTTTCTCATTAAATAGAGCAAGAGCTGCTTCAGTGCCAAAATGCGAGGATAAATTCGACTCAGTTATAATTGATGACGATCTTCAGCGCTTGATTCATCTGAAAAATGTACGTAGGCGTCAATATCAAAGAACACGTGATCCCTCTATGAAAGTCATATGGCGAGATTTACAAAAACAAATTAAAAAACGCTTCTCTGCCCTGAGGAACAAACATTTTGAAAACAATGTGTCAAAATTAGATCCGAGTTCCAAACCTTTCTGGAAACTCTCTAAAATATTGAAAAATCCTCAAAAGCCTATACCAGCGCTTAAGGAAGGTGATAAAATTTTGCTCACAAATGCGGAAAAAGCTCAAAAGCTTGTTAAGCAGTTTGAGAGCTCCAATAATTTCAGTTTCGGTCTTACAAGTCCTATTGAGGGTCAGGTTTCCAGGGAGTATCTGATTATTTTCTCACAAGAAAATATTTTTGATGATTCTTGGGGAACTGATTTGGATGAAGTAAAAACTATAACCAAAAAAAATTCAAAATATGAAAGCACCAGGTGATGATGGAATTTTCTATATCCTAATCAAAAAACTCCCTGAGAGTAGTTGTTTCAACTGGCATACTTTCCAGATAAATGAAAAAATGCAAAAGTCGTACCTATTTTGAAACCAGACAAAAATCCGGCTGAAGCTTCTAGCTACCGAGCAATCAGTTTGCTTTCTTCAATAAGTAAGCTTTTTGAAAAAATAATTTTGAATAGATTGATGCTTCATCAATACAACCTCAATTTTTGCTGATGAACAGTTTGGATTTCGCCATGGGCATTCAACTACGCATCAAATTTTGAGAGTTACAAATTTAATTCGTTCAAACAAAGCTGAAGGCTGCTCCACTGGAGTTACTCTTCTAGACATAGAAAAAGCATTCGACAGTGTTTGGCATGAAGGTTTTATTGCGAAACTGAAAAAAATAAATTTTCCGCTTCATATCATGAAATTAGTTCAAAACTACTTAACTGATACAATTTTGCAAGTAAATTTCAGAATTCTAAATCTGATCAATTGCCTGTTAGGGCTGGTGTTCCTCAAGGTAGCATTCTTGGGCCAATACTTTATATCATTTTCACTTCAGATCTCCCTGATTTACCTCAGGGCTGTCAAAAATCTTGCTTTGCTGATGACACAGGCATTTCCGTTAAAGGAAAAAGTCTTTGTGTTATATCCAGGAAAAAAGCTTGGACATTTTTACGGATTATTTAAAAAAATGGAAGATTTCTCCTCATGCTTCCAAAACTCAACTTATAATATTCCCACACAAGCCTAGAGCTGCATTTTTGAAACCAACTAATAGTCATATGGTCACTATGAACGGAGTTCCAATTTCTTGGTCAAATCAAGTACAATATCTTGGACTGATACTTGATAAAAAATTAACCTCTAAAGATCACATTGAGGGCATTCAAGCCAAATGTAATAAATATATAAAATGTTTATATCCTCTTATAAACAGAAAATCCAAACTTTGTTTGAAGAACAAGCTTCTAATAAGGAGTGTATCGAATATAAGCTATCCACATACATTTGCGTTGTACGCATGTATTTGTGATGATTTTTTATGCTCTGAACACTGCATGCTGTGCGTTTGACTGTCAGCTTTCTTTTGTTTACTTGTTTGTGCGGTTCAAATTCTGCGTTTTCAAAATGTCGCGTATTGAAAAGGAAGTGAAAATTAAGGTTCTGGACACATGGCTAAGTGAGAAGGGTATTACTATGCGAGGCGAAACCTACCTACCTGAAGACCTACAAAAAGCAGAATGTTCCTGTGGTTTGAAGTCAACCATTTTTTACACTATCGGAACTATAAATGCGGAAATCTATCGATCTGAGTGTCTCCAGAAGAGATTGTTGCCTTTATATAAGAAGCATAGTACACCTCCACTGTTTTGGCCGGATTTAGCGTCGGCTCACTATGCCAAAACCACTCTCAATTGGCTTGCGGAATAGGGTATAGATTTCGTTGAGAAAAATATCAATCCACCAAATTGCCTTCAGCTTCCACCCATCGAACGTTACTGGGCAATCGTGAAGAGGGTCTTCAAGAAGACTGGTGAGGCAGCTGGGAACATGCAGGAGTTCAACAAAATTTGGGCTCAAGCGTCCAAAAAATGCGATGCAACACTTGTCCGGAACTTGATGAAGAGCATTCGATCCAAAGTGCGAAAATTCGTGAAGGAATAACTTAAATTTCATCCGGTCTTAATTATGTTCAAGTTTAACCTCGTACAATAAAGGATCAATTTTTTGTATAAATAAAATATCGGTTTTCAACATAATTTGAAAGAAAGTTTGTGGATAGCTTATTTTCGATACACTCCTTATTCAAACAAATTTTTAGACCGGCCATGCTTTATGCTGTGCCAATGTGGTCTAGTTGTTGTGCTACTATAAAAAAAAGCACTTCAAAGGATTCAGAACCAAGTTCTGAAAATGATTTGGAAGCTGCCACCCTGGTTCAGTACTATTGAATTACATACAATTTCAAACGTTGAGACTCTAGAAGAAATGGCCAACAAAATAATTCATAATTTTTGGCAAAAATCATTGCAACCTTCATTTGCAATGATCAATTATCTCTATAGATAAGAACTAGTTTAAGAAATAAACAATTATACTTACACGCAGGCAAAAAAACCCTGTTAAAATACTGATAAGACAAGGTAAAAACAATATTAACACATATATTTTTGGAGCATTTGAATATGATTGAAACCCAAGGAGTGATTACTCCCATTTTGGCAAGTGAATGGGCCTCTCGATCATAGTGGTGTTGAAAAAGGCTGGAGAAGTAAGAATGGGTTTTGCATGCAAAGTATCTTTGAACAACATTTTAATACAGAATACTTATCCTCTTTCCCTAGCATAGGACATTTTTGCCTCTCTGGCAGGTTGCAAAATGTTCTGCTCTCTTGATCTTGCTGGGGCATACACGCAGTTGCAGCTATCTCAGCGTTAAAAAAAAAACCTGGTTATAAACACAATTAAGGGTCTTTACTCTTATAACCGCTTGCCTCCGGGCGCTAGTTCTAGTGCTGCTGTTTTTCAGCAAGTTATGGACCAAGTTCTTGAAGGACTGGAGGGGTATGTTGTTATCTTGATGACGTGCTCGTAGCTGGCAAGGCAAATAAATAATGTTTAGACAACATTATTTATTAATGTTAAAAGGCTTTTCAATGCCAGTATACATGTCATTTTAAAAAAATGTAAATTTTCGTAGCTTCTTTGTAATTTCTAGTGAAGAAGTATTACATTCACTGGAAAAAAAATCTCTACTATTCAAAAGGCAAAGACCCCTGAGAATGTGACAGAACTGAAGGCTTATCTTGGACTTATCAAATACTAAAACAAATTTGTGCCCAATGTTTCAAAAAACCTGAAATGCCTGTACAACCTATTGCGTAAAGATGTTTGCTTTGAATGGACAGTTGAATGTAACAATACCTTCAAGGAAAGCAACGAAAATCTGTTAAAGGCTAATCTTCAGTCGTTCTTTGACCCAAACAGCCGCTGATTGTTGTTACAGATGCATGTACTATTGGTTGGGGGGCATTTTAGCTCAAGTAGAAGGTGGTTTTGAAAAACCAATATGGTTCACTTCGAATTCGCTAAATACAGCACAAAAAAATATCCTATATTGCATTTGGAAGCTTTGGCCTTGGTATGTCTTATCAAGAAGTTCCATAAGTTTCTATTTGGTCAAAAGTTCAAGGTATTCACTGATCATAATCCTTTGATTGGAATTTTTGGAAGGGAAGGACGAAATTCGATATTTGTAACAATGATGGAAGTAGTAAGGAAACCAGAAACATCGAGGTCCTGGATTGACACCACTTGTCCCTTCAGTCGTTTGCATGCAGACTTCTTCTATTTGGAAGGTAACAACTTTCTTTTAATTGTTGATAGTTATACTAAATGGCTCGAAGTTGAATGGATGCGTACAGGAAATACAGCAAGAATTGTAATCAACAAATTTGCTGCTGTGTTTGCACGACTTTGAGTGCCAGATGTGGTAGTTACCGATGGTGGCCCACCCTTCAATTCTTATGAATTTGTGTAGTTTTTTGAGAGGCATGGTATCAAAGTACTGAAGAGCCCGCCTAGAATCAGAAATCTCTTTTATATTAGCAATCATAGAACAAACTATGCCAAAACTGGGCCTTTGAATAAAATGATGTCTTGCTATAATGCAAATTGTGAAAGAATTGATATTACAATGAATAAAAACATTCGTAGGCAAAAATTCTTTTCAAGGTAAGTAAGGCATTTATCGATAAGTTATGAAGTAAAGTATTTAATGTACACGAAATGGTGACGCCATATGAATAATGTAAGCCAAGCGCTATATAGACAAATCTTATGTATTTTACTATGGCTATTTTAACTAGGATTAAGAACAAAATGTAACATATGGTCTACTCTTGATTGACGACAATAAATATAAATATAAATATAAAAATATATAGTTCCCCCTATCATCCGGCTAGTAATCGTCAAGCTGAGAGGATGGTTAGGGGTAAAGGAGCCAAAGGAAGTACTAAAAATGTTTCTTATTGACAATAAAACAAAATCTTTGGATATTGATGATAAGTTAGATATATTTTTAATCAATTGTAGAAATAGTTGCACTGGAGAAGAAAGGTCCTTTCCTTCAGAAAAAATGCTCTCATACAAACCAAAAATGTTATTAGATTTTATTAATCTTAATAAAACATACACACATTATTTGAATAATGATAAAGAGAGAGAAAATCAGGCTCCAAGGGAAGAGGCCTTGTCCAATGTACTACAAGATAGTTTAAATAGGCTTGTGGCAGGGGATAAGTTATTTTATAGAAATTAGAACAAATTTACCAGATGATAGGAAGCAACATTTATTAAAAGGATATCTGAAAATGTTTTCCAGATTCTGATAGGGAAGCATAAAGCCAACGCTCATAGACAACAGTTGAAGGCAGCCTACAAATCCAAGCAAAACAATGGTACACCTTCCGGCCAGCACGAATAAGCGTAAAAGGAAAGATTTCCTGTGTTGCTGAACCGGCTGACCAAGCCGGGAGAAAGAAGTTACGCGCTATAACTCCAATCAACACGTGATCGAGAGCTCCACAACTCAGCTAGGCAGGAATCTGCTGGAGCTGACAAGAGAAAAACTGCTTGTGGGTTTTTTGGTTTGGAGTGGAATTATTGAATTTACAAAAGTTTGAGCCTCACGCGCGGTATATAGGTATAAAGGACTTCTTTTTGAATCTATAAAAAATATAAGCCAATGATGCTCGAGAAGATCCCATGCAAGAGTAGTGGGTTGTCTGGCTGATTGTCGGGGAATTCCTTGTCAATTCTGTTGTGGTTGAAAGTAAAAGTATGACTAGGGCCGGTCCAAGATTTTTTCGGTTTGGAAATTTTCTCAATTTCCCTGGTTGGGGATATCCTTGGTCAACCCAAAACTAAGCTGGCGGCTCCATTAGTGTCGGAACCGCATTGGCTCTGTAGCGGGCAGGATCGGATATTGGCTTGTGTTTTGATAAGGTCCTAATACGGTATTCTGTGATTTGAATTGTAATAGGATTTCCTGATCGCTGGGAATACTTGCGAACATTTGTGGTTGACATCTATAGCTTTTCACAATTATATCGCTGTAAAGCAAATGAACAGTTTTTGAAGAAGTTCACATCTGTAGATCAAATCAGTTCATGTTTTTGCATAACTAGTTGAATTCCTTTTAAATAAATTATCTAATAGATAAATCATCTAGCTCAAACCTGTGTGGAGGGACCATCATCATTATCATCATCATATTTGTACGCTTTCAAGTTATGGATTGTAGTCCTTTCTGAAAAAGGGAGAACTGTGGTGTCTACCCTATTATGAGTAAGTTTAATTTGTGTAATTTGTGTGTGTAAACGATGTACCGATTCAAATAGAGGCTGCAAAATAAAGAACTTGTGAGTTGAGCTTGAACCGTGGATAAATACTGAGGCAACATAAACTGTGTTCTTTGGTTTGTTTAAGAAAGAAGAATTAGTAGTGTTCGCCTTGTAAGTGGTTCCTGACATAACATTTGGCGACGAGTGAAAAGACTTAAACAGAAATTGGTTCCGTTCTGTACAGCTCTGAATTAAATGTCTTATCAGTGATGAAACCTTGGTTTTCCTACCGCAGCTACAGATACCTTGCCAAATCATGTATTTACGTGCAAATTTATCTGCAAACACAAACTTGAATTTGGCGGGAACGTCTCCCCGAGCCGTAGCCAAGAAAAATTTTCGTCCCGGTAGCTGTTTGAAATCGGCCTTTACATAGGTTTCATCATCCATGAGGAGACAGACATTGAATTTTGTCAACACCTGATCATACAGTTTTCTGACACGGATTCTGGCCACATTATTCTGCTTTTTATCCCTATTTGGTTGTTTACTGGCACGGTATGACTTGAAGCCTTCCCGGAGACGAATCCGTTGCACGGTACTGCGTGCGGCACGAAACTTTTTGGCCAAATCGTGGTCTGAGATGTTGGGTTTGCCTTAATGTTCTTGATTACTTTGTTCCGCAGTTGACGGTTGACAGTACCCGCCCGACGCTTGCTTTGAGGCTTGCAATCCGTCGACAAAGTTTCTCTGTACTTTTCCAAAACACGTCACACGGTATTTCGGGGCAAACCCAACACTTTAACACGTTTTGGCCCAGACCACGAAAGTTTTCCAAATGATTGCGCACAATTATTTTTTTTCTTTCTTCTTCCATTTTGTATTTCTCTGAAACACGTTCGAACTGCACCGCGAGAAAAAAAGCTTCTGATGTTGTTATTGTTATAGGGAACACATACTACGTCATAGTTAACAAAAATGTTTGTTCCAATACTAAATGGGCCACACCTTCATTCTTCTTTCTTATACATACCAAAGAACACAGTTTATGTTGCCTCCGTATTTATCCACGGCTCAAGCTCAACTCTCAAGCTCTTCAGTTTTATCGGGCTTTCAGCCTCTATTTGAATCGGTACATCGTTAACACATTAAATTAAACTTACTCAGAATAGGGTAGACTCATCATTTTTCTCAGAATAGGGTAGCTCTTCATTTTTCAGAAAAGACTGATTTTCCTTGCTTTCCTTGAAGGCATTGTTACATTCAACTGTCCATTCAAAGCAAACATCTTTACGTAATAGGTTGTACAGGCATTTCAGGTTTTTTGAAACATTAGGCACAAATTAGTTTTAGTATTTGATTAGTCCAAGATAAGCCTTCAGTTCTGTCACATTCTCAGGGGTCTTTGCCTTTTGAATAGTAGAGATTTTTTTACGGTGAAGGTCTAATTCACTTGTAATAATCCAATGGCCTAGAAATTGCAAAGAAGCTACGAAAATTAACATTTTTTTAAAATGACATGTATATTGGCATTGGAAAGCCTTTCAAGGACTTGCCCCAACTTGTCTAAACATTTGTCTTGCCAGCTACGAGTACGTCATCAAAATAACAACATACCCCTCCAGTCCTTTATGAACTTGGTCCATAATTTGCTGAAAATCAGCAGCACTAGAACTAGCGCCTGGAGGCAAGCGGTTATAAGAGAAAAGACCCTTAATTGTGTTTATAACCAGGTTTTTTCTAACGCTGAGATAGCTGCAACTGCGTGTATGCCCCAGCAAGATCAAGAAAGCAGACCATTTTGCAACCTGCCAGAGAAGCAAAAATGTCCTATGCTAGGGAAAGAGGATAAGTATTCTGTATTAAAATGTTGTTCAAAGATACTTTGCAGTCAACACCCATTCTAACTCCTCCATCCTTTTTCAACACCGCTATGACGGAGAGGCCATTCACTTGCCAAAATGCGAGTAATCATTCCTTGGGTTTCAATCATATTCAAATGCTCCAAAAATTTATCGCTAATTTTTAATGGCACCTGGCAGGCTTTTAAAAAAAATGTTGGTCCGATTTAAAAGTGAGCTCCGCTTCATAACCTGCAATTGGAAAGAACAGGTTGATGCATTCATCCTATCCACACACACTTAGAAATCATGAACTTTACATGAGACGTAATTCATGTTTGTAAAAAGTCGGGGAACGTAAAGAAAGATTTCGTATAAAATTATGTCTCCTGAAATTGACAGATACGCAATTCAACGAAAGATGCGTTTGATTGAATTTATTTTCTCATCTCTTTCAACTCATTCTTATGTGTTAAAGGACGCTTGCATGTGTCGGTCTCAGGAGACAGAAATTTACATGACATTTTGGTAGTGTGCATATTCATCACATTGATACTGAAATCCATGTGAGCTACAGCGAGATCCTTAATGGATGTGAAATCCTTAATGGAAGGATTTACTGTACAAATATTTTATTCAAATTAGTGCATTAGTGACCTGAAAACATTTAATTTTATATTTCTAATGCATAAACCTATGTTTTCGTTTCTTAAAGATGTCTTCGGAACAAATTAAAAATTTGTTTTCGATACCATTCTGTTTTATATTGTTAAATGATGAATGAGGAATTGTCTCGTTTATTTCGTAAAACTATGTCCATTTAGAATCCGGAATAATAAAATCATCTGTATCTCGGTAACGGATTGACGTACAAATAAGTTTAATACTTCAAAACAAAGTTAGTTCACTGTACTAAGAACAAAAATATCAATTCAAATCATTTCTCATCGTTTCTAATGAGAATTCGCACTTTCTTCTTTATTCCTCCCATCAAACGCTGCACACTTCCGGAGTCAACTTCCTTGGCACATTTGTTCCACATTTTGGTTATCTGAATCGCGTCCCGAGCCGTTTTTCCACTTTTCTTAAGACTTCCCGGCTGTAGTGGTATCTCGCCAAATCTGGCCAAAACTTCACGTGACCTTTATGGGCTTTAATGAAAGGTTGTTCGCTGTTTTTGAGGCATTTTTCCTTGTACAGCTTCGAGTCCATCGTCTTATTCGTCACGATCACTTTGATCTTTGCTCCGCAGCTGCATATCCCTTGCCAAATCATCAGTTTTTTTTTTTTGGCAAATTTGTCCATAAAAGCAAACTTAAACTTCGCAGGAACATCTCCTCGTGCCGTCGCCATGTTGAATTTTTGGCCAGGAAGGTGTCTGAAATCCATTTTGACGAAGGTTTCATCGTCGATGAGCAGGCATCCTTGGTACTTCGTCAAAACCTGCAGGTACAATTTCCGAGCTCGAGTTTTGGTGACGAAACTTTGCTTCAATGTTCTGTTTGGTTGCTTGCTGACTCGATAAGAACGATATCCTGCTCGCAAACGAATTCTTCGAATGGGACTACGAGCAGCAGCGTATTTTTGTGCGATTTCATTATCTGATAGTCCAGGGTTTCCTCTGACGGTTCTCAACACCTTCTGGTTCAGCTTGCGGCCACTACGACGCTTACCTTGAGGCACTCGATCCACGCTCTTTCGCTCCCTGAAACGTTTGAGCACATCATGCACGGTGGATTTGGCGATTTTCAATGTTTTTGCGATTTTTATTGCGGACCACGTTGGATTATCAACGTGGGTGTGCAGAATTTTTTCTCTCCTCTCGGCTTCCATTTGGAATAACTCACTGCACGAAACACCGTGAAATTTATACCACAGAAAGTGGGCGCCTAGGTTAACAAACCGCTGTAAAAGAATTCTTGCAGCGGTCACTTTCCGTGCCGCTGCAACACAATAAGTGATTCCGGATTCTAACTGGACAGAACTTTAGCAATTGCTTAAATACTAGTTTACAAATTTACCTAGCTGACCCAAGCCGAGAAGGCATCACAGTTGTGAAAACATCTGATAGCAAGTCCAAACATGTGCTTGGTGCTGCGCGATGCATTCGCGCCTCGTTTGAGAAGGTCATGGGCAAAATAAATGGAAGAATGGGTTTTGCCGCTTGTTATGCATAATTTATTGCATTGGCAAGAAATTTATGTAACGCTGTTGTAATGAGGCTATTGTTGTTCGTGTTTTTTGGAATGCGAGTGACATTGGGTTTTTAAATAGGAAAAGGGGGAGGTGTTTTTTTTTTTGTTGTTTGTTGTGTTTTTTTTATGAAAGAGGTTGGGGTGTTTTTAGATAGGTATTATGCTACCCCTCCCCCCTTTTGGAGAATGGTGCAACCATTCGAAATAGAAAGGAAAACAAAGTTGTGGCATTGGGTTTTTAAATAGGAAAAGGCGGAAAGGTTTACTTGCTTACTGTACGGTCACAGCTTACGGTTTATGGCATGTTTATTGCATGCCAAGAGTTTGGGATGTTTATAGATAGGTAGTATGCTACTCCTCCCCCCTTTTGGAGAATGGTGCAACCATTCGAAAAAGAAAGGAAAAAAAGTTGTGGGAAAATTCTATAATTACGATTGCCTCTAGACTTGGGTTCACAATATGTTTTATTGTTATTGTTTTTTTTTGTTGATATAGGGTATGTGTCCCTTAACTCAGCCTAATAAGCAACAACCGATTACATTTTTTATTATAACTCATAAACTATTTTAGCTTGAAGCGCTATTTAGCTAGTTATTCACTTGCTTAGATACGTTTAATAAGACTTTTGGTAGTATGTATCATAAAAAGCTATACAACTCATTTTATAAAGCCAGAAACTTTCGAGGGATATGGATGTAATGTCGGTCTATAAGCAAAAAATTGGGTCTATCCATGGATGCAACTTCGTTGCATTCGATCGTTTTTTATTAAATGCTGTCTTTGTATAATTTTTTTCCCTGATTTTATAATTTAAGACATTGCCAGCTGTATTCGCTTAACCCAACATAAAATTTCACAAAACAAACTGAATTAAAACTGCTTTGAAACCCTTCAGAGATTTTCACATATGATTTATTGGCCACCCAATAGTGAAAACATAAAGATTCACTCTACAAAGGTTTTGTTCCTTCTGTTTGTGTTTAGATGAGCCATTTGTAAAATATACAACCGAAACTCATACATTTCCATTTAAAATTTAACCAATAACAACATTTTACTAGGCTTTTCAGGCAACAGGCCATATTTGGGAACAAACAAATAAATATGTCCCTAACATTGGGCCCATGGTTTTCTTGATAAATCATTGTAATTTTATCTGTGTGAACTGTTAATTTATAACGTGTGACTACTTTCTGTACATCTAGGCTGCATTATTTGGTTTATCGGTTCAATTAGCCAAATTTAGATCATTCGAAGATCATGGAGATAACCTGTTCTGCTTAACCAGTAAAATCACGATGTCTAAAAATTAAGAAAGTCGTAAATTAAACGGAAGTGAACAAAAGTAAATTGATTAATTAAGTCTGAATCCCTTCGAATTGAATCGGTTATCTTGATAGCGACATAATTTTGTTGATTATCGTTGAATTAATGACTTATTTGGTATATAGGCCGAATGAAGGAGCTAGGCTAACATTACATCCCCTTACCCTATATTCATTTTTTTATGTCTTGACTGATCTATTTTTATGGACTGTTGTTGCTTTATTCGTACTTGGGTGTAATATAGTGCAATTTGTGTTTTCTATATTTTCTACTACATATAGGCCAGTATAAAGTGAGTCAATTTTTTTCTACCTTCATTACTTAGATAAACCTGGTCTCCTACAATCAATGCAATTGGATTTATTATTTAACTATTTGGTATCGTTTGGCGTTTATGTTTGTTATCTATTAGATTTTGTCTGGCTATTTGGTTAGTATTTTGTAATCTGAATTTCAATTCTCTATCGTATTGTTCAAAATTATATACCGGTTCTGTTTCTGGATTTTCATTTCTTCAAGTCTTGGGGCAGTCTTGCCTTTCTTCCAAAAACTAGTGCGTATGGAGTGAATCCGTGTTCTGTAGGGGGTGTTGTGTTGAATGTGAACTCATAAAACTTTACCCAATCATCCCAATCTGATCGGGGAGCGTTAATAAAGCATCTCAGGTATTCATACAGACACCTGTGATTTCTCTCTAGTGCTTCCTTTGTACGAACAGGTATTAACACTACGTACTTAGTTAAATTGCACTGTATTGTTTTAATGTATCTATTTGCATTATTTGTTCTTGTAAGTGGGCCTGCAGTGTCCACTGAAATAATTTCAAATGGTTTAGCAGGAGTCGTCGTCACGACTTCTGCTTCTTTTGTAAGTCTTATTGTTAATTTTACATTTCTCGCAATATCTTACGAAATTGGATATTAAATTTTTCATGTTTTAAAATTTATAACTTTCTCTGATTTTCAAATATAATCTATGCTGGCCTACATGTCTTCCCATAGGTGTCATGTGGTATTATGATAAAATTCGATTAATTTCTTCTTCGCTCTCTCTAAACTTCGGAGGTTTATAGAGGATTACTTTATACGTGGAAGCTGAATTATTTCCATTTTCCTTGAATGTATGCACAGAGATATATTGCAAGATCTCATTTTCCATGGATAATCCACGTTTGTTTCTTTTATAATTTTTCATATATTTTGTCAATTATAGAAGAGCAAACTCGAGAGCTTGACTTCCATACTCGCGCATGAATTTTGTAGTAAATAGATTCAATATTTTGCTTCTGTTGTGGTTTAATAAAGTTATTCTGAATTGATTGTGGTGCATCTCACAATCGAGTTTTAAAAGTTTACGGACCACGGTAGGGTTTTAACCAGGTGATCCGTCTAAGAATTTGGACCTACTGGTCCTTGAGAAGTGTTATTTACTTGTTATAAATTTTGTTTCTTAACAATAGATCTAGTATTTACAAATAATATTGATAATTTACAAGTAAGAACGATACGTGAACGTGCATCTGCTCCCACGTTTGCTTTTCCGGGAATAAAATCTATATCGAAATCAAATTCCTCCAGATCAAGATTTTTCATACTGAATAACTAGACTAAAGGACGATATCCGAATAAATAAGATTTAAAATAATCGATCGAATAATGAATGGCAGTCAATTTTTTCTCTTTAATCGGTTTATTTCTTTCGTAAAACTCTTGCTGGCGTAAGCAATTGGTAAATCTTCTTCTTCGTAGCGTTGCGAGAGTATTGCTCCGCAGGCACGTCGGTTGTTACAATGAACTCTTTAGTGAAGTTAGGGTATTTTAAAATTTGTGGTGACAATAAGTACATTTTTTGTTTATTAAATGCTTCATTGTGGGCAGAAGTACACTCAAATTTTGTGTTTTTTCTCAATAGATCATTAAGGGACTTTGCTATATATGCGGAATTCGGAACGAATTTGCGATAATAATTGCAAAATGCTACAAAACGACGTATCTCGTCTGCATTTGTAGGTTTTGGAAAGTTTTTTGCTGCTTTAAATTTAGAATGCCCTTGTTAGTTATTTTGTGTCCGAGATAAATAACATCGGAACAGAAAAAAAATACATTTACTGGGGTTTAATTTGAGGTTATAATGCCTCAAGCGTTCAGATACCTTAATTAGGTTGAAAAAATGATGATTGACTGAACATCCTATCACCACGATGCCGTCAATGTAAACGAAAGCACATTCTGGGGTCAGTCCAGCCATTGCAATATTCATCATCCGTTGGAAGCTATTAGGGCTTATATTTAAGCCAAAAGGTAGCCTCGTAAATTGAAAATGTCCGGATAGAGAAGAAAAAGAAGTGTATTTTCGAGAGTTCTGATCTAATGGTATTTGATGAAAGCTTGCCATTAGATCAATTGTGCTTTAGCTCTTCCTAATTGATCCAGTATCGTATCTATCCGAGGTAGAGGAAATTTGTCCGCTAAAATCTTTTTGTTCAGCTGTCGAAAATCGACAGCTATAAGCAGAAATCGATGGTTCAATTATGTCATCATCTAGCAATTTTTGTATTTGTGACTTCATTTTCTCATTCTGAGAATGTATATTTTTATAATTTGGGATATATACTGGCCTTTAGTCGTTTAACGTAATATTTTGACTATAACAATTTTTCATCTGGTAAGCTAAAAATTTCCTGATAATTTTCAAAAACTTTCATAAGATTTTGTTTGGCGAATAATGAAACTTTGTCAAAATTAATTTGGTACATTATCCGTTGCGTTCTTTCGGTTCTATCGTAAACATTTTTGAATAAGTTGTCTGAATTGAGATGAGGAGGGTGTATTTGACTCATCGAATAAGTCACAAGTAAAACAAAACTTGCTCATACCTAACTTCGTTAGGTTCTATCTGAAGGACGATCCGGAAAGATTGATCGGTTGGAATTCATCGTGAACAGAAATTTCGTCCGAAGACTGACTTTCAGAACTACCAACTCCAGATAAAGTTTCCTGTTCTGCCGACGAGATTCCATCTGCTTTGTTAGGATTTGTTTCCAAACTTCGTTTCTTTTTCCACCACTCAAACATCGCACTATTTTTTCGCTTATTGAAAACCATTTTAGCGTCTAAACTCGCTGAATTGCTGCACGCTTCTGGAACAATGAATACTGAGGCTATTTTACTTTCGACTCATCAAAATACCGTAATTTTTTACAAATGCAGGCATATTCATAAAAACCTAAATGTCGTTTTTATAAATCAATTACTTTCATCGTTCAATGCATTGGTTCGAAATTTGTTGCATTATTCAGTGTAACAATTCAAGTGATTGTATTCGTATTCAATTGCTAATGATGATTATGGAACATTTTCCACTGCAATTAGAAACAATATATTTTACGAAACTTATCAATTGGAGCAAATCAAACGCGTCATTCGAAAGCTTGATCATGATCTCGCTGGTGGTGGTTTAGCTTGTATCCTCATTTAGGCACCCGTCCTAACGAACGGGATTTTTTTCTCACTTCTACGCTTTTTGCGGATGTTCTACATCTCACTGTTCTTCCGCGTGGGTACGATCCGGAGCACATATACATACTCACGGGTAGCGTATTTGACAAATAGAAATAATTTCAAAGACTATGCAATGTACAAGTATGTTGCCCTCTAACAAAATACTTCTTATTGCATAGAGAATAGACGTATTGAATAAAAAAAATTACATTCATACTAAATAATTGAATAATTGATGCGCAAAGTTGTCAAACTCGAAAATTTGCGCAACAAGTTTGGGCTACAAAAATGGTTTTAGGAAATATGAGAAAATATATATAATTTTTTTTTCAAACCACAGGATGCAAATTTAGTTCACTATCTTCAAGTGTTAGCAATTTTCCGAAAAAGTATTCCATTGTTTTTTTTTTTTAAATTCAAGAAAGGGCGACATAAAAAATTCTTCGAATTTCGCCTAAATGGCACACGCGCAACTATCATAAGCACGAATCATTTGTTGAAACAAAAAGAACACTCGTGCATGGTACAAAATCAATAAAAAGAGTTACGAATATTTTGTTACAAATTAAAAAGAATCGTCTCTCTGGTGGTTGCATGAATGACGGCCAGATCTACTATATCGACTCGAAATGTGATTTAAAACAAAGCGCAACCACATGGAGCAGAAAAACATTCTTTCAATGTTTCTTACATGGGATTCAATCCTGTATAATTTGGAAAGCATTTCTCTGCCAAATGAGCAAATGACTGAACTCGACCCTCTCTGATTTGGATGAAACTTTGCACATGTCTTCGGATTTGGTGACGATGGATTTTCCGCCGGTTAAGGGAATTTTTTGACTCAAGACAATTTTTTCAAGAGGGCGTATGTGTTTTGTCATGCGTATTTTTCAAAAAATCATAACTCGAAAACCGTAGGTTGCAATAAAGTTGCGTCTGAGAAGAAGTTGTAGTTAATTAATTTGACTTTATGAAAAAAATATGTACACTGTAAAAAAAAAAATTTTCTTCAAAAAAAAATCAAAATTTAAACTTAAAAATCAATTAGCAAATCTGTCCAACGTACGATTTTAAAAAAAAAAATTCCAAAAAGACTTTAAGCCATAAAAAGAAGAATAAAAGTTGTTCTACGATAGAGCAACTTAAGATAAAAAAGTTCTTAACAGTAAGAAAAATTAATTTTTTTTCTAATTTGTTGTCTTTGCATAAATAACCATATTTTAATAATATAATACGATTTTTCTAATGATTTTAAACAAAAATGCTCTTGGTAAGCAACATTCTAAATGTATCCGTTTTCGAGATAATTTGAAATTAATGTCGAAAAAATGGCTTTTTCCATGAAAATATCCCTTTTTCAAATGTTAGTCGTGATTGTCCATCTGCAAAAGTATTCTTTTCAAATTGCACATAAAATTTTCTACAATATACTTTTTATTAGCGTATTTTGTTCAGGTAGAAACATAATGTATTTAATTAGTTAAACTGTTTATACCAGCAAGAATACAATTGTTACGCCCATTTATACCTATTCATGCATTCCCTTTGGTGTTGACATAAAATATAATTTACATGCATACCCCTGCACATACCAATATTTCAAAAAAGTACCTAAAGTGCGTACCTAGTACGTATAAAAAGGATTACATTACAAAGTCATGACATCAGTTTAACAGTGTCTTTCATAAGTAGCGTAAAGTGTAAAACGATTTGAAATGGAACTCGAAACAAAGCATTGTTGTAAACCTTTTCGTGAAATCGGGAGACGGTGTTCGCCTAAACTTAGAAATTTAACTGACAAGTTAATTGAAAAACTTTTATCCATGCAGTGTACGGTCCATTTGGACACGTCATTAAGAATTTGTGATTCATGTCGGTTATAATCGTATCGTCGTAATCCTGTCAAAAGAGTGGAGCAACCAGAAAACGGTGGACATGACGAAGCACCAACCACATCACGGAACGATTTGAAGGAAATACCATCGGCAGCTTCAATTACCTCGGCATCTTCTCAGGACAGTGACCTACCGGATTATTCCAGGATACACAACATTGAGTTATTCAATAATGGAATTGCAGGAATAAATGTGTCTCCGATATCCATTAGAGAATTTAAAAACGATAAATACTTTCGGCAAAAATTTGCCGAAATTGTAGCAGGTATTAGAAAATATCTATTCAGCTTACCACCACAAGAAGAAGTCGAAGAGTAAGCTACATTGAAAACAAAGGTTGTGGAATATGATGAAATTATTTCCAAATTGAAAGAAAAATTCATAGAACCAGATTGTTCGAGAATAGATAAAATACGTATATTAACAGTTTTGCCTAATTCGTGGACGATTCAGCAGATAACGAGCGAATTTGAAACAAACAAATACCTTGCATTACAAGCAAAAGAATTGGCAGCCGAAAATGGAGTATTGGCTACCCCCAACGACAGATCGGGGAATCGTTTGAATCCGGATATAAAGAATCAAGTGATAATTTTTTTTGACGAGGACGACATCAGCAGAGCCATGCCGGGACAAAGAGATTATGTCTCTGTAAACACTAATGGTAAGCGTCAACAAATTCAAAAACGGTTATTACTTTCATCACTTAGAGAAACTTTCACTCGATTTAAAGAAGTCAGTGAACATAAAATTGGATTTAGTACTTTTGCAGCATTACGACCAAAACATTGTAAATTGCTAAATGCTTCAGGTTCTCACAACGTTTGTGTTTGCGCAATTCACGAAAATATTGATTTAATGGTTCACAGTTTAAAAAAATATTCATTCAACCTGATTGTAATCAACATTTTGAGAAGTTATTGTGTAATTCATCATCAAGATCAAAATATTGTTACCTCCGTGAATGCGAAAATTGTCCCACGCTGTCAGAATTTGAGATAAGATTTTTTAAAAGAACTTGAGAAACATAACTTGTCTGAGATATCGTTCGAACAATGGATTACAACTGATAGATGTAATTTAGAAATGCTATTAAAACCTGTCGATGAATTTGTTGAATATTTTAGCGAGAAATTAGAAAAACTATTGACTTATGATTATATAAAAACAAAGCAATCTAAATTTTTAAAAGATACAAAGCCTTCATTAAAAGAAGGAGAAGTAGTTATTATTTGCGATTTTTCAGAGAATTATTCATTTGTACTTCAGGATACTGTTCAAAGTCATCATTGGAACAATGATCAGGCTACAATTCATCCGTTTGTTATTTATTATATGGAGTCAGGAATGCTTAAAAATCTAAGTTATGTTGTAATATCAGAAGTTCTAAGACATGATACAATTGCGGTACAAGTATTTATATCTAAATTACTAACGTATTTAAATCAACTAATGAATATAAAAAAGGCCATTTTTATGTCTGATGGGGCTGCTTCCCAATACAAAAATAGAAATTTTTTTGCAAGCCTCTGCAAGTTTAAAGAGAAATACAACATTGATTCTGAGTGGCATTTTTTCGCAACTTCACATGATAAGGGACCATGTGATGCAATTGGCGGCACATTAAAACGAATGGCAACAAGAGCAAGCTTGGCCAAACAACATGAACATCCAATAACAAGTGCGAAAACTTTGTATGGTTGGGCTATTAAGAGAAATCAAGAAAATTTCACAAAAAAAACATTTTGCTATGTTTCACAAGAAGAATATGGAGAGGGAGCTGCAGAATGGGGTGGTAGTTATCAGCAAACAAAAATGATTCCTGGTACACAGAAATATCACTCCTTCATTCCAGTTGCAGATAACAAAATCGCTGCGAAAATATTTAAAACTGACGAAATACTGAGTTTTCATAATATTTATAGGAATGTTAGGAAATAGTGTTTGTAAAAATGTAAATACAATTTTTTTTAAAAATAGTAAAAAAAATAAATAAATCATGTATGAACAAAAAAAAACTCAAAATTTTTATTTGGTAATTAAGATTCGTTAATTTCGTTAATTAAGAAGATGTTCAATCTTCTTGGTGTCACAAGGATAGTTGTTGAAAATTGTATGTACAATTTGAAAAAAATACTTTTGAAGATGGACAATCACGACTAACTTTTGAAAAAGGGATATTTTCATGGAAAAAGCCATTTTTTCGACATTACTTTCAAATTATCTCGAAAACGGGTACATATAGAATGTTGCTCACCAAGAGCATTTGCGTTCAAAATTACTAAAAAAATCGTATTATATTATTAAAATATGGTTATTTATGCAGAAACAACAAATTGAAAAAAAAACTTCAATTTTTCTTAATTCTAAGAACTTTTTTATCTTAACTTGCTCCATCGTAGAACAACTTCTATTCTTCTTTTTATGGCTTAGAGTCTTTTTGGAATTTTTTTTATAAAAATCGTACGTTGGACAGATTTGCTAATTGATTTTTAAGTTTAATTTTTGATTTTCTTGAAGAAATTTTTTTTTTACAGTGTACATATTTTTTTCATAATGTCAAGTTAATTAACTACAACTTCTTCTCAGACGCAATTTTATTACAACCAACGGTTTTCGAGTTATGATTTTTTGAAAAATACGCATGACAAAACACATACGCCCTTTTGAAAAAAATGTCTTGAGTCAAAAAATTCCCCTAA
Organism: Aedes koreicus; assembly: GCA_024533555.2. NCBI lineage: Eukaryota > Metazoa > Arthropoda > Insecta > Diptera > Culicidae > Aedes > Aedes koreicus. The sequence goes on from JAHHFK020002890.1 coordinate 108,298, forward strand.
CCCGCGGAAAATCCATCATCACCAATTCCGAAGACATGTGCAAAGTTTCATCCAAATCGGAGAGGGTCGTGCAAGATTTTGACTTTTTCCGGCTGATTTCATCTGGAAACGCTCTACTGTATCCGTGGTTGATCTTACTACGCCACGGTGACTCCTCAGATGACACTTGATTAGTGAGCATGAAGTTATAACTCTCGGCAGCGCTTTAATTTTTATTTTGGGATCAATGAATTATTCCCGCCCATCTCAGCAGTAATAAGCATCCTGAATGAGTACGATAAAAGAGAAACAGCGATTGGATGGTCTTCACGAAATTCATTTCGTGCATTATACAAAAAGGTGTAATGATAGCAATGTTTCACACAATATACGAGACATTCGTTCTGTGTACAAAATCACGAAAACGAGTGAAAGCTATTTAACGAAAATAAGTTTTCAGTGTAACCACCAGTACACGACTGCGACCGCCCGCAAGATCAAGCATTTTCTGAACAGCAGAATGTTGTTCATACAGAAGCATGTCACTGTTAGGTGGGAGATAAAAAGCATATGTTTGTTTGTTGTTTGTTGTTTGAACTCTTAATTCGGCAACTCAATCCGAACGATGAACTGCGTTAGTCTTTCACATGCAACAATATTGGCAGACGTACTTTGCAGCTCCGTCAGTCAAGAATGAATAAGAGTGTTTGGGTGACGAAATTGTGCGGAAATTGTACGGAAAATCACGTGAACCGATCGTAGTGTGTTTAAACTGTTCTCGAGCTTGAAATAGATATGGTAGATATGGTTGATATGTTTTAGAAAGAGTATTTCCACTTTTTCCTGTAATCGGTCTTTTCAAGTCTTTCAGCGTTCGCGAGCTTCTCCGTCGAATGTTTCATTCCCGATGATACCTTGATGATTGAGTAGTAAGTGTAAATTTTGGTGCGAGGTGGTTCTCTTTGGACTTGGACTTGTTGAAGAAGATTTGGCAAGCTACTTCTCGCTTCTAATAGATATTTGGAACTTATTTGTGTTCCGCTTTACGCTGGCCCAATATTGCTTGATTCGGCGGAGCACTGGCTTGTTTGGAAGGTTTTTGTCACCACCTGAACGTTGTACAAGCCTCAATAACAGATAGTCTGCCAAACCAACTATGTATCTTATCTCTATGATGTTGATGTTACCTACCCAGCCGTGATCGTAGTTTGTATGGTCTTCCTTCCTCAATGAAGTAGAATGGCACGATAACCTCCGACCCCACAAGTCATATGGACCATGTCTGCCTCAAAATTTTCTAGTAATTTTTCTAACGAATTGTTTGCTGACAGACAGATATCAATCTTCAGGATTAGTTATTCCCGATCTTACCGTTGATGATATTCCGGTATAGCAGCAGTAAGTAAACTGAAACTTTCAACGTGCTAAGGACCTGATGGAATTCCGTCACTATTTTGAAAAACTGCATTGACGCAGCTTGCTCGTCCCAAGATTTCGAACCACTCGCTTTCGAACGAACTGTTTCTTCAAAGTTTGTGTTCATGCTCCCAGAACACGAAAAAGGCGATAGGAAGGATGTCGATAATTATCGTGGAATATCCAATCATGTCAGGTGTTCCATCTTTCTTCCTTATTTTAACGATGTCAACGAGGTACTGGCTGGACGGAGACTTTATTTTGCGGACGACTTACTTCTAAATTCGCTCAAAAGCTAGCGCCCATTTTCTGCAACAATAGATGGATGCCTTCGTCGATTAATGCCAAAGGAATCGTGTGACCGTACGTTTTCTCGATTAAGGAACCCAAAAGTCTGAAACTATTCCTATACTGGATTAGTTTTGGAAAGAGTAGATCAAATCAGGGATTTTGGTATTATTTTTGATTCAGAATTGACATTCAAGCAACACGTATCATTCGTAATGAATAATGCCTCAAAATCCCTAGGATTTAAATTGATAGAGTTCACCGACAACTGCTTGAATATGCTCTACTGTGCGCTGGTTTTCGTTCAACGTTTAAGTACTGTTCGACAGCCTGGAGCCCGCACTACCTGCTACGATGGCGCCTACAGGACGATCGTGTACATCATGTACAAATGAAAACACGCGAACGTAATCGAACATACCATAAAACTATATTGACATAAAGAATTAAAATGATTCTTTTTCGCAGGAAGCGCACACGAAACAAAATGACGGTCTACTCTGAGTTGTGTTGTTTGTTCTTCTTCTGTAGTTTCGCGCGTCGAAATGGTAACAGCTGACTGCTACAAATAAGCTCAGCTGTGTTGGCGTTGGTAGCAATCGGGAGCGAATTCTCTCTAAAACCACTCCGGGTGCCCACACTACGTTATCTTTTATGAAGGATTTTGAAGCTGCTTGATCGGTAGCTAGTCCAGGATGGTCCGAATTATGCGCCCAAACATGATTTCGGACGAAGATCTGCCTTCTGGGACCGATGCAATCATGTTCAGTATCTCAACAGAAAGATGTCCAGTGCTTCCTGAACCGATCCTTTCCCCCCTCGAATCTTCTTGACCGCTCGCTTGAAGGTGTCCACGGAACGCTCGACTTGCCCGTTTTACTGCGGATGGAACGGTGCGGTTGTCACGTGGTCAAAACCGTTCTTGAGGCAGAACTGTGCGAACAAGGTACTGGGGAACTGCGTACCGTTGTCACTGACTAGCGTTTCTTGCGAGGTGAGCATAGCGACTCACTGAGAAGGAAGTACTCTCCATCGATAGGCCCAGAGTAGTCAACGTGAACCCACTGCCACGGATGCTTTGACTTGGACCACGACAGGCGGTGTTTTGGGTCGACTCTTCGCTACAGCTGCACAGTGACGGCACGCTTTGACATGCGCAGCGCTGTCCGAGCCGATCGACGGCCAGTAAACGAAGCTGCGCCCAATCGCCTTCAGGCGCTAGATGCCCGGATGGCCACGAAGATGGTGTAGACAACGCACCCGGAAATCAGTGGGAATAACAAGACGTTCGGCAAACATCACGCACCCTTGAATCGTAGACAGCGAATTAATTCGGTCGAAGAATTGCTGGACCTCACGACCCGGAATTACTGTTTTTGACTGAGGACACTTACGCTGAATGAAGCGATGGACCTTGCTGAGTACAGTATCGGAACGAGTTGCGTGATATATTGAGAGGATATGCGTTAACTGCATCTAATGCAACGAATCTCACATCGTTCTCAGTAAAAATGCTAAGACGAAGTCTTCCTCTGCACGACCTTGATCGATACTGGCACGTTCGACGGTTCTGCACATGGCCTAAGCTATTGGCCTCTTCGGTCTGAAAACTGGTGATTTACCATCCTTCAACGCGAATTGAACTTTCGCCTTCGATCGCAAACTTGGTTCATCGATGTACACTGTGGGGAAAGCTGCTCAGAAGGAGGTGATGTCGTGTCGTGTCGATTAGATCCAGTCCAAACACATTGAGCTGCTGCTTGATCACAAAGAATAGATCTTCACATTTCTCTCCCTTGATTGCAACTTTGCATGAACACTGGAACTCCAGCTGCAATGGTTTGCCCGATGCTGTAGTTGCTTGAACTACTGCAGAACTTGCTGCTGGTTGTCCGATGTGCCTCCTTGTTAGCTCGAAAACGCAGTGTCAAGTTGGAGACTAATCTGCCTGCCGTTCACTTCCGTTTTCACCTGGACGTTTTTCTCCACCATCGGCTTGGACGAATCCCGCTTACCTGTAGATTTCATACTTTATGCACTGGAACAATACCTGTTTTTGTGGGCTGACCGCAAAAAGCCGTAATTGTAACCGTAACACACACACACACACACACACACACACACACACACACACACACACACACACACACACACACACACACACACACACACACACACACACACACACACACACACACACACACTCGCTAAAGGCGGCCTAGTGAGGTCCCCACCGCGTAAAACGGTGGGATCGGGCGTTAGCGACACCTGCGGTAGTGCTACGGCATCAAGGGAGGTGGCACCAAGCTAGGCGTGGCCATGGATGGGCCAGGACTCATCCGGGCCATGGATAGGATGCGGGAAACCCTTAGGCTACGCATGACAGTGCAGGCTGCATGCAAGGAGAGGGAGGAGCTGGAGGCCAAACTGCTAGCCGAGCAAAGTGCCAAAGAGTTGACACGGCTAGCGGCCACCGAAAGGGCGAGGGACATTGCCTCGAAGCAGCCGCAGACGGAATCATCCGTCTCCGTCGGAGAATCCACCCTATCCATGGGGGCGGGGACCTCCAAGCGGGCTAGGCAGTCCCCGGGCGAGACGGCACCCGGCGCTTCTAAGAAGCGCATCGTGTCGGAAGCCCCAAAGGGGAAACGAACCTATGCGAACGTGGCGGCGGGGTCAGAGGGTCCATCCTCGCGACCAGCTTCGGCTTCTCGCAAAGAGAGAGGCCCCGGCGCTAAGCCCAGCGCGAAAGGCGCGTCGACCAGCTCACGTGTTGTCTCAAGCGTCGAAGGGGGCCCGAGCGGCAGGGCCCCAACGACAACAACAGCCATAACCAGCACGGAGGCAGATGCCAGTGCTAGGAGGGGGACAAGCGATGACCCCATATAAGGTGAGGAAAAAGAGGAATAAAACCAAAAAAGAAAAAGATAAGCGACAGGTAACCGCGGAGAGGCCCTCATCGTTAAGACCGAGGCGTCAAAGTACTCCGAGGTCTTGAAAGCGATGCGCGGGGACGCTAAACTGGCAGGCCTAGGCACCGACGTGCGGAGTATACGCCGTACCCGCACCGGCGAAATGCTCCTGGAGCTTAAAAAAGCGACAACACTTAAGGGCCCGGCGTATAGAGACCTGGCAAAACAGGCCTTAGGTGAGGGTGTGGAGGTGCGCGCCCTCGTCTAGCAGGTGAAGGTCCAGTGTAAAAATCTGGATGAGATCACCGAGGCAGACGAGATCTCCACTGCACTGAAGGAACAGTACAAGGTCGAGGTTGCCGCCGCAGACATACGTCTGAGGAAGGGTCCACTTGGGACCCAGGTGGCAACCCTGAAGGTAGCGGCAGTCGACGCAGACGCGGCATTGAAAGTGGCGAAGGTGAAGGTGCGATGGTCAATATGCCCACTAAGCCTGCACCAGCCGCCGAAGGCATGTTTCAGATGCCTAGAGAGTGGGCACATGTCCTGAGAATGCAAAGGCCCAGATAGGAGCAACATGTGCAGAAGGTGTGGCAACACTAGCCACAAGGCACGGGATTGCAAAGGTCCCCCCAAATGCTTGATGTGCGCTGGGAAACCGGACGATAAGCACGTCATGGGGGGGGGGGGGGGGGGCAAGTGCCCGGCCGCTAAGGGTATACCAACGAGCCAACCGTAATGCAGGTAACCCAACTAAACCTGAACCATTGTGAGGCAACCCAGCAACTGCTGTGTCAGACAGTTAGCGAGTCGGCATCAGATATCGCCATAATTCCCGACCCATACCGCATCCCATCCGGCAACGGGAACTGGTTTGCGGACAGGTCTAATATGGCGGCATTATGGACGACGGGCAAGCACCCGGTTCAGGAGGTTGTGTCCAACACAAACGAAGGCTTCGTGGTTGTAAAAGTGAATGGAGTGTTCTTCTGCAGCTGCTACGCACCGCCAAGGTGGTCGATCGAACAGTTTTCCAATATGCTCGATCGGATGACAACGGAGCTAACTGGCCTGAACCCGTTGGTAATAGAGCGGGACTTCAACGCTTGGGCGCTCGAGTGGAGGAGCCGACTAACCAACCCTAGGGGCCAGATTCTTCTGGAGGCCTTGGCTAAGCTCAATGTAGACCTAGCCAACGTGGGTACCAAGAGTACCTACCATATAAGCGGAGCGGAATCGATTATCGATATAACATTTAGCAGTCATGGGCTAATTAGCAATTGGAGGGTGGATGATGGCTACACCCATAGCGACCACTTGGCGGTACGTTATTGTATCGTCCACAATACAAGGCAGTGTGCGGAAGGAGGAGCATCCACTCCATTCGCCCGCAGATGGAGGACGTCCTACTTTGATGTAGAGGTTTTTAAAGAGGCGCTTGAGAGGGAACGAAACTTACACAAAACCCAGGAACCTTGCGGCGAAAAACTCGTTATGACACTTACACGAGCGTGCGATGCGACCATGCCGAGGGAAGTCAAACCGAGGAATAGAAGATCGCCGGTGTATTGGTGGACGGAGTCGATCGCCGACCTCCGAAGAACATGCCTCCACGCAAGACGGAGGGTGTCAAAAAGCGTGGTCAGACGCCGATAGAATCGAACGTAGGGGGGCGCTAGTCGCCACGAAGGCCGCACTTAAGAGGGAGATAAAGGTCAGCAAGCGAGCCTGCTTCGAGGGTCTGTATCAGAAGGCCAATACGAATCCGTGGGGTGACGCCTACCGGGTTGTAATGGCCAAAACCAGAGGATCGGCGGCTCCAACCAAGCGTTCACCAGAGCTGCTGCAGGTGATCGTTAGGGGACGCTTTCCGAGCCACGACCCAAGTCCATGGCCTCCCGCCACCGTAGAAGTGTCCCATGACCAGCGTTCCAGTATCCCAGACCTTAACGCTGTCATAGCGACGGAAGGGTGGATGGCTCAGCCGAACACCTGTGACCACGTGGGCACCGACAACGGCACAACGGGGGTCGGCGACGAGGCGACGGTGACGAATGATGAACTCATTGCGATAGCAAAGTCGCTAAAGGTGAACAAAGCGCCGGGACCGGATGGTATTCCGAACCTGGCCATCAAGACGGCTATCTTGCTGGATCCCGAAATGTTCAGGGTGGTGATGCAAAAGTGTCTGGACGAGGGCGTCTTCCCGGACGCCTGGAAAATTCAGACCCTTGTGTTGCTACCAAAGACAGGGAAGCCACCAGGAGATCCATCGGCATATAGACCAATATGTCTGTTGGATACAGCGGGTAAGGTGCTCGAGAGGGTAATCCTCAACAGACTGACAACATACACGGAGGGTATACGCGGTCTGTCAAGTAATCAGTTTGGCTTCCGTAAAGGGAAGTCGACCGTGGATGCCATCCTGTCCGTCACTAAGACGGCTGAGGTGGCAATCCAGCGCAAGAGGCGAGGAGTACGATACTGTGCGGTGGTCACCCTTGACGTGAGGAATGCGTTCAATAGCGCCAGTTGGGCGGCTATCGCCGACTCGCTCCAACGCCTTCAGGTTCCTGGGTACCTGTACAAGATTCTCGGAAGCTACTTCCAGAATCGCGTACTGGTATATAATACAGCGGCAGGCCAGAAACGTGTGCAGATCACCGCAGGCGTCCCGCAAGGTTCGATCCTGGGTCCGGTGTTATGGAACACGATGTACGAAGAGGTACTGCGGCTTGAGTTCCCGAGCGGGGTAAAGATTGTCGGGTTCGCAGACGACATCACCCTGGAGATATGTGGTGAATCCATCGAGGAGGTCGAGTTAACGGCCTCACACTCCATTGGCATTGTGGAGAGATGGATGAGCTCCAGGCAATTGGAGCTAGCCCACCATAAGACCGAGGTCACGGTGGTGAACAATCGGAAATCGGAGCAACATGCGACGATTAGTGCAGGTAACTGCACAGTAGAATCGAAGAGGTTCTTGAGGTATCTTGGGGTTATGATCGACGACAAGCTGTCCTTTGTCAGTCACGTCGATTACGCTTGCAAGAAAGCCTCTATGGCTATATCGGCATTATCCCGCATGATGTCGAATAGCTCGGCGGTGCAACGGAGTAAGCGTAAACTCCTGGCCAGCGTCGCCCTGTCCATACTAAGGTACGGCGGGCCGGCATGGATCACCGCCTTAAGTACCAAGAGCTACGCAAATAAGCTGGAGAGTACACACAGGCTTATGTGCCTAAGAGTGGTGAGTGCATACCGAACGGTATCACGCGACGCGGTCTGCGTCCTAGCGGGGATGATGCCAATAGGCATCGTCATAAAAGAGGATGTAGAGTGCTTCGAGCAACGTGGAACATGGTTAAGTGGCAGAGGGAATGGAACAACTCCACCAAAGGTCGATGGACCCTCCGACTAATCCCGGAATTAACCGGGTGGGTCGGTAGGCGACACGGTGAAGTGAACTTTCACTTAACGCAGATATTGTCTGGCCACGGCTGTTTTAGACAATACCTGCACAAATATGGGCATGCACAGTCCTCCGCATGCAGTGAGTGCGCGGGAGTCGAAGAAACTGCAGAACATATGTTTTTCGCATGTCCTTGCTTCAACGGCGCGAGATCCGGCATGATGGCCGTATGCGGTCGCGACACGACTCCGGATAACTTAGTCCAGAGGATGTGTCAAGACCGGGACGTCTGGGACGCGGTATGCGTAGCAGCCTCCCAGATCGTCCTTGATCTCCAACAAAAATGGCGAAACGACCAAAGGCAGGTCGCAGGGACCACCTAACTACTAAAGCCCTAAGTAGTTAGACATAGTGGGTGCTTAACAAGCACAATAGCCCCCTCCCCGAAGTAATACCGAAAGGTGGTTCCGGGGAGGGTCCAGGGCTAAAGGCACGGGTGGGTTTTTAGTGGGTCGAGGAGTTGGCACCCTCATCCCCACACCCTGAGTTCTGCAGGTGTCTGGTTGCAGATTTTCCATCCCGTCTAAAAAAAAAAAAAAACACACACACACACACACACACACAGGTGTGAATGTAATTCGCCTCCCTGCGGTGCACCTTGGAAACGTTAAGCTTCCCTTAACGGCTAAACGGACTACGGAGGGAGCGTCTTACGACGCATTGTGGTGGAGGCCAGTAAAACCCTAATTATGGCAACTGGCTGCGAAAAGATTTATGAGTGGTACCGTTGTATTCGGGCTGGCTCCTGTGTCGTCTCCCTCAGAACTGCCGGGTGACACCGAGCAGGAAATGGGGAGGTTCCCGCGGCACAGGTCGTCTCCGTCCCATTAAAATCTTGGCAGGCCTCCAGTACGTTCCATTCTCCACCGCCCGACCTCGCCAGTCGGACGGGAGTAGGCTCAGATGACCTTTACCTGTCTTACGCTGATCCAGCTCTGAACACGGTTCCCCATGAAGGGCCGTTGCGAAACACCTCAAACTGAGCCCCCTTAGGCTACGCATGACAGTGCAGGCTGCATGCAAGGAGAGGGAAGAGCTGGATGCCAAACTCCTAGCCGAGCAAAGTGCCAAAGAGTTGGCACGGCTAGCGGCCACCGAAAGGGCGAGGAACATAGCCTCGAAGCAGACGCAGACGGAAATATCCGTCTCAGTCGGAGAGTCCACCCTATCCATGGGGGCGGGGACCTCCAAGCGGGCTAGGCAGTCCCCGGGCGAGACGGCACCTGGCGCTTCTAAGAAGCGTATCGTGTCGGAAGCCCCAAAAGGGAAGCGAACCTATGCGAACGTGGCGGCGGGGTCTGAGGGTCCATCCTCGCGACCAGCTCCAGCTGCCCGAAAAGAGAGAGGCCCCAGTGCTAAGCCCAGCGCGAAAGGCAAGACATCCAGCTCGCGTGTTGTCTCAAGCGCCGAAGGGGTCCCGAGCGGCAGGGCCCCAACGACAACAGCCATAACTATCACGGAAGCAGACGCTAGTGCTAGGAAAGGGACGAGTGATGACCCCAAGGGGGCAGGGAAGGCCTCTGGAACAAGGTGAGAAAAAAGAGAAGTAAAACTCAAAAAGAAAAGGACAAGCGACAGGTGGCCCGCAAGCGTAACCGCGGAGAGGCCCTTATCGTCAAGACCGAGGCGTCCACGTACACCGAGGTCTTGAAAGCGATGCGCGGGGACGCTAAACTGGCAGGCCTAGGCGCCGATGTGTGGAACATACGCCGCACCCGCACCGGTGGGATGCTCCTGGAGCTTAAGAAAACGAAAACGCTTAAGGGACCGGGGTACAGAGACCTGGCAAAACAGGCCTTAGGTGAGGATGTGGAGGTGCGCGCCTTCGTCTTGCAGGTGACGATCCAATGTAAAAACCTGGATGAGATCACCGAGGCAGACGAGATCTCCACTGCACTAAAGGAACAGTACAAGGTCGAGGTTGCCGCCGCAGACATACGTCTGAGGAAGGGTCCACTTAGGACCCAGGTGGCAAGCCCGAGGGTAGCGGCAGTCAACGCAGACGCAGCGTTGGAAGTGGCGAAGGTGAAGGTGAAATGGTCAATATGCCCACTAAGCCTACACCAGCCGCCGAAGGCATGCTTCAGATGCCTAGAGAGCGAGCACTTGTCTTGGAAGTGCAAAGGCCCAGATAGGAGCAACATGTGCAGAAAGTGTGGCAGCACTAGCCACAAGGCGCGGGATTGCAAAGGTCTCCGCAAATGCTTGATGTGCGCTGGGAAACCGGACGATAAGCACGTCATGTGGGGGGGGGGGGGCTTAGTGCCCAGCCGCTAAGGGTATTCCAACGAGCCAACCGTAATGCAGGTAACCCAACTAAACCTGAACCATTGTGAGGCAGCCCAGGAACTGCTGTGTCAGACAGTTAGCGAGTCGGCATCGGATATCGCCATAATTTCCGACCCATACCGCATCCCATCCGGCAACGGAGACTGGTTTGCGGACAGGTCCAATATGGCGGCATTATGGTCGACGGGCAAGTACCCGGTTCAGGAGGTTGTGTCTACCACACACGAAGGCTTCGTGGTTATAAAAGTGAATGGAGTGTTCTTCTGCAGCTGCTACGCACCGCCAAGGTGGTCGATCGAACAGTTTTCCAATATGCTCGATCGGCTGACAACTGAGCTAACTGGCCTGAACCCGTTGGTAATAGCGCGGGACTTCAACGTTTGGGTGCTTGAGTGGAGGAGCCGCCTTTACAACTCTAGGGGCCAGATTCTTCTGGAGGCCTTGGCTAGGCTCAATGTGGACCTAGCAAACGTGGGACCAAGAATACCTACCATAGAAACGGAGCGGAATCGATCATCGATATAACATTCAGCAGTCCTGGGCTGTTTAGCAATTGTAGGGTGGATGATGGCTACACCCATAGCGACCACTTGGCGGTTCGTTATTGTATCATCCACAATACAAGGCAGCATGCGGAAGGAGGAGCATCCACTCCATTCACCCACAGATGGAGGATAACCTACTTTGATGTAGAGACTTTTAAAGAGGCGCTTGAGAGGGAACGAAACTTACGCGAAACCCAGGAACCTTGTGGCGAACGACTCGTTATGACACTTACACGAGGGTGCGATGCGACCATGCCGAGGGAAGTCAAACCGAGGCCTATCGGGTAGTAATGGCCAAAACCAGCAACCGAAAAGCCGTTCAATTAGTAAACATCAACGTCGGAGAACAAGAAATCGCATCGAAGCGCGCGCTGAAGCACCTGGGGGTAATGGTTGACGACCGTTTAAATTTCAACGCACATGTCGATTACGGCTGCGAAAAGGCGTCCAAGGCTGTCAAAGCGATAGCAAGGATTATGCCAAACGTCGACGGGCCGAGGAGCAGCAAGAGACGCCTTCTGGCAAACGTTGCAACCTCAACTCTGAGGTATGGAGTTCCGGCCTGGGCCGCAGCGCTGAAAACAAAGCGTAACCTGGATAAACTGAACAGAGTATTCCGACTCATGGCTATGCGGGTCGCAAGCGCCTACCGGACGATTTCATCGGAGGCAGTATGCGTCATCGCTGGGATGATGCCCATTTGCATCACCCTGGTTGAGGATGTGGAATGCTATCAGAGGAGGAATACAAGGAACGTGAGGGGTATCGTCAGAACGGACACGTTGGCTTAGTGGCAGCAAGAGTGGGACAAGGCGGGAAATGGAAAGTGGACCCACTGGCTCATCCCAAATGTGTCTGCGTGGGTGAATAGGAAGCATGTGAAGTGAACTTCAATCTGACGCAGTTCTTGTCCGGGCACGGCTGCTTCCGGAAATATCTGCATCGATTTGGTCACACGCCTTCGCCTCTCTGTCCAGAGTGCGGAAACGTAGAAGAGACACCGGAGCACGTCGTCTTCGAATGCCTAGGTTCGAAGAAGCGCGCAGGGATATGCCTGGTATGACCGCCGACAATGTCGTACGCGAAATGTGCCGCGAAGAAGAGAAATGGAACGCTGTCGACCGGGTAGTAAAGCGAATGCTGTCCGAGCTGCAGAGGAAGTGGCGTAATGATCAACGTTCCAACGCCACTGGCTGGATCGGTTTCGGGAGAAATTCTTTCGCCGGGGAACTCTCCGCCGGAGTAGGCTAGATCCACCGCCGGGGACTAGTCGAGTAGAGCGCGGACAAATACTGGATTTGGCTCGTCGGGGCGCCAGCGAACCGGAATCGCCTGACCGACCTCGGTATCCTACCAGTTCGTCCACTGATGTGCGAGGTTCTTTCATTGAGGTGGGAGGTCAATTAACTGATTACTTATAGGAGCCAAAGGGCTCAGCATGACGAATGTCGATCGCTGATTGGCGAAAATTATGCTAACAATATAACTACAGGAGCCGAAGGGCTCGGCATGATGGGAGCCAAAGGGCTCGGCACGAATGGAGCCAAAGGGCTCAGCTAATTTAAAATTATAAATGGGACGAGGTGCACATTGCACATAACACCTCCCCTCCGAAGTAATACTGCATCGTAGTCCCGGAGGGGAAGCTCAGGTGATGGTGAGGAGAGTGTTTTTAGTGGGTAGGCACACAGGTGAATCCCACACAGTCAAAATAGACGAAACGATACTGAACTTATGTTTTCGGTACGCCTGTGCCGTGAGTATCCTGTATACCGAGGATCGGTAACAGAAGAGGAGTGAAACCTAACTGGCCGTCAACTGAAACGGAACTCAACTTAAGTGTGACTGTTCTTCTGTTACGGACCGACTTGACCAAAACCCTAAATATTAAAAGATTACAAATCCGCTTAAGCGCCAACAGGTCCTACAGCGTGATGAGGAAATGCGCGTTTTACCCCGCTCAAAAAACTCCCAAACCAAATTAACTGACACCGTATAGTTTGACGTAACAAGTAGTGAGGTAGCAACCAGCATTCTGCGTCTGATGATGGCTGAAGAAAAGTAGGCCGAAACGCGTTACGCAAATATAAAGCTGTTTTAATTTTCTACGTCACCGATAAAAACCAACAAAAACAAATAGTGCAAATTAACTGACGTCACCGATTGTCTGTTCAAACCAATCTTCAATTTTACTTTGGTGGTGTTTAAAAAGTGAAGTTCATCTATTGTTCATACTGATTTTCATTTGGTATACGTAAAAAGGGTTAGTAGTGTGTCATTTGGAGGTTTGGCTTATTAAATAATTTGTTTGACCTTTCTTCTATCAACCCAGGCTGCTTACTGCTGATGATGCTGATGCTGCACGGAGGATGTCGCTGGACGGGTGCTCATGCCAGTTGCGGAAGGTGTATAGGTGACCGGTAGTGCCACGAGTGTGTTTCTTTGCGGCCGACTGGTCTAGCGATGACGCATTGCTTTGGCTGGCTGGCGACGGTGTTCGGAAGGCTGACAGTGCCACAATTTTGCTCGATTCTGGCTGGCTGACTAAGCGATTGATGAAGCACACACACACACACACACACACACACACACACACACACACACACACACACACACACACACACACACACACACACACACACGATTGGTTGAGCGGTTGGAACCGGCTGAGTCGATTGTCGAATGGATTTCATGGCACGTGGTGAGATGTTAACCTGACTCCACACTTCCCGCTGCACAGAAGATGGATTGCAGCGGGGCTAACGCGTCAGCGCCAGGAGAGAATTGCTCATTCAGAAAGTTACAGCATTTGTGGAAAAATAAATGAATGCTTAACCACCAGCACTGAAAACGTCACCAAAGTAGTCTCCGTTAGCAGTCGCGCTAAGACGCGCATGAATGAAAAATTGATTATTTATGTACAAAAAGAAGTGATTTTTTATGTTTTTCTCTGCCAAGTGCTAGATGTGAGTATTTTCCAAATAATGTTGGCAGATTTCCATACATCTTAAGAGATTTCTGCATAAAAAGATGAAATTTTCTTTGCGCAGAATATGGAACTAATTTTGACCGTGTGTTCTGTATTCTGCGCATAGACTAAAAAAATGAGTCAAAAAACGAAGAACATGCTCTAAACTCCTCAGCAAGCCAAATCGGCTATTTCCATGGTGAAAACAGGGTGTTCTATTCGAAAGGCATCCAAAACACAACATTGGAAAGCACACTGAGAGCTACGCTGGCTCGCGGTTTCGTTTGTCGTCGTCAAGGAAAACCAACCGTTCCAACCAAGGAAGAGGCGAATCGTATTGTGCAGTGGATAATTGATTCAGCAAAGGTCGGCTTGCCGGTAGATACCCAACGTTTAAAAAAATCCGTGGCACATTATCTTGGTATCACTCGCAAGTCGAATAATCCTTTCGGTGAGAGAGCTCCTGGACGGAAGTGGTTAAAACTAAGCAGATGCTAAGTTGGCAGGAGTGAAACTGAAAAGATGATGAGTTTCATGAATAAAACTCATACAATATTCCAAATAAAATAGGTAACACGAAGTTTTTTGTGCGCAGAATTAGGAACCCATTGCGCAGAAAATTTCAAAAAAGGATGCGCAGAATTAGGAACAATATAACATATCCCAAAAACGCTTTTCTTCGTGTGTTCATTTTATATTTTAGAAACGTTTATATTTTTTATTTATACTTACTTACTTGAACTACACATTTGCCAAAAAACAATATTAACAAAAGCTTATTCGATTTTTGATATGCTATGTTTGCGTCTAAAATGTCTTAAGTGCGCAGAATATGGTACCGTCACGGTACTTACTTCTAGTTACTCGGGATTCTGGGGAATTCTGACAACATTACTTTTCTATGGGACTAACCTAACAAAACTGTGCTATCACGCGATTTGTTGACAGTAGACTTTTGTAATCTCGCGACCGCGACACCGCACCTACCTCCAAATCGAATCGCGATACGAAAGAAAAAGTGATTTAATATCATAAATTTGTCGTTAATAATTAATGTTGTAGTGATCAATAACCCGTGTGTTGTTGGGGAATATTTTGTTTGTAGGATCAGGTGCATCGAAAACGGTGATCGGCGAAGTGTAAATTATTATTATTTTTTACTTGTGACTACACTGTAACCGGCTAGTATCCATTAATGGGTAAAATATCACCCATTTTGAACTTAAAGGGCGATACGGTCAAAATTTGGTCAATATCAACTTGACGTATTTCTTTCAATTTTGCATTTAAAAAACCTGAACACCCCTCATTTTGAAGGTGTGTGTGTGTAGAATGTTGCTCCTATTTTGATTTTGGAATTCACTCTTCAGTTGTCAAAATGCCGTCCAAGCAAGAAGAGCAGCGTATCAAAATTTTGCTCGCGCATCGCGAAAATCCGAGCTACTCGCACGCAAAGTTGGCAAAATCGCTAAAAGTTGCCAAATCAACCGTTACAAATGTAATTAAAGTGTTTGGGGAACGTTTGTCGACAGCCAGGAAGTCTGGATCGGGGGGAAATCGAAAACCGGAAGCCGCTGAGACGACAAAGAGAGTTGCCGGTAGTTTCAAGCGAAACCCTAACCTATCTCTCCGAGATGCCGCAAATAAGCTGGGTGTATCGTCTACAACCGTGCATCGAGCCAAAAAACGAGCCGGACTATCGACTTACAAGAAGGTAGTGACTCCAAATCGCGATGATGAACAAAATACGACGGCCAAAGCGCGATCCCGGAGGCTGTACACGACGATGCTGACGAAGTTTGACTGCGTGGTAATGGACGACGAAACCTACGTCAAAGCCGACTACAAGCAGCTTCCGGGACAGGAGTTTTATACGGCAAAAGGAAGGGGAAAGGTAGCAGATATTTTCAAGCACACGAAACTGTCAAAGTTCGCAAAGAAATATCTGGTTTGGCAAGCCATCTGTACCTGTGGCTTGAAAAGCAGCATTTTCATAGCTTCCGGGACTGTCAACCAAGAAATTTACGTGAAAGAGTGTTTGAATAAACGTCTGCTGCCTTTCCTGAAGAAACACGGTTGTTCCGTACTGTTTTGGCCGGATTTGGCATCTTGCCATTACGGTAAAAAGGCCATGGAGTGGTACGCCGCCAACAACGTGCAGGTGGTTCCGAAGGACAAGAACCCTCCCAACACGCCAGAGCTCCGCCCAATTGAGAAATACTGGGCTATTGTCAAGCGGAACCTAAAGAAGACCAAAAAAACTGCTAAGGACGAGCAGCAGTTCAAGGCAAACTGGCTTTCTGCGGCGAAGAAGGTGGACAAGGTGGCTGTACAAAATCTGATGGCAGGGGTCAAGCGTAAGGCCCGGCAATTCGGATTTGGAAAAGCGAAAGCCTAACTGAATATTTTTCCTGAATTTTATACTAATTGAACTTGAAAAAGAAATTTAATTTGATTTTTTAAATAAACGATTTCACCGATTTACACGCGTTTTCCCTTGACCAAATTTTGACCGTATCACCCTTTAAGTGGGTTAACTCCTTTAATGGGTAAAAAGCCTGTATGCCAGGCTATCGAGTTTTTTTTACCCATTTTCTAAACGTTTGTTTTTTGGAAAATTAGTATGAAATACTCGGGAGTTTTCACATCGGCAAATATTCCGGCGACGTTCAAGTGGTCCATTGAAGCGGTCATCACATCGCTATCATCCAGAGAGATTCCTACATTACCCAAACATTTCCAGAAGACGTCAACTTGATGAAAGCTTGGATTTTACGCCCCGGAAGTGACACATACTCGAAAGTACGATTCTATTAATGAAATTGAAACATTTTATAAAATTATATTAAATTATTAATGTACCTCTCAGTTTTTGGAAGCTTTCGCTATCCAGTTTAACCTTCAGTTCTTCCATATTCTTCGCGTTTTCGTAGACTGGATTTCACGAAGTTTTTTTTTTTATTTTTCGAACAGCGCACTTTCAACTATACAAAGCGAACCAGGACAATGGTAAGACATTATTTACCCATTAATGGGTAGAAAAGTACCCATCTCTTTAGTGTGCATTATTTTCTTTAGTATGCATTATTTTGATTTTAAAGTACCCATTTTATGACAGCTTCATATACTATCAAAAAATAGGTACATTTTTACCCATTAATGTGTACTGGCCGGTTACAGTGTACGGCGCTTGCTTTTGTTCCCGTAAGAATCGTAAGAATCCCGTTATTTTTGGCTGCGAGGGATGATAAGTTATGATTGTGTGAGTGAACAAAATACATTTCACCTACATAGCCGAAATCCCATTATAATGAACCTGCCTATCGAGCAAGCCGTGTCAGTGTGGTGTTTGTTTACGTTTTGGTTTTGAAGGCGCAAAGCCGCAGTCGCCATAGCTAAGGAAAAAATCCTTTGTGAAGTGAAATGCCCTACGACTCGAAGTTCGCGACCATCGAGGAGGTTTTTTGTTTTGAACATGTTGTAAACCTACAAGTTCTTCAGTTGTCGTAGCTCGATAAAGTTTTAATGTGAAATCTACGCGTGATGCAGTGGGAAGGAAGAAGTTTGATTATGTTGATATGTTTTGCTCCATCATTCCTTCTCACGCTACTTTTTCTTGATTTTTGACATGTGGAAAACACCCAATATCTTGTTTGTTTTAGGGTCCCTACCCAAGTAACAATTTAAGTTTTATTCCAGCCGTATAGCATTCCTCCCGGCTTTGTTGATAAAACTACATTCAACGGTTTTGTCTACCAACACCTCCTCTATGCTTCTTTAAAGCCAAAATTTGTACAAAGTGGCCCACTCTATGGACGGTTGTGAAAACAAGTTAATAAAACCTTTATAAGACCATAAAGATTTTGAAAATATTCTAGTGATAGATGTTATGACCACTTAAGAACCTTCATAAAACCTTTTGGCTGCCATGAAAACCATGGTTGGTTTTTGTTGTTCTGCTCTGTTCGATGCTCTACTCTTCTGATTCATTTAGCAGTAAATAATATCGAAGAATAAAAGGTCAAGTGTTGCGGGAATTTTGTTTTATAGCAAAATATCCAAAATAAATTACGTTTTTTTTACAGCGTTTCATGCTCCAAATCATGAACACATTTAATTTTGTGGTGGATATTGGCACGATAAAAGTGGAAAATTAATGCGCCTCGGAAATTATGCGATTTCACAACACCAAACACAAATATATTCGATAAATTAATCATGAATTTCTTGAAAATTTATGGAATTCAATAAGGTTATCTAAAAAAAATGCAGAAATTGGTCTCCGATCTACAGTTAATTTGCATTATTTTTAGAATTTGATGCATTTGTTTTTCCACATTTCAATTATTTCGTATATTTCAATATAGCGATTGGAAAAAAATCACAATTCTGCCATAAAGCCAAGTTATCTTCGCAATGACTACTGTATAACTATTTGGCTATTTGGTGGCTTCCCTCAATTCCAATTTGCCGTTCAATGCATTTACTGGAAGCAAAATGGATTTAAATTGCTTTTTCAAATGACCGTAATAAGATAATATAAATGAGTCCTAAAACGGCATATCAAAACAGCATTTTATGAGATCATAAAATCGAAATAAAACCTTTGATAGGAGTAAAAGGAGTTGGGAAAAGATGTTTTAAGATCGTTTAAAACAAGCTGTGTAGGTTCTCATAAACTAAAATATGAAACCTATTGGCAGCTCTTGGTGTCATAATAAAACCAAATTGATTTCTAGTGTCTTTGATAAAACCGTAATAAAACTTAATAAAGCAGGTTGGTTTTGGCAATGTTACTTGGGTAAGCTCGTAAAAGCAAGTTCCGATTTTTTTGTTGACGATTGCTTCGTTATATCAATGCGCGATTTAAGCCGTAAAATCCCTGGACTATCGGAAAGAAAAAAACTACAAAGTACAGCCCAATGGGGTTGTGCGCAAAGGTGACGTAGGACTACGCAGCAATCTAATTCCCATACACGTCAGGGCCATCCGCTAATTGATTTAAGTCAGTCCTGAAAAGGGCCAAGAAAATTCTATTGTACACTCTTTAGAAAGCATTTGGTGGCTCTTAATTATGATACGGCCCCGGTTGTATTTTCTACGATGGTTGAGAGGGCCATGGATTTGTTGGTTCATTGGTTGTTCGACGCGCTTTGCCATTTACTCCGGGACGCGGCGTTTAAAGCAATGCCATGTTCAGCCGGGGCGCGGTAATGGACATTTCAAACAGCTTAAGAGAAAAATTCATCCAAACGAACTCTTCAGTTGGCAAACAAATTTGGTCGTCCTGAAAAGGACGGATTTAGTTGACGGGGGAGAAACAGTTCGCGATTGAGCTTGGACTTTCTTTCTTGGTTTATCTCCTCTTCATTGCGGGTGGCCATCTGCAGGTGACGTGGGATGATTGATTCTTGTCTCGTTGTCACGGGCGGCTTTTTCCCGCCAAATCGTAGGCTTCAGCAGCCATGTTTCTCGCAGCGAGGTTGACGGGAGCATCGGCAACAACAGCCAACTGCTCCAACGCCTCTCTGGGCAGCGACTGCTCGTCAGTGCTGCCGCCAACTCAGTCCAACTGCAGTGCCTACTCTGCACAGCTCCACGACCGCCGGAAAACTAAATCAAAATGCGAAGGTGTACCCGTTATATAACATTCATGGCTGCCTAGGAGACGTTCCTTTCTTAAATATGAAGTCTGTGCGCGGAAAGTACTGTGCATTTGGTAAATTTACTATGAAAAATCGATATTATAAGGCATCACTTCATATTTGCGTTAATTTTATTAGTTGCATGTTAAAAATCAATAGTTTGAAATATTTAAATCGAAGCATAGAAAATGTTCCGATCGATTGGTGCAAACATTTTGGAAATCAATCGTGGAATGACTTAGTTATTAACGTTCAAAACCTATATATTTTTCGTGACGCTCAAAATTTTCGCAATTCGAACGTGTACCCCAGTATTGAAAACACAGACGTAGTCCTCCGTCAAAAGTTCTTTAAAGGAAGAGAGAGGACATCTTCCCTATTTACAAATGTTTTTGGATAAATTTTCAATGAAGTGCTATTAGTATAAGTAGGTTAACTTTTTACTTAAAAATGACCTACGTTTGCTCCCATACAAATCTGCATACGAACAGATTGAAAATATGGTTTTCCCTTTCTGGGTTATCATAAACGGGTGACATGTGGTTCGAATTGTCTTCTTCTTCTTTTTTCATTAGCTTTCATTCTATGTTTAATACAGCCATAGCCCCCCCCCCCCCTTCAGCTGAAAATTTATGTTGGCTTTGTTGTCGGTGTCAGGTTTTATAACTGAAGCCCATCCCCTCTTATGAAATTTGCTTCGAACTGCATTCTCATTCAAATGATTTCATTGGGATATTCAAGTTCGATTAAGCGGCACGTACGGTTGTGTTTTTCGCTTTCTCGTTACGAAGATTTCTTCTATCTCGTCGGTTTTCTCGCGATTGCGCGTCTGGCTTTCAAATTATCGCCTGCGCTTGCACATCTACAAGCCAGATGGAAGCGATGCAAAGGTTTGCAAGTGTACCCACTCAAACTATTGCCGTGGCAATCGGTCGTAAAAATCGATAATCCGCGTGAGTGGCATCCGCTTCCGAAACCATACCGGAGCCGGGCACCTCCCAGCGGAAAACGATGTTTGTGACAACTAGATTACTAAAATCACCCCAAGTATCTTGCCGTCCCCCATTTACAGCGACGAGGAATTCAATAAACTACTATGTTGTATTGAATACAGTACATGATTATTATTATTATTCTTTGTCGGGTATTTTCATCACAGCGACCATTTTTTAGATCTATTGTGATATATCCCCTTTTTTTTAGCTCTGTCCAGGTGACGTACCACTATTGTTAGGAGTGGTCGTCAAAGCTTGACTTAGAGCATTGTCCCAGCACGGCATTACATTTCGAATGAATTGCACTACCGTACTGGGATTTGTTCTCCAAATATCAAAGGGTTTTATTAGCCCTTTGTCGAAGAACTGACAGCACATGACGGTGTCCTGCTGGCCAAATAAGCCAAAACTATAAATTAATTGTAATTTTGTATCATAATCACCGTTTTTAGGACGACCAATTAAATTTTACAATACAAGAGTTTGTGTTTAAGTGAAATGTTCGTGATTTGTCCTAAACAATAATTGCGTATTATCAAAAATAGAACATTTTGAATTGTTTGCGACATTAATTCGAGAGTGGTAAATTCGACAGAGATTTTTCACTAAGCCCGAACTGATAACCGTAAGCAATGGTTCAGTATGTGGAAAATTTCATGAGAAGGGACACACCAACGCGGTCCTACGTTAATATTGCGGTTATATCCCTGATTTAAACCACCTCATATTTTTTTTCAAATAAACAAATAAACACGCATATCTAGGGTTTTTTTCATTAGGGCGAATCTACAATTGAGAGATTCTCTCCGGGCTCGCTCTCTTTCATCCATAAACCAATCAGATTTACGTTTTTCATTCTAATATTTGTAGAGTATGCTAGCCAGCTTTGTTGTGTTTCGATCTGTACTAAAAAATCCCTCGAAAGTTTTATAACGGCGCTGTAATGGATGAAAGAGAGCGAGCCCGGAGAGAATCTCTCAATTATAGATTCGCCCTAATGAAAAAAACCCCTAGCTATACATTGATTTAGTTGACATATAAAATGTTAAATGCTGTAAAAAGTGTAATCTTATAATTTATATCTCTAATATGTGGCACTTACCCGTCTAAACTGATGATTGAATAAACCACAACGCTGATATTTATGTTAGCATCCTTGTATTTGCAGAGATCATGCCTTCGATATAATCTCAGTTCAGCTAGAATTAGTTCAGCGTCATTTTCCATTTTATAAATATCGAACCATAACCGACGTCCTTTTTCGTGCCGTACTTCTGGAGCATGATGGTCTAAAATTAATGGGGATGATTGCAAAGATTATTATATAATTTAATTCCAAACATAAAAATAGGCTTGAAAAAGCACGTAATAGTTTTATTTATTAGGTGTGATTCTTACAATTTATTTGAAAAAACAATATAAACTTCATAACACTTTATCATAAAACCGTTTAGTTTAAACATATAATGTGGCCATAGGCAATGTTTGTGGATTGCACCAAGAAAAACTATTTTTTATACATACTATGGTTCTTGTTCTTTCGTGGAGGCGATGTAATGTTAACTTCTTCTTGTTCCTTCGCAGTTCTAGCTGACTCTTTTTGTCTATTGATCCCTTTTGACATTAATGCGGCGAACTGTATCAACGCGCGCTAGCGAGTATCCATGTCCTTCGGTTCATCACTAAGAACTTAGGTGTCCATCGGCATTATGATAGCTTCCTCCTCCTTTTCCAGCATCTCTTGCGTGTTCAATCCCACCTCTCCTTCAGCTTCTGACGGTGGATGTGCCAACGAGTACTGCACATCCGTGAGTTTC
Organism: Aedes koreicus; assembly: GCA_024533555.2. Classification (NCBI taxonomy): domain Eukaryota; kingdom Metazoa; phylum Arthropoda; class Insecta; order Diptera; family Culicidae; genus Aedes; species Aedes koreicus. The sequence continues at coordinate 130,624 of JAHHFK020002890.1, forward strand.
CTTCAATCTCTGCTCCTTTTCTTACCGACGCACTTCTGGCTGACTCCGGGCATTCCGCTTGGGATAAGAAGCCATCAGGTGTCCCTCATCCTTGCAGATGACGCCTTGTTGCCTTGGTAATGTATATTTCCATTCCAGCTAGTGAACTGCAACGATGACGGGATCTCCTACTTCACGCCTTTGTACATTCCCAGCTCCGCCGGAAACTTCTCCCGTACGAAGCATTTTACGTGTCCATATTTGTACAACACCGTCACGATCTTCTAGTCGGGAACCTCCGGTGGGAAACCGTTCATTCGCACATAGCAGATATGATCCTGCGCATGCGACATGTGTACTCTAACCCTGTAACTTTTTTTCCATTCTCATAATGTTTCCAGTTCGTCTGAGTTGGCGGTCAGCGCGTTTTACATCGACCGCTCAGATATGAACTTGACGAGAAGTGACTTTTCATCTGGTATCCTATATGCAGCTTGAATTCCATCAAGTTCCGCATCCAAGCCTTTGACGGAATTTGCCACGTCACCTAAGGCTGGTTTATCCGCTCCATTGTCCATGGTAAATCGTACAGTATTTTTTAACTCGCACATTGCTGCTACAACAAAAGGGACCGAGCTGATGAAACTTTTAATTTATACCTTTGAATACACTGAGGCATAAACCTCGTTTAATTCCATAAGGTCGAGCTTATGAATAGATTATTTTTATGCATCATAATACATTAATGTATGTCATAAGACACGCCTAATGCTTCGCAAAGTTTTTGCTGAGTTTTTTAGTAATCAAACTTATTGTGATCATTACTTAGATAATGAATCTAATTTTTACGCATGAGACACTCTGATGTTTTGTTTTTCAATTTACCAATTTCAATATGGCGTCCGAAAACAGTTGCTTGTCAATATCCCATTATCTGCTTCCGTAATCAGTGCATTGAAAGGTAATATACTTGATCACCTCTATTAAACCTACTTTCTATACAGTCTGAATTGCATTCAAAGAACAATTGATGAGCAGCAAGGAGGAGATTTCGGATACTCTACCATACTCGAAAGAGGACTGGCTCCAGGGCTAGCAGCTCCATTATCTGACCATTAATTCACGACCGACGCATTCAAAACGTATCTCAGACAACCAACGTTTATAAAAAGTTGTTTTCGTGATACACAAACATATATGTGAGCAAACAAATTGTAGAGAATGCAAAAATATGGCTTATACGTGCAAAAGTGGAAGCCATATTTGTGCACATTTCAATGTTTTCTTAAATGATTTGATATGACATCCTATGCCATTTAATTAGTAATAACAAATGCAATTTGAAAAGTCTTACGATATAATCCGACTAAGCAAGTGCGCAGTATGATGGAAAAATGACACGTATATAAGTCGAAAAGTTGCACTCTTTACGATTCACCTTATACATAATACGATGAAGGCTATAACTATATGCAATTTTGACGATGTGCGATGTTCGATACACTGTCATACGAATTCAGGTTGTCTAGGATGTCCTTATGTAAACAATCATGAAGACCAAAGCTTATGTTTTGCCGGATCAACAAAAAAAAAAGAATTTCGCTCGCTTGCATCAGATGGCGAATATGATATGATATATTTTTGATGGTGAATTAGTTAGTAAGGAAACAAGAATTATGCACATAATAATTTATCCAGTAAACGATGCATTTGAAGTGTGCACCCTGTGGTTTGTGGGTTTCAATGGCGTTAACTAGGAATATCATCCAAGCCGTTCATTCATCTGCAAAAATTGCCGCTGCAAGTTGTATACACTCGCACCTGAAGAGCCTATCGCTGGACCATCCGGTGTTTATGCTGTCAACAACCAAGGTGAATAATGGTTTTACAAATGTGTTTACATTGGCAGTCATGAGCATGATGACACGCTATAAAGGGCGATACGGTCAAAATTTGGTCAATATCAACTTGACGTATTTCTTTCAATTTTGCATTTAAAAAACCTGAACACCCCTCATTTTGAAGGTGTGTGTGTGTAGAATGTTGCTCCTATTTTGATTTTGGAATTCACTCTTCAGTTGTCAAAATGCCGTCCAAGCAAGAAGAGCAGCGTATCAAAATTTTGCTCGCGCATCGCGAAAATCCGAGCTACTCGCACGCAAAGTTGGCAAAATCGCTAAAAGTTGCCAAATCAACCGTTACAAATGTAATTAAAGTGTTTGGGGAACGTTTGTCGACAGCCAGGAAGTCTGGATCGGGGGGAAATCGAAAACCGGAAGCCGCTGAGACGACAAAGAGAGTTGCCGGTAGTTTCAAGCGAAACCCTAACCTATCTCTCCGAGATGCCGCAAATAAGCTGGGTGTATCGTCTACAACCGTGCATCGAGCCAAAAAACGAGCCGGACTATCGACTTACAAGAAGGTAGTGACTCCAAATCGCGATGATAAACAAAATACGACGGCCAAAGCGCGATCCCGGAGGCTGTACACGACGATGCTGACGAAGTTTGACTGCGTGGTAATGGACGACGAAACCTACGTCAAAGCCGACTACAAGCAGCTTCCGGGACAGGAGTTTTATACGGCAAAAGAAAGGGGAAAGGTAGCAGATATTTTCAAGCACACGAAACTGTCAAAGTTCGCAAAGAAATATCTGGTTTGGCAAGCCATCTGTACCTGTGGCTTGAAAAGCAGCATTTTCATAGCTTCCGGGACTGTCAACCAAGAAATTTACGTGAAAGAGTGTTTGAATAAACATCTGCTACCTTTCCTGAAGAAACACGGTTGTTCCGTACTGTTTTGGCCGGATTTGGCATCTTGCCATTACGGTAAAAAGGCCATGGAGTGGTACGCCGCCAACAACGTGCAGGTGGTTCCCAAGGACAAGAACCCTCCCAACACGCCAGAGCTCCGCCCAATTGAGAAATACTGGGCTATTGTCAAGCGGAACCTAAAGAAGACCAAAAAAACTGCTAAGGCCGAGCAGCAGTTCAAGGCAAACTGGCTTTCTGCGGCGAAGAAGGTGGACAAGGTGGCTGTACAAAATCTGATGGCAGGGGTCAAGCGTAAGGCCCGGCAATTCGGATTTGGAAAAGCGGAAGCCTAACTGAATATTTTTCCTGAATTTTATACTAATTGAACTTGAAAAAGAAATTTAATTTGATTTTTTAAATAAACGATTTCACCGATTTACACGCGTTTTCCCTTGACCAAATTTTGACCGTATCACCCTTTAGCATACTGTGTGAAAGTATTGTAACGTCATGTTTGAATAGATCTAGGTTTAAGTAGGCTGCTTCAGGTGTCTTACGGTCAATATGTTCACCTCCGCTTAAATCCTAAGTGGTGCTTATCCATACGCTTAAACCTGGTTTAAGCTCTAAGCAGAGGTGAAGAGACTGGTCCTTAGCTAAACTTTGTATTGAATAACTATAGACTATGTTATTTCAAAAACCGTTGATTATAAGGTTTATATACAACGATGATTAGTTTTGTGTAATTTGAGAGAGGCTTACGCTATTTTCAGAGTACAGTATCCCACAATTAAAGTGGGTTTTCCAATTTTTGCAAGTAATCAATTCCAACTACTTCTATTCAATTTCACAACCTGCCGTGCTCTTATGGACCATCAATACAAGGCATGGAAGGCATGGAAATTTTGCTTAACAATATTAAAGATGAACTGTCGTCAATCAGTATAAACAGCAGTCTTGCTGAAAGTGTCTTGGTTATTCGCTACTGCGACAAAGGCATCAAAAGACAATGTGTTTACCTTATTGAAAACAGTGACGTAAGAAATATCAACGGACCTTCGCAACATGAGTAGCGAAATAAACCAACTCAGTCAGCTGTCTCTTGATACAGCTGCCAGTTGCAGTATGAATTCAAATCCACTAGTGGGTCTCGATATTTTTGACGAAATAATGTCACTGTCAGCAAATTTAATAGCAACACAGAGAGTCGCACCTTTACCTTTGTCAGCTGACTCATACCCAGTTTGGAAGTCGAACCTAATAATCAAAAAGAAAACTCAGGATGGCGACTTCTGGGTACTAGGAAGGTGTGGAAAGCCAACTGGACTGAGTATGATGAGCGTAAACAGCGACGTATAGCAGACAAAGCTAGAAAACGGAGAAGACTAAATAATTCCAACCACCAAAACAACACTTTATTAAACCACCCCAGAAGCGATTTCAATTTGAATGTCAATCGAGATTACTACTCTAATAGCAACACAGTTTTTGGAAATGGTAACGCCATCCAAACGAAAAATCGTGGCATGATTAACTACAATACGAATTTTCTTCCACCGAAACGCGAGCTTCTTGCAGCAGCAAACAATCAGTTCTCCAGACTTCCCACTAATTACCATCCCTTACCCGGAGAATGAACCATCCAGAACCATCTCACATCATATGACCTTGGATAACTCTACTGCAGCATGCGAGATGTGCACATGTAGGCACATGCCTTTTCTATGAAATTGACGAACTCTATAGAAGAAGTAGATGACAACGTAGCCAAGAGGTAGTAATTTACTGTTAATTTTTTTTTACTGTTAATAACCAAAAACGCACAAATATTTTGGCTTTGCAAATCATGCTCGCATTTCATGAGTGACATTCGACTTCGCAGATCAGTGCGATCTGCCTACGAATCTGGCCAAGAAACTGTACTCAGCAAGCATAATGAAATTATCGAGAGCCTTAAGCAAGAAATTATGAATGAGCTGAAGCATGAATTGCGACTTAATTTCGCTGCACTGATCAACTCTAACTCATTGACACCCAGGTCTTCGGTACAAATTGATAGTGCTAATGTTTCTGTACGTCGTCGACTATTTAGAAAATCTGAAGTGAAAAAACCTCCTCATCAACCTTTGATGTGTGGTTCAGCTGAGTCATTATCCCCATCGCTTGGAAATCTCGCTGCAGCATCAAATCAAAAACTCTGGCTGTATCTCTCACGTATTTCTCGCAATGTAACAGTCGATCAAGTGCGCGCACTAGCCATCCAACGCCTTGGAACCGAAGATGTGGAAGTTGTCAGACTTGTAGCTAATGGAAAAGATATCAGCTCAATGTCTTTTATTTCTTTCAAAATTGGACTGAATGCTGAATTTAAAAACAAAGCTCTCTCATCTTCAACTTGGCCAAAGGGTATTTACTTCCGGGAATTCAAAGACAGCAGAGTGGCTACAAATTTTTGGATACCATCTCAAACTCTGAATCAGGATCCGGTTCGAGAGGAATTATCACCGTCGGAAAATCGTTTTATGGAGGAATAGCTGAACCACGACGCGCATTACAAAGCATATTGGAGACCTCTTCTCAGTTCGATTCAGTCCTGCTTCATGCTGTCATCGGTCATCGGAGCCGTCGCGGTCCTGATGTCGCTTCTGCAGAAGAGGTTCTCCAGCCACTTTTTCCAGGCAAGTACGCATTTTCAAACAACATTTCTCTGCCTGATCAGCTTCCGTGTTCTAGCGCCACTGCGAACCCTATCGCACCACTAAATAATCGCTGCGAGAATGTAACTGTTTATTCTCGGAATGCTTCACTGATGGAACCTACTAACAACCAGATGTTAGTTTCGGAGCCTGGAATTATTTCATATTTACCAGAACGCGCTGCCTGTTGCCTCATGGGAGACTTCCAGCCACTCGACCCAGTCGCGCCAGATGTTTCCTGCCAGCAACTTAGTCCTGCTTCCAGCCATCAGAGTCGTTCTGGTCCTGTGGTCGAGTCCGGTGATGGGGCCTCCTAACCCTTATTTACAGGCAAGTACATATCTTCATGCAACATTTCTGTGCCTGATCAGCTTTCGTGTTACAGCATCACCTCAGAATCCCCCGCTCCAACAAATGGCTTTCACATCTCCGAGCCTGTTTTAGACGGTTCGACCGTTCATCCGACGCAATGCAGAGGCATCTCTTTCTCCGACTTCTCACCGCAACTTCGCATCTACTATCAAAATGTTCGTGGACTTCGAACGAAGATCGACGATTTCTATCTCGCAGTGCATGATGTGGAGTATGATGTGATAGTACTATCAGAGACGTGGCTCGGCGGTTGTTTTCTTTCGACTCAACTGTTTGGAAATTCTTTTTCAGTTTTGGGGGGGGTTGTAATACATTTTAAAAGGGGAAGGGGGGGGGGGGGGGGGTTTTGGTAGCGGTATTGTTTAGATTTTGTTGTTGTGTGGGCTCAGCCCCAAATAGGGGGGGTTTGGGAAAGGTAGGGGGAAAAAAATAAAAATCAGTGGGGTTGTGTTTAACACACGACCGGTTGACGTAGACTACGTTAAACCATTGGATTAGTTTCGTTCGTTTCCTAGTGGAACATTCTCAGGAAAAAAAAATAATGAATTTTAGCAGACGCATAAAATTCTCCGTTGTTCAATTGAAAGCCAAAACAAGCGTGAAAAAAGAAATTGTTTGCAATCTTTCATACAACAGACCTGATTTCAGTGATATCAGGTTTACACTTAAATGATATATTCCATGAATTCGTGTCAAATCTAGCATTCCCTTTATACGCATTAGATAATGCAGAAAATTAAGTGTTTATTCCAAACCATGTTGCAACGCAAGTACTGATCTAATCGGACATGGGGTTAGCATAAGTGCGTAAGTATGTTAGTCTTCTTCTTATTCTTTCTTAAGGTTTCAAGCTTATTGCTTGCTCTCAACTTCGTATTCTAAATGCACTTCCACAGTTATTAATTGAGAGCTTTTAATTCCAGGTACCATTTTTGCATTAGTATGATTGTGTGGCAAGTACAATCATACCCTATATGTCCAGGGAGTCGAGAAATTTTCCTTAACGAACAATTCCTAGACCAGACCGGGAATCGAGCCCAGTCCCCTCCATCCAGCATGATGTAGCTTTGTAGCCGCGCCTTTACCGACTGAGCTAAGGGAGGACCCTGTATGTTAGAATGCATTATGAGAATTAGGAAATTCTATTGTACACTCGTCAGAAAGGTTTAAATGATGATACGGCCTCAAGTTGAAGGCCCTTCTCCAGCATCTCAACCAGTAGTTGGCAACGTTTAAGTTTTGCCTGATAATCACGAGTTCACTTGGCATCGGTACATGGTCGGAGGATTTTCCATGTGTTCGATTTTAACGCGCTTCCAAAAATTGCGCATACGTTTGGCATCAAAACGATTAGGCATCGTACTTATTCTCACTTTCACAGTTTCTCAAAACTTATTTCTTCCTAGAAGTAAAACTCTATCCAACGCGAATCGTTAAAATAACAGAATAACTGTTAATAACTGTACTAATTGGATTATGCAGAGAATGTTACTTCGGAATATCCTTTCCGAAAATCAAACGTAGGAAATTTCTTGATACTTGCCGGAACGCAACATTCTTTAAAATTTTCGAATACCGATTGATTAATTGTACGCGAAATATATTCATCTTCTGTTTGTAAAATTTTAAAAACCTAAAAATAAATCAATCAAGAAACTATCGAGTTATTAGCGTACGGTGTTTAAATTTTTCGTGACGGCAGCCATTTGAAAAATGTACACAATGCTCAAGGTATGCAACGAAAAGCAAACTTAAATTGTTTTAGCCACCGCTGGCTGTCAATTAGTAAGAACTTGGATAGCAATGTTGAGTAAATTCCAATCAAACAAACTCTTTCAAATTGGAATTAGTCGTCCTGAAAAGGACGAATTTGAAATTGTCCGCATAGTAACTAAAACCTTCTCGGTCTTTTGAAGAAGCAGGTTATTTCAGAAGTTGCACGTTGCGCCTTACCAAAGATGGCTACCACCAAGATCACACACACAAGCACCTTATTTCGCTTCCTCGTGGTTGCGCCCGGCTGGCAACCGACTGCCTAGCACACCACTGCCTAATTAATGGCTGCCTAGCAACGGTTGCCACCGCCAGCAGCCAAATCGAACGTTGGCGCCTTGCCTCTCCGCACTGCTGAATGAAGCTAGTGCACCCTCCAGGGCACATGCCATCGCCAGCTGCCAATGAATACTGGCTCGTTGCTCCGCACAGCTCCAGTACTGCAGCACGAATGAGAAAATTTGCTTTTGTATCGTTCAGTGCTGAATATGAGACCTCCCTTGTTCACATTTGAAATCTGTGATAGGAAATTTCCGTGAATTCATGAAATCATTATAAGACATCATCTTTTATTTTCGTTACTTTCAATTGTTTCAAATTATCAACGGATAATTTTTGATAATTGAATTGATATGCGGAAAAATTTCCATCCGATTGATGTAAACATTCTGAAAATCTATCGAGCATTTATGAAGTTATGAGCGTTTAATTTGTAACGATATTTCGTGACGGTCGATTATTTTTCGATTTTCAATAGACAATTCAATTTTTCATGATGGCAGCCATTTGTAAATTGTGCACAATGCTCAAGGTATGCAACGGAGAGAAAATTAAAATTGTTCTAGCCACCGCTGTCTGCCATTTGGTTAGTTATTAGATAAATTCAAACTTAACAAACTCTCTCAGATTTGGATTGGTCGTCCTGAAAAGGACGGATTTGAATTAGTCCTTCTCGGTCTTTTCACGCAGCAGGATATTTTTTGCCATGCACGTTGCGCTTCAGATAAAGATGACTACGAAGAAGATCACACACTCAAGCACGTTATTTTGCTCCTCGTGATGGCACCCACCGGCTGGCCACAAATCATCACCGCAACCGACTGCCTAGCATACCACTGCATATACAATGACTGCCAAGCCAAGCTTGCTAGCAACAGTCTCAGAGCAATGAACTAGCTCAACACTGGTTGGTCGCCACTGCACCTTCTGTGGCAAGTTCCACCACCTGCTACGATGGCGCCTTGCCGCTCCGCACTGCAGGTATCATGTCATCGGGGTTGCTTTCATCGCCAGCTGCTGATCCTTATTGGTTCCATGATCTGCGGAGCTCTAGTACTGCGACACTTATGAGTAAATTTGCGAAGGTTTACCCGTTTTATATCGTTCAGTGCTGCATATGAGCCCTCCCTTGCTTACATTTGAAATCTGTGATAGTAAATTACAGTGCATTTAGTAAATTTACTCTGAAAAATCGGCATTATAAGACATCACCTTATGTTTTGGTTATTTTCAATAGCTTTAAATTGTTTACGGATAACGTTTGATTATTAAATTGATACGCGGGAAAATTTCCAACCGATTGATGTAATTATCTTGAAAATCTATTGAGCATTTATTAAGTTATAAGCGTTTAATTTGTAACGATATTTCGTGACGGTCGGTTATTTTTAGATTTTCAATTGACACCCTACCCTTGCCGTAAGACGTAGTCTACGTCAAAAAAAATTAACGTTTGCAACCAAAGCGCTTTTGGTCATTTGTTCGGTCGAAACGCAAAAACAATGGATTACCTTTGACTATGTGTCGAAGTGTGAGTTATTTGCTGATCACTTTAAAAGTGCTTTCTCGAACATGCCGATTTCTTCCTCGAATCTATATGAAGCTCTCCGTGAAACATCGTCCGACAGGTTTGAATCTGGAATTTTTCAAATCTATGAGGAGCACGTCGAATATGCGATACGTAAACTTAAGAACTCTGTGGCATACGGTTCAGATGGTATCGCTGCATGCATCTTGAAGAAATGTTCGAGCTTTTTAGTGCAGCCATTAGTCAAATTATTCAACATTTCTTTGCAACAAATGATATTCCCGACCGCGTGGAAGACTTCGGACATGACCCCCGTTCACAAAAAGGGTGACAATTGTAACATTGCTAATTATCGTGGAATAACATCGTTGAGTGCTTGTTCAAAACTCTTTGAAATCATTGTCAATCAAGCGCTTTTCGTTGCTTCCTAGAACTATATATCTATTGCCCAGCATGGATTCTACCCGAAGAGATCCGTGACGACAAATCTCTTGCAATTCATCTCTTTCTGCATTTGATAGATGGACGCTGGCATGCAAGTGTGTATATGATTTCTAAGCTGCATTCGACCGAGTGAACCACGATCTTTTGCTTCGAAAACTCGAAAAACTCGGAGTATCCACAGCCTTTGTAGGCTGGTTCAAGTCATACTTGTCTGGGCGGTCTTTGAGAGTTAGGATAGGCTCATCGCTTTCAACTGTATTTACTACATCATCTGGTGTTCCACAAGGGAGTAATCTGGGCCCCCTGCTGTTTTCGCTGTTCATTTACGATGCGGCATTCATTTTACCATCTGGAACTCGTGTTTTCTACGCCGATGACTTGAAGATCTTCAAGATGATCACTTGTATCGAGGACTGTGCCTATCTGCAGAAACTGTAGGACTTATTTGCGGATTGGAGTAAACGGAACCTCCTGGAGCTGTGTGTAACGAAGTGCAACACTATTTCGTTTACTAGAAAACGTCAACCGATCATTTTTCGCTACCATCTTAATGGACAAATTTTAGAACGGCTGGCAAAGGTTAGAGACCTTGGTGTGATTTTGGACTCCCAGCTTAACTTCCGAATTCATAATTAACGACGTGATTTCGAAAGCGAACAGGCAGCTCGGCTTCATATTAAAGCTTACCGATGGTTTCACTGATCCTCTGTGTTTGAAATCACTGTACTGTGCTCTGGTGCGCTCGATTCTGGAATCTGCTGTTTTAGTTTGGTGTCCGTTCAACATTATGTGGGTTAACCGTATTGAATCGATCCAAAGAAAGTTTGTGCGCCTAGCTCTTCGCCATCTACCATGGCGTGATCGTCTTAACCTGCCGCCATACGAACATCGCTGCATGCTATTGGGAATTGCAACCCTGGAGAAAAGGAGGACTGACATGCAAGCGGTTTTTGTTGCCAAGGTCCTAGCCGGAGATGTCGATGTACCTGCTATCCTTGCGGATATTAATATATACGTACCAGAACGCTCCCTTCGTCAGCGTAACTTTTTGAATTTGGCAATCCGCAATACTAGATACGGCCAATACGACCCAATACGCTTCATGGCGTCTTGCTTCAACAATGTTTCAAATCATTTCGATTTTCACGTCCCTGCTGCCGTTCTGCAACGTTATCTTAGGAACTCGACTTAAAAGGCGATGGGCTTATGGACCGAGAAGATTTACTGGATGTTAAACGACAATTGAACAAACGACTGATTTTCACTTTTTTATCATCTTGACCTGTTTTTGTAACTAGCAATCGATGTATAGTGTGGTTATTTTGTAGTGTAGTTATTTTGCTCTTCCTTCATTGTTATATTTATGTCAATGTTTGATTTGTATTTTATGTTATATATATTTAAGAAGAAGACAGGGTTTTTATATCAATTTGAGCCCCCTCCGTCTCAAATTGTCTTTTCCCTGTCCACCTTCGTTAAGACAACAGTGTCAGATGGAGTATTAATAATAATAATAATAATAATAAATAACCAAGAAGTCTTTGCAGATCGCTATAATGTATTTAGGGATGATCGTGATAAACTCTAATCCAACAAAAAATGTGGTAGCGGTTTTCTTAGCAGTTCTAAAATAGCTTCTTGCTTAGCGTTTCAAGCTTATTGCTTGCTCTCAACTTAGTGTTCTAAATGCACTTCCACAGTTATTAATTGCGAGCTTTCGATGCCAGATACCATTTTTGCATTAGTATGATTGTGTGGCAAGTACCATCATACCCTATGCTCAGGGAGTCGAGAAATATTCCTTAACGAAAAATTCCTAGACCAGACCGGGAATTGAACCCAGCCACCTCCAGCATGGTGTTGCTTTGTAGCCGCGCCTTTACCGACGGAGCTAAGGGAGGACCCTCAGTTTTAATAGCTGTAAGAGTTGATTATGATTCTGAACAAATTTCTTCTCGCTAGTGCAAGGAGTTTGACCATGTTTGGGTAAAATTTAGCATCGGTGATCAGATTTATATTTTTGCAGCAGTTTATTGCCCTCCAGAATATCCTCAAAAAAAAAAGAGTCACTTCATATGTATGGGGACTTTAATCAACGAGTTAAAGAGTCAAATGATCATATATATGGGGACTTTAATCAACGGACAGCTAATTTTATGTTAGATGACGTAAATGATGCTCTTATAATACCAAATCTCGGTGATAATGAAACACCTCGTATTTTGTTTGATAAAAGTGCAGAAATGGGCCTCAAACCACGTAAAAAATCAAAATAACTGGTATTTGGATTTATTGTCCACAAATATGATCGATTACTTCTGCGAATCTGAATCATCAGCATGGCAATTCACAATTCAATTCAGCATGTTAAATTCACAATGTTAGATAATAGTTTTTCGGAACCATACCTAAATTTTAGTAAGGCAAATTGACAATGTTTATTAAATAATGATGACCTGCATATTTTAAAATGTACAGTGCCCAACAAGCAAAGAAAGAAAATAAATCCCAAAGTACCAGCTTGGTACAATAAACCGATTATTAATCAGAAAAACAAAACAACAAAAAGCTCATAAAGCATTCACAAGGAATAGAACTAACAAAAATCTTTCAACATATTTTGCAATATGCGATCAATTGAACATAGAAATGAAACATGCATATACAGAGCACTACGCACATGGGCAAAATAATATCAAGTCAGATCCTAAATCTTTTTTTAAGTTTGCTAAAGAGAAACAAAAATCTACATATTTCCCATCAACAATATAAGTTTACCACCAATAAAGTATGCTTACCACTCGCATATATGTTTACCACCAAAAAGTTATATTATTTTTCAAAACTCTTCAAGATAGAAAGTCACTTCCAACTGATGTGAAGCCATACCAAGTTCTTTGTACAAGCCCTACAGAACAGTGTTGGTTGAAAACGTGCAATAAATTCCCATAAGCTTTGGGTTCAGAAATGGTTAATATGCTGATCGATGGAAATGTGGAATCCTTACAATTTAAACAATTTTGTCAAGCTGACCTTTGTATTGCGAATTTAGTAGAATTGGAAACTCAAGAATTCGTAGGCGGTTTTTTGGAAAAGTTATCTGACTTATTACCACATTATTTCATAGCTGAACAACAGGGAAAATATTTGAAAGATGTAAAAATTAATTTGAAGGCAATGGAATATGTGTATGTGATTTTTCTGAGCACTTTTCATATATTGTACAAGACGCTGTTCAAGGATTTCATTGGGCAAACGCACAGTGCACTAATCACCCATTTGATATTTATTATAAGGATGTTCATACCTCAGATTTCAAATTTACTAACGATTGTTCCAGAAAGTATAAGCACACCTTATTTTAACGGTCACTTTGAATATAATGAAATATTTCAACATGTTTTGGCTGCGTCCTTTTGTTTGCACATTTCTGAATGACATAGCATCAAAAAAGTGCTCAGTTTTGTGTTACCTAGCAAAATGCGCCGTCTTACTCCGGAACAACAAAAAAGTATCGTGCACAATGGTGCACTGTGAGCGGACTCTCATTGAGAAAATTGGCCAAGGAAGAGGGTGTAAGCGTCGGAGCGGTACGATCTGCAATTCGAAAATATAGAGAACAGTATACGTTCGAAGATGCGCCGAAGAGTGGTCGGAAATCCGGTCCCGTTAGTCCGGATATCGATAAAAAGATCAGAGATGCCTACAAGTGAAAACCAGCGACTTCCGTTCGGGATGTTGCGAAAAAACTAGGTACCTCGTCGAGTAACGTCATGCGTGCCAAAGAAAGACTTGGGCTAAAAACATACCGGAAGAAGCCAAAAACCCAAATGGAACCCAAAACAGGCCGCGTCCGTGAAACTACGGGCCCGCAAACTCTACGATTCGTTATTGTGTAGAAATTCTGGGTGTATAATAATGTACGATTAAACGTATGTGAAACTAGATTACAAAACGCTTCCCGGACCACAATTCTATACTGTTAGCAAAGACAAAGACATCCCCGAAACGGAGAAAGCAATTTTTACCGAAAAAATCGGTAAGAAGGTCATGGTTTGGCAGGCAATATGCGAGTGTGGTAAAACATCTAGTCCGTACATCACAACGGAGACGATGAACACTCAGAAATACGTTAAGGAATGTCTCCAGAAGCGATTATTGCCGATGATCAGGCAGCACGAAGGTCAAGTAGTGTTTTGGCCTGATTTGGCGTCATGTCATTACGTAAAGGACACTTTAGAATGGTACAAAAGTCAAAATGTATGTTTCGTGCCGAAAGACATGAATCCGCCGAACTGCCCGGAAGCACGGCCAATCGAGACTTTTTGGGCTTTAACCAAAGCAAAGCTTCGAAAATTCATAAAACCAGCGTACGACAGCCAAAAATTCAAAAAAGATTGGCCAAAAGTAGTCAAAATGGTGGGAAGTACCACTGCGCAGAAGCTCATGGGTCATGTTCGAGGAAATGTTAGGAGTCTTGGCTATGATTAAATATTTTGAGTAAACGAGAGTAAAATATCATATAAAACAAAAATACAAGTATGATTTGCCAAATAAAATTATTAAAACTAAAAAAAACATGACTTTTTTGTTATTTTGAAAGTGTGCTTATACTTTCTGGAACAGTCTAGAGTTTCACTGCAATCACGGAGTTTACCAAGCACAATCACGGTGCAGTTCGTTTGTTCATAGTAATTGATCGGGTAAAATTCTTTTTGGAGGGAAAAAAAAAGATTTTGTAAGAAAGGGGGGGGTTGGGGTTGGGAGGAGTTTGAGGAGAGTTTTTTACGAATCAGATTATAAAGCAATGGAAAGAAAAGTTAAAACTCGTTGTAATTTTAGGCCACAAAATGAAAATTATATTATTGTAAAACGATTTTCCTTCTCGGAAGATGAACGATTTTTACGCGTGTTTTATGTCTATAATAATAAAAATATGTGAAAACCTCTACAAACAACCGAGTTTTATCACAAACTACACACATGTATAGTTGGAAACCATATTGTCTTTTCAAAGTCGAAATGAAAATCGATATTGGGTGTCGTATTGTCCGTGGTGGATGCATTTCTTAAATATAATTTCTTAATACTCTATTTTATACCCTATGACGAATTTCACGCCAACTCATCCAGTGTTTGGCAGCACCCTCTCAGATTCCAATGAAACTTTGTGAGTGTGTAGACCATGTGTTTTCAAGCAGCTTTGCATACATTGTTTTTTATAAATTTACTAGTTTGCCTTTTGAAAAGGGCTTATGTTTTGTTATAGCGTTTTTTAATCAACATAACTCAAAAAAGACAAGACTAACAAAGAAGTGATGTATGCATGACTTTTAAAAATCGTTTAAAAAATATGCACAAAAAAGTAAGAGTTGTAAAAAAACGCTAAAAAAAATATTTTAAAAGTCGATTTGCAAAAAATACCTATCTTAGAATTCGACGATTTTTTTTCTTAATAAAGGCAATATAATTGTCTAAAAGTTCGCCATACAGAGCAAGATGGGCACTTTAAAGAAAAAAAAGTTTTTCTAACAATAAATTTTTCATGTCAATATTACTCAAAAAGGACAACACTTACAAAAAAGTGATGTATAGATGACTTTTAGAAAATTGTCTTAATTTTTATGAAAAAAATTGTAAAAATCGTTAAATCGATTCATACACGCTAAAAAAATGTATTTTCAAATGTAAAGTCAATTTATAAAAAATTGCTACCTTAGACATGGACAACAATTTTTTTTTAATAAAGGCAATATAATTGTCTTAAAGTTCGCCGTACATCACGAGATGGGCACTTTTAAGGAAAAAAAAGTTTTTCTTACAACAGCTATTTCATGTTCTATTTTTACCTTGTATCGCGCCAGCTCGTCTTATAATTTGGTCCTAAAACTTCACACAAGCCAATTAAACTTAATTTTAAATGACAATTTGGATTTTCTAGGGTCTTTGAATGTTTGAAAAATCAAGGCTACCATTTGGAAAGGGCTTGTTTATAAATTATTATGTTTTTTAAACTTTAGTGATAATACAATTAAATCAGTTGGTTGATCCTGTTTATTACCAAAACTTTAAAGTATGTTACAAGAAGGACGATCGATTGGAAAACAAAATGCATTATTATTTATGTATCTAAAAATCCCTGTGACAATTTATGACACCCAACAGCAATCTATAAATTGGATTCAAGTCCTTGGAAAATGAATGGTAGTCTTGAATCCGAAATTGAGATAAGTGTGGATAATATGTTACAGTAACGATAAATCAATGGAGACACATGATAGTATAGTCGCATATGGGTAAGGCACAAACACCCAAAACTTGACAATTTAAAAAAAAAATATCTCAATAACGAAAAGAGATTCCCCTCTAATTGTTTGATATATTGTGTAAAACAGTCGAAATTGTTAAGAAAAAAAAAATCAAATAGCATATATATATTGAGTGCTTAACTCAAAAAAATTAGACCTGTGATACAGGGAAGTTATTTGTTCGTGAGATAAACACAGTAAAACATGAAAAGGATTTTGGCAGCCATTTATTCTGCACGTTTGGCTACGTGGTATATCAGTGTATCAGTTGTGTATATATATATATATATATATTATATATATATATATATATATATATATATATATATATATATATATATATATATATATATATATATATATATATATATATATATATATATATATATATATATATATATATATATATATATATATATATATATATATTTATATATATATGTGTGTGTGTGTGTGTGTGTGTGTGTGTGTGTGTGTGTGCGTGTGTGTGTGTGGGTGTGTGTGTTTTCTCATGCAGCTAGGAGTTCAAAAATCTTCTAAAGGCTGGCCTGTAATTGTTCATGCACATGCCAGTGTTTGTTTTTTGGTGCTGTGTGGGATTCAACTGTGTGCCTTCCCACTAAAAAACACTCTCCTAGTTCACCATCACCTGAGCTTCCCCTCCGGGACTACCATGCAGTATTACTTCGGAGGGGAGGTGTTATGTGCAATGTGCACCTCGTCCCATTTATAATTTTATTTTAGCTGAGCCCTTTCGCTCCGTTCGTGCCGAGCCCTTTGGCTCCCATCATGCCGAGTCCTTCGGCTCCTGTAGTTATATTGTTAGCATAATTTTCGCCAATCAGCGATAGACATTCGTCAGGCTGAGCCCTTTGGCTCCTATAAGCAATCGGTTAATTGACCTCCCACCTCAATGGAAGAACCTCGCACATTATTGTCCTCCCACATCAATGGACGAACTTGTAGGATACCGAGGTCGGTCCGGCGATTCCGGGTGGAAACTGACTTCCGGTTCGCTGGCGCCCAGACAATCCAAATCCAGTATTTGTCCGCGCTCTACTCGACTAGTCCCCGGCGGTGGACCTAGCCTACACCGACAAAGAGTTCCCCGGCGGTGGACATTCTCCCGAGACCGATTATTCTGTTATTCGCTGGCCAACCGGTAGGGTGCCGAAGTCAATCCAGCGATGCCGGTGGAGCCAGGCGTCCGGTTCACTGGTGCCCCGACGACCCAGTCCGGTGCTGCTTCGAGATCTACTCAACTAGTCCCCGGCAGTGGATCTAGCCTACTCCGGCGGAGAGTTCCCCGGCGAAAGAATTTCTCCCGAACCGATCTAGCCAGTGGCGTTGGAACGTTGATCATTACGCCACTTCCTCTGCAGTTCGGACAGAATTCGCGTTACTACCCGGTCGACAGCGTTCCATTTCTCTTCTTCGCGGCAAATTTCGCGTACGACATTGTCGGCGGTCATACCAGGCATATCCCTACGCGCTTCTTCGAATCTAGGACATTCGAAGACGACGTGCTCCGGTGTCTCTTCTAACTTTCCGCACTCTGGACAGAGAGGCGAAGGTGCGTGACCAAACCGATGC
Source organism: Aedes koreicus (assembly GCA_024533555.2). NCBI lineage: Eukaryota > Metazoa > Arthropoda > Insecta > Diptera > Culicidae > Aedes > Aedes koreicus. The sequence continues at coordinate 148,349 of JAHHFK020002890.1, forward strand.
AGATATTTCCGGAAGCAGCCGTGCCCGGACAGGAACTGCGTCAGATGGAAGTTCACTTCTCCATGCTTCCTATTCACCCATGCAGACACATTTGGGATGAGCTAGTGGGTCCACCTTCCATTTCCCGCATTGTCCCACTCTTGCTGCCACTAAGCCAACGTGTCCGTTCTGACGATACCCCTCACGTTCCTTGTATTTTCCTCTGATAGCATTCCACATCATCAACCAGGGTGATGCAAATGGGCATCATCCCAGCGATGACGCATACTGCCTCCGATGAAATCGTTTGGTAGGCGCTTGCGACCCGCATAGCCATGAGTCAGAATACTCTGTTCAGTTTATCCAGGTTACGCTTTGTTTTCAGCGCTGCGGCCCAGGCCGGAACTCCATACCTCAGAGTTGAGGTTGCAACGCTTGCCAGAAGGCGTCTCTTGCTGCTCCTCGGCCCACCGACGTTTGGCATAATCCTTGCTATCGCGTTGACAGCCTTGGACGCCTTTTCGCAGGCGTAATCGACATGTGCGTTGAAATTTAAACGGTCGTCAACCATTACCCCCAGGTGCTTCAGCGCGCGCTTCGCTGCGATTTCTTGTTCTCCGACGTTGATGTTTACTAGTTGAACGGCTTTCCGGTTGCTTACTAGCACTACCTTCGTCTTATGATGGGCCAGCTGCAGTTTTGCTCTTGTCATCCACGCTTCAATGGTATCCAACGCCTCCGCCATCAACATCTTGACCTCCTCTAACGTCTCGCCAGTTATAGTGACCACGACATCGTCAGCGAATCCAACGATTTCAACTCCACTGGGCAGCTGCAGCGATAGTACTCCATCGTACATCGCGTTCCAGAGCGTTGGACCTAGAATGGAACCTTGCGGCACCCCCGCGGTAATCGTGATTGATATTTGGCCCAATTCCGTTTCGTACACCTGGACTCTGTTCTGGAAGTAACTTTTCAGCATCCTGCACAAGTAGCTGGGAACACGCATCCTATGCAATGCTACGGCGATAGCCTCCCAGCTAGCACTATTGAAAGCGTTTTTCACGTCGCTGGGCCCTTCAACTTTGCCATTACGATTCGATAGGCGTTACCCCATGGGTTGGCATCAGCTTGTCGGCAAAGCTCTTTGACTTGCTCAGCCTGATCTCCATTTTGAAAGCCGCGCGAGCTTCGCGAAAAACGAGTCTCCTTTCTTCCCTCTCGGCATCAGTTCTTGCCCTCTGGGCACTTCTTCTCGCTCGGAGGCATGTAGTACGGAGGGTACTGAGTGTTCCGTTCCACCAGTAAGCTGGGTGCCGTCGGCACCTGGGCTCCAATTTCCTTGGCATTGATGCGTCACAAGCCATTACTATCGCTTCTGTCAACTCATCTGCGTCGTGATTTGCACGGCTGTATGTTCGAAGCGCCTCGATAAAGGTCTTTTTGTCGAAGTCCTGTATCTTCCACTTCTGCTCGCGGGTCCTCGTTCGCCTCGTTATCGTATAGGCTCGCCGGCTGACACTGAAGGTTATCGCTTGGTGATCGCTGTGGGAGTACTTCTCACGGACTCTCCAGTTCATGTCCTCCGTAAGCGAAGGACTGCAGAACGTGACATCGATTATCGATTCACGACCTTCTCTGTTGAATGTGCTGACCGTGCCTTCATTGCAAAGCCTTACATCCAGCTTCGCAAGAGTCTCCAGTAAGCTGTATCCTCTTGCATTGGTAAGTCTGCTACCCCACTCCACGGCCCAAGCGTTCAAATCACCCCTGATGACTACCGGCTTTCGTCCGACCAGCGTGTCAGTGAGTGCATCCAACATCCTGTTGTACTTTTCGTCCGTCCACCTTGGAGGTGCATAACAGCTGCACACGAAAATTCCATTGATTTTGGCAACCACGAAACCGTCATATGAGCTTTCGACCACTTCTTGGATAGATAATCTACCCACGACCTGTATTGCCTTTATTTGGACTCTGTCCGCCACCCAATAGCCGTTTTCGGGTGGAATCCGATACGGCTCTGCAATGATCGCAACATCATACTTCGTCTCTGTTGTCGACTGCCACAACAGTTGCTGTGAGGTGTCGCAATGATTCAGATTAATTTGCGTTATCTGCATCATTGTTGGCCTGACTTCGCCTTTTTGTAGGCCGGGCATTTATAGCCTCTCGTCGTATGGTCGTTTCCGTCCTCCGGCTTGCACAGCATGCACCTGGGTTGCTTCGTGCAGTCTCGAGCAACGTGCCCATTTTCGCCGCATTTCCAGCACCGTTTGGACCTGTCTGGACCCTTGCAGCTTCTGGACTGGTGACCAAACTCCATGCACCGGAAACACCTCTCCATCTGCTTTGTGACCCGGGAAGCCAGTCGCAGCGAGCACACCGACCATCCGACTTTGATCTTGCCTGTTTCCACCAGCTTGTTGGTCGCCTCTACTGGCAGTCGGATTGCCGCCGTCTAGGTGGCTCCAAACGCTTTCCTTATTCGGATTGTCACCGGTACTTCCAGGTTGCACTGCTCGGTCAATGCATTCCTCACCTCTTCTTCAATCGTGATTTTGTCCAGATCCTTAACATCGACCACTGCTTCTTGTGAAAGAGCTCTCACGGTGACCTCGCTGCCCAAGCATTTCGCGACGAGCTCCCTGTATTCTGAGCTCTTAACCGAAGGATCCTTCTTGAGCTCGAACAGCATCTCTCCTTTTTGGGTGCATCTGGTCTTCACCACGTTCTCGCCCAACTCCTTCAACTCCGGGTCCTCTCTCAGTCTTCTAAGAAGCGCAGTGTACGATGTCTTGTTGTTTGCTTCGACGATCAACGCATCGCCCTTTTTCTTCTCCCTTTGAGGTCGACGGTGTTCTTTCTTCTTCTGTTCCTTGTTTTCTTCCTTCTCCTTTCGCTTCTTCTTCACCTTCTGGCTCTCCACAGTGCGCCATCCGTAATCTCTCCGATTGCTGGCGCACTCCAGTTCATTCTTATGTTTTGTATGTGTGTGTGTGCGTGTGTGTGTGTGTGTATGTGTGTGTGTGTGCGTGTGTGTTTGTGTATGTGTGTGTGTGTATGTGTGTGTGTGTGCGTGTGGCCGACTACTGATCCCACTAAAACCCGTTTCCTTGTTACACAATCGGAACCCCCCCACGGGACTGCCCTATGGTATTACTTCGTGGAGGGTCTTGGACATTTGGCTACTATAGAGCCATTTAGGTCCTACTCCTTGTCACAACCATTTTGCTCTCCCCTTACTTGGTGGAGCCATTTCACTCCTACCCTCGACGTCATCAAATTCAGTAGTCACCGACATCGGATCTTTCTCCGACGGAGGATTACCCGCCTGTGGATCCCAAAAGCGAACGAAGGTGCGCCATTTAGCTCCTAAATACTAACGCAATCGACTCGAGTAATCTCGACTGCGAAACTACCATACAACATCACCCGAGATCGACCCGCTACTCTATTCAACCACTCGCTTCTTGATTCTCCCGCCATTTTCGCTGTAGAGCCGACATGATTTGCGTAATGGCTCCGTTGATCACATTCCAAAAACTTTCGTCACGACACATTCTATAGACGACGTGAACTGGGCTGGTATCTGCCCCACTGATGGCAAACATCTTGCTTCACAATGGTCCAAATTGTGGGCAGTCAAAGACCACGTGCTCCGGTGTCTCTTGGACATCTGCAAACTCTGGACAAAAGGGTGACGTTGCGTGTCCGAATCGATGCAAATATTGCCTGAAGCAACCATGTCCAGACAAAAACTGCGTAAGGTAGAAGTTTACCTCTTCATGCTTCCTTTTCATCCAGATCGACATGTCCGGTATGAGCAGGTGCATCCATCGACCGTTCACCCCCGTGTCCCATTCTCGTTGGCCATGAGCCTGAACGTACTGTTCAACTTCACCTGGTTTTGCTTGGTTTCCAGCGCTGCGACCCAGGCTGAACCTCCGTATCTTAGTATCGATCATGATACACTAGCCAGTAGACGTCGCTTACTACTTCTAGGTCCATAGCTATTCGGCATGATTCTGGCTACCGCATTGATGGCCTTCGCTGCCTTCCCACAGGCATAATCTACGTGGCTGTTGAAATTTAGCCGGTCGTCGATCATCACACCTAAATACTTCAGCACGCGCTTCGAGGCTATGGTGAGCCCTCCGATGACGATTTCTGCTCGCTGTACCACTCTGCAGTTGCTGACCATCAGCACCTCCGTTTTGTGGTGGGCTATCTGCAGCTTCGATCCCTGCATTCAGTTTTCAATTATGCAGATTTCTTCGGTCGCCAGCATTTCCACTTCTTCCAATGTTTCACCTCTTACTAATAATACGATGTCATCTGCAAAGCCAACGCCTTTGGGAAGCTTCAGCGTCAGCATACCGTTGTACATCCCGTTCCAAAGTGTTGGGCCAAGGATGGAACCTTGCGGAACTTCCGCCGTGATGTTCACCGATTTCCGCCCCACGGAGGTCTCGTAGATCAGCACCCGGTTTCGAAAGTAACTCTTCAGAATTCTGCACAGGTAATCAGGGACCCTTATTCTGTGCAGCGACTCAGCAATAGCCACCCAGCTGGCACAATTTAAGGCGTTCTTAACGTCGATCTTTACAACAGCGCAATATCGATCGTCTCTCCGCTTCTATTTGGACGCCTTTACGGCTGTCTCGGCTACTGTCCATCCACCGTAGACTTCCGTTTCCGGAATTCGAATTGCATTCTCGATATCCCGTGCTCGTTCTCAGTAAATTTCATCAGCCTGTTGAGCATGATCTCCTCCAGGAGTTTCCCAAGCGTATCCAATAGGCATATTGGCCTATACGATGCTGGATCCCCCAGAGGCTTTTCTGGCTTCAGCAACAACCTCTAGACATTTCTGTAACACATCCCTGAACATTTCCGGGAATGCCTGAATCGCCACTTTCAGAGCCACGTAAGGAATTCCACCCGATCCAGGTGCCTTCCTCTCCTTAAGCCCTTTCACCACTGCCACAAGCTCCTCGTTCGAGATGTGCATGATCTCAGCATTACTTCTCTCTTCTTCTTCGTACGGTATACGTGGCCACGTCGTTGGATCGTGCGTCGGGAAAAGTCCATCTACGATAACCTTCAGTTTTGCTGGACATAGCTCTGCAGCCATTGATGGGCCTTTGATCTTCGCCATGACAATAAGGTACGCGTAGCCCCAGGGGTCAACATCAGCGGCTCGGCACGGCTCCTTGTAGTATTTCGCCTTGCTCAGTATTATCTCTCGTTTTAATTCGGTCCTGGCCGCTCGGAACACCACTTTATGTACCTCTCTGTCTGCTGCGGTTTTAGCGCTCTGGACACGTTTCCTGGCTCTGCGACAACTAGCACGAAGGATACTGAGTTGGTAATTCCACCAGTAAGCTGGGCGCCGCTTGTTCCTCAGCTCCAGTTTCCTCGGCATGGTTGCGTCGCATGCCCTTACTAACGTATTCGTCAGCTCATCCGCGTTTCGGTTCGAGAGTTCGTTGTCGAACCTAAGTGCCTCAACAAAGAGTTCCTTGTCGAAGACCTTCGTCTTCCACTTCCGCTCGCAACTATTTGTCCTTCGTATTGCGACAGGATTTCGCTGGCCGATGCTATCCCGGATCGCCAGATGGTCACTATGGGTATACTCCTCACACACTCTCCAGTTCATATTTGTCATCAGCGACGGACTACAGAAGGTAACATCGATGACGGATTCACGACCGTCCCTGCGAAAAGGGCTGGTGGAACCCGGTGCTGGTGGTGGTTTGTTAATGTAACTTCCAGCTTTGCCAGAGCTTCTAGCAGGCTGCACCCTCCAGCGTTGGTACATCTACTGCCTCATTCCACAGCCCGAGCATTGAAGTCTCGTCGGATGCCGACCGGTCTTCTTCCGATGAGTTTTTCAGTCAGTTGATCCAGCATCTGGTGGAACTGCTCTATGGTCCATCTTGGGGGTGCATAGCAGCTGCATACAAATATCCCGTTGATTTTGGCGATCACGAACCCTTCGCATGAACTGGACATTACTTCCTGGATGGGGAATCTGCCTATCACTTGTATCGCAGCCATCACCGCTCTATCTGCTACCCAGTTTCCGTTATCGGGAGGAACACGATACGGTTTCGCAATGATTGCGACATCACACTTTGTTTCTGTTGTTGACTTCCACAACAGTTGCTGTCGCAATGATTGAGGTTAATTTGCGTTACCTCTATTACTGCTGACCTGTTGTCGCCTTTTTATAAACAGGGTACCTGTAACCCCCTGTCATGTGGTCGTTGTCGTCCTCCTTTTTGCAAAGCATGCATCTCGGTTGCTTTGTGCAGTCTCTTGCCAAGTGATCCTTCTACCCGCTTTTCCTGCACAGATCAGATCTGTCAGGACCTTTGCAGTTCCTCGCCTGGTGACCAAATCCCATGCACTTAAAGCATCTCTCCAATTCCTTTGGAACTCGAGGGACGACTCTCAGCGAGCAAACCGACCACCCAACATTTAGTCGACCCGACTCCAACAGCTTGTTGGTTGCAGCTGTCGGCAGACGTATCGCCGCCGTCTGTGTGCCACCGTACGCCTCCCTCAACCGGATTGTCATTGATGCATCTCCAAGATCGCAGTTCTCCTTCAACGCCCTCCTCAGCTCGTCTTCTGTTGTGATCTCGTCAAGATCCTTGCACTCGATCACAGTCTTCTGTGAGAGAGCTCTAACTATCGCCTGCTCACCAAGAGACTTTTCGACGAGCGTCTTGAAGGCTGTGCTCTTGATGGCAGGATCCTTCTTCAGCTCGAAGAGCATCTCACCTTTCTGGGTGTGCCTTGATTTTACCACCTTCTCCCCTAGTTCCTTCAATTCCGAATCAGCTCTCTCTTTTCGGAGGAGTTCAGCGTACGTCGTTCCACTTTTTAATTCAACAATTAGAGCGTCACCCTTACTTTGCTCCCGACGAGGCCTACGCATCTGCTTCTTCTTCTCTCCTGAAGTTTTCACTTGCTGCTGATTTTTCTTCTTTTTGTCTTTCTGGTTGCCGACAGTGCGCCATTCACTGCCTTCACCTTTTTTCTCGTCGTTTTTCAGCTTTCTCAGCTCCTCCTCATCTCCTGGTGTGTCCTTTTTCCTTTTCACTTGCCATTTCTGGAAGGTGTCACTCTTCCATACTGAGGAAGCAGAACAGCCCGACTACCTGCCCTGCGCGTTAAGTCCAATCTGTTGATCCATGTCGTATCCTTATTCGATGCTATGACCAGTATGCTGTAACTCAGGATCTCACTGGGTTTGATCCTAATGTGCCGGTTGGTACTCCTGGGTGGGGTGGGCGCCGTGTAATCCGAGCACCCACCACGTTAACTCGCAGGGGGGGGGGTTCGTTCAGCCCCTGGACGCGTCCTCGCAGTTTCTGCTTCCCCATTGTGTGTGTGTGTGTGTGTGTGTGTGTGTGTGTGTGTGTGTGTGTGTGTGTGTGTGTGTGTGTGTGTGTGTGTGTGTTTGTGTTTGTGTGTGTGTGAGAGAGAGAGAGCAAGTCAGAGAGAGAGGGGTGTGTGTGTGCGTTTGTGTTGAAACTGAAGAAGAAATTTTGTTCTTCAGAGGAGGAAAAAAAATTCTTTCGATCGTTATAGTATGCAGATGATCGTCTGCGGACATTTCGACAATTGTATACGGGAGCACTCATTCAGCTATGTATTGTTTTTTAAATACCACGTCCCCAGTAGGACATACGGTTGTATAAAGCAGTATTGAGAAATTCGAGTGGTTGGAGACTGGGTCGGTCATTGATGTGGTGTGTCATGCGGCGTTTGTGCATTTTTATGTCTGCCTCTCTCTTCTTCTGCTGTGGATCTTATGCGTTTTTACTATTCGATCTGACTAATCCTTGAGGTGAGTAAGTTCTATTACTGGCCGTTCGTCGAAAGGGGAGAGAGGCATATGAAACAATTTCTTTCCGAAGAAGGGTTTGCCCGGAATTTAAGTACTACTCTCATACATTTTCCTATTTAATACACCTTGAAGCAGTGAAGGCGTAAAAGGAAAGGAACGAGGCAACATGTGTGTGGTATCACGCAGTTTTGTCCTTCAAACAGTTTTTGAGAATCAGACGGAGGAAGCTTATTGGTCATTGCTTTGTGAAATGAATAATAAATACGTGTGCGTGTTATGTGTGGACGTCTTCTTATTGGTGGATTATCAAAATTTTTGGTTTCAGTAGTTTAGATTCATCTAGGCGTAATTAATAAAAATGTTTGTTTGCATTTATTTTTTCTGTGGCGCCAAAACACAACTGCATCCATTCATTAGGATTATGGTTGTATGGTCCATATTTGATTTGGCGCAAGTCAAATATCCTATCACAATTAAGGTGTGATGGACATTGGTTGACATAGCCCCTGATCCCAGGTAGGCTCGGCATGTTTTATAAAGTCTAAAACCCTATCAGGATCATTTTGCCAAATTTCTAGGGGCTCCAGTAACCCCTTTCCAAATATTGACACCTTTTGAATGAATAATGCTCCACAATTGCAGAGTATATGTTCTGCAGTTTCAGTTTCAAATTGGCAAAAACGACACTCTGTAGAATGTTGGTCACTTGGTCTTATAAATCTTTTGTCTTGTCTGCATGTATCTGTAGCATTCCAGTTTGATTCTACCATGAACAATTTCCCAATTTTTATTCCGTCCTTCGGTGTGCTCCACTCTGGGACTAAACAAAATGGTTCCGGCCCAATAAATTTTGATGATAAACCTTCTCTTGCTGTCAACTTTTTCATTTCCTTCAATATCGCAATGGCTGGGTACCCAGTATGGAGTTACTTCGTTCCTACTGGCCTATTGTCTTAAATAGAGAATGCATTGCCACACTAGCTTAGATTTACATGTAAAAGCTTTAAGCGCATTGAGAGCTGTATTTCCTCGTTAAACAAATATTTACACATTCAATAATGGCATACATTTCTGCTTGAACAATGTTCCATTAGTATAGCTTTCCTATTAATAAAACGAAAGGATGAGTTATGTCAATGACATAACTGCAAAGTTGACGTAGGAATGCTTGTTGATGTGAAGAAATTGATGTCACGAATTAATACATTTCTACGATATTTTATTCAGTCTAAAGAACCATGAAACCCTATGCTATTAGTGTGTGAGGCTTCGGTTCTTCTTCCGCTATTGGTTCTCCACGGAAATTTATAGAAACTGCAGTTCGACTCGAGTTGACTGTTATTTATATTTTGTTTTTTAAATCAGCGCCAACATTAGATTAGGGCGAATTTGCTTTTGTAAACAATGGCTTTCGTAGTCATTTGCTCTTGAAAAAAAGGTCACAAATCCAAATTATGCGCTCTTTATGGAAGATCAGCTTTATTTCTATCCGCTGATATATTCAATTTAAAGGAATTGTATTCAACTTCCGATAAATTAGCAGACAAAGTGTTTGTTTACAAAAGCAGATTTGCCCTAATCAAATGTTGGCGCTGAAATGTCTAACGTGTCTGTAAGTGTGAAATGGATCCTGTGTTTACGGAGGGAACATGGTTCGCGATTGAAATGTTCTTATCAGTTTTCTTGAGCTGCAGGACAGCCTGAGTGTTTGGCGGCACGTGATACTACGATAATAATAGGCATTTACACCGTCTTCAACTCGAGATTGTACAGACTGAAGATTGAACATACACCCAAAAGTTGAAAAGGTGGCAAAACATTCAATTGCAGTTTTGCAATCATATCTTGAGAAATCCGCATGATTCAGAAAAGGCAATTTTGCCCATTTTGCCCCATGCTCGAAACAAATTTATCGCTGTAGGATCCTTATTCAATCATCACTAACATATCAATATACAATATGGATGAGTCGATATCACAAAATGTTGCAACGCTATTGGCCACTGTTGTATTGCCGCCGTCAAGTGTTCTATTTTGGTTCTCACTGATCATCGATCAAGCGTTTTATGAAATAAACAATGCCATGCAAGTTTGTTAGCGACAGGTTGCACATAGCTTGATGGAAAATATGTCCATTTGCTTAATTGCTGTACCCTGAATTCCTCCAAAGTGGCGGAATGGTTGCCCTCAAGAGCCACCGCGCTGACGGTTACGGTCCGTATCCCGATCTCATGATTGGCACGTTCTATTTTTGTGAGTCATCTGACTTTCGGACACTCATCTCTTACTCATCAACTAAACATCACTGCGCACAACCTCACGCACACGTTCAATTTTTCATTGCGAATTACTGTTGCTGTTTTGCCCACAACTAATGTTAGATTTTTCATCCAAGTTACGATCAATAGCAAGAATGGAACAAAATCAAGCGAAATTGTATTACAATCTTACATTCTTAGTTTGGGTGCAGAGCGAATTACGAACAACTAACCTAACACCAAGTAGACCAGTTTGGACATTTTCGTTTTGCATAAAGTTCCACAGGCTGGAGCGGGAATCGAGCCCCCAACTTCATGACAACCGCTTGAACGACGGGCGACGCCGCTAACCACTTGACCACGAAAATGATGTAGGCGATTGATTTGGCCATTTTCTCCGGGACGCGGCAGTTTAAGCAACGCCATGTCGAGCCGGTACGTGGAAATGAACATTTCTCTTTAGTTGGTAAATTGATTTGGTCGTCCTGAAAAGGATAGATTTTGAAGGGCGAACACGAAATTATTCCGACACATTCAACAGGGCATAACTTTTTACAATTGGGTAAAAATCAACCAAATTTTGCACACTTTCTCATTGATGTGTATTGTTTACATGCTGTCAAACTCGAAGTCGTGTTTTTCGATTCAACGGAAATGGAGGTGAACCAACGCGAGTCGAGAGAACAAATTCTTTCCAAACACCTGGAATTTCCTGACCTGTCGCACCGGCAGTTGGGAAAAATGTTGAACATTCACCATTCAACCGTCTCCAGAGTGTTGAAGCGGTTCCAGGAGCGGTTGACGTTGGACCACGGCAAAGGAGCTGGAAGAAAACCGGGACCGGAGAACAAAAAGACGGAGGGAAAGGTGAAGCGGATGATTAAAGCAAATCCCAACGTCTCAAGCCGTGATTTGGCTAAAAAGATCGGCATGTCGCAGAGCTACGTCCAGAATGCAAAGAAGAGAGCTGGACTACATACATACAATGCACAGAACTTCCCAAACCGCGATGAGCGGCAACAATCGACGGCTAAAACTCGGGCACGGAAGCTCTACGAGAAGATGCTGACAAAATATGGCTGCTGTGTGATGGACGACGAAACGTATATAAAAGCCGATTTTAAGCAAATTCCGGGGTTGGAGTTTTTCACCGGCAAGAGCAAGTTCTATGTGGACGACAAATTTAAGAAGAACAAAATGTCGAAGTTCGCCTCCAAATATCTCATTTGGCAGGCCATCTGCTCTTGCGGACTGAGCAGTGAGCCTTTCGTGACAAAGGGCAGAGTAAATGGCGAGATCTACAAATCTGAGTGCCTCGAGAAGCGCCTTTTGCCGTTCTTGCAGCAGCACGACGAAGCTCCGCTATTTTGGCCAGATTTGGCATCATGCCACTATTCTAAAAGTGTCCTGGAGTGGTATGAGGCCAATTCTGTCCATTTTGTTCCAAAGGACATGAATCCGCCAAACCGTCCGGAGCTGCGCCCGGTGGAGACGAGAAGGACATGTTAAGAAAATGGAAGAAAAAAACTGAGAAACTGATACCGGATGACACTGTAAAGACTTTGATGGAGGGCATCAAGCGAAAATGCGTTCAATTTAACACTCAAGGCTCCATCGATTAACTTTTCTTTTGATTTTTGAAGTAAATATATGTATAAAACTACCCTAAAATTTTGGTTTGATTCTAAACATTATAAGAAAATTGGCATGACATTTTCGGTGTCGCAATAATTTCGTGTTCGCCCTTTAGTTGTTTACGGAGGGATGATTTATGTCAGCGTCGGGCTTCTTCCGCTTGCCTCGTCTAGCGGACGTGCCAGCCACATCAGGCGGCGTCTACTCGATCTCCAGCAGCAGGGCGAAAAACTCGGAAAAGCGCTTTTTTATCACAAAAGCGGGATACACACGTCTGGACGGTTCGATGATCCAATAATGAATGATATAATGGCATATACCATTACATGACAGGAAGGAGGTATCAACGAAGGCAACGCAAATCAAATTTTACAAAAGGGGACGGGCCTCAGTTGTTACGCCAGACAGTAGCGTGGAAATGAAATCATTAGTTTTCATTAGAGCGACAGGGGTTTCGGAGGTTAAATTCGTATCTTTTCAACTCAGGCAACAGAAAAACGGCACTTGTCAGGGCCTCAGAACCCCATCCAAAGAGAGTTGAGATATAGACACACTTGCCTTTGAAACTGCAAAACAATAGAGTTTGTAAATATTGGCTAGAAAAATAATAACTCACATTTTAAAACTACCTGTAACTAACCGAATCTATTATCTGCAACAAATCCATTATGTACCTATCTACAACAAGAACTACAATGAAGCTAACCTACCCCCTACACTCAATATGTGAAACACTCAATTGGCCTGCCGGGTTGTAGTTCGGCTCAAATTAACTGTTAATATTTCGTTTGTTGAATGTACAACGTGCTTGCTAGTTTTAACATGGCAAATAGAGATTTATATATGAAAAAAAAAGAGAGATATAAATATGGACTAATAAAAAATGTTGCTCATTTTCTCCAGAATGCGGCTTTTCAAGCAACGCCATGTTGAGCCGGTGCGTGGTAATGAAAATTCGATGAGCTCAAGAGAAATTTCAATCAAACATACTCTTTTGTTGGCAAATTTATTTGTTCGTCCTGAGAAGACCGGGTTTTAGTTTTTATCGGAGGGAACATGCTTCGCGATTGAAATTTTCTTCTCGGTCTTCTTGGGTAGCAGGACGGCCTTAGTGTTTGACAGCATGTAATACTACGAAAAAATATTACATTTGCAACGTCTTCCACTCGAGATTGTACAGACTGAACATTGACCATAGAGCGAATTACAACGCCAGTTCATTCCGCATCGAACGCTGAAGAGCTTCGGTTCAGTTTTTTTTGCACCCCACACTACCTCTTTTGGTTGTTTTTTTTCTCCACCCGCTATTAACAACGCGGTGAATACAATTAGTGCACTGTTTGAACCGCCGATATCCAGCCGAGCGTTCCTTTAGGGAAGCAGACATTCCCGGCCGAGCCCGACGGATGATCTGTCCAGCCAGTACCATCGTCAAACACCCGAGGGGAAAAAGTGTAACCCCATAAGCATCATCGCAGCAAGGAAGGTCATCGCTCCATCCACTGCCGGTCAGCAAGCGGTGCTTTGTTTGCGAGCAACAGCAGAAGCTGCCATACCGGCAAACGGCAATTAGCACATTTGTTTTTTTGTTCCCTCATCTGCTAGTGTGTTGTGTATCTCTCTCCCATATAGTAAATCGTTCAGCATAGGGTGGTCCAAAAAAAAATAATCTGATTTTTATTTTGTTTTATTTAATTTTTTTTTTTGTTCCCTAATTTGTTTTTTTTTCATGGATGATTCTAAGGGGGGCGACATGCCTCCCAAAGATGTTTTTAGGGCGCGCTGTTATCAGCCGTCTTCTGCCTCTCCTTGGGTTGTCTACTTTCGGCAGAAAGTGAAAGCCCTAGACTTTTTGGGCATAAAAAGAAATTTGACGCGTCGTTATCCGGGGACCGAATTCCATCAGGTCAACCGAAACAAACTGCGTGTTACTGCACCTACATATAAAATTGCAAATGAAATTGCTAGTGACGAAGGTTATAATGTCGAGTACTACGTCTACATCCCATCTCGAGATGTGGAGATAGATGGCGTGGTTTCTGCAGCGAGCCTGACGTGTGAAGACGTTATGGAAGGTAAGGGGCGACTTCCAGATTCCGCTTGGTCTACCATTGAGATTCTGGAATGCAAACAATTGCATGCAGGATCAATGGTAGATGGAAAAAAGACGTATTCTCCATCGGACTCGCTACAAGTGACCTTCGCCGGATCAATTCTCCCAAAATTTGTTGAAATTGATAAAGTTTTTTTCCCAGTGCGCCTTTTTGTACCAAGGGTATTTAATTGTACCAAGTGCAAACAGTTGGGTCATACGGCTACTTTTTGCGACAACAAGCCCCGTTGTGGCAAATGCGGCCAAAGGCATCTAGAGGATGCTTGCCAACAGGAAGCAACCAAGTGTGCTTACTGTGGCAAAGAGCCTCTCCACGATCTGCAGAACTGCCCCGTGTACAAGAAGCGCACTGCTAATGTGAGACGTTCCATACAAGAACGCTCCAAGCAGACGTATGCAGAAATGTTAAAGTCGCAAAACGGAGCGTCTGCATCGTCTGTATCAGCCGCTCAAAATGAAAATCCTTTCTTGATTTTGTCTTCCGATGAACTGGACTCTGACGAAGCCGATGAGAGTGGATTTCCGGAGGTACACGCCCCCGGTAAAAGAAAGCCTACTAGTTCTCCGGGTGTGCGCCGGAAACAAATAAAACCTACTCTCAAAAGCTTGCAAAAAATTGGAGGTAGAGGGGGTCAATTTAAAAAACCGAATAAACCGGTAATAGCTGATGCATCCGTTCCTAGCTGTAGCTATACCAACCCGCCGCTACCTAATAACAGTAACCGTAAGAGGTTACCAAACACTACGTCTTCTCGCAATTCTAAGAATATCCCGTCCAAGCGAGGTAAGATTAATTTTAGGGACATTGTGGATAACATTTTAAATGCTCTTGGCCTTTCGGATGCTTCACCGCTCCGAGGAATTATTGACCTGCTTATTCCTATAGTTGGAAACTACTTCAAGCAATTGACTGTATCATGGCCCCTTATTGGTGAATTCATATCTTTCGATGAATAATTCGTCGAGTGAGGATCAAGATATGATCACCGTATTACAATGGAACTGTCGTAGTCTAATACCTAAATTAGACTCGTTCAAGTATTTGATTCACAATTCTGATTGTGATGTATTTGCTCTCTGTGAAACATGGCTTTCATCCGAAGATGAATTAAACTTCCACGATTTTAACATTATTCGCCTGGACCGAGATGATTCATATGGTGGCGTACTTCTGGGGATCAAAAAATGCTACCCCTTCTATAAAATCTCACTCCTAATAATCTCAGGCATTGAAATCGTCGCTTGCCAAATAAATGTAAAGAATAAAGATCTTTGCATAGCTTCCGTCTATGTCCCTCCGAGGGCATCAATAAACCGCCGTCAACTTTGGAGTTCAATTACATTACTTCCATCTCCAGTTCTTATTTTGGGCGATCTGAACTCCCACGGTACTGCTTGGGGCGAACAATACGATGACAACAGAGCGGGTATTTTCTATGACTTATGCGACGATTTCAACTTGACCATCTTGAACACTGGGGAAGCGACACGAATAGCAAAACCTCCTGCCAGGGAGAGTCGACTTGACATATCTTTGTGCTCTAACTCACTATCATTAGATTGTCTGTGGAAGGTAATCAATGATCCCCATGGTAGTGATCACTTACCAATTATTATCTCAATCACAAATAGTTTTAATAAAACAGACCAGTCAATCCATGTTCCTTATGACCTCACGAGGCATATTGATTGGCAACATTTTGCATCGGCGGTAACCCTTGGTATTGATTCTACCGATCCTCTTCCACCATTAGAAGAGTATCGTTTCGTTTCCGACCTGATGTACAAAAGTGCATTAGAAGCTCAGAAACGACGTGTTCCAAGTGCATCCCTCAAAAGAAGACCCGCCACCCCTGGATGGGATGATGAATGCACTAAGTTGTATCTTGAGAAATCCGATGCGTTTAAAGATTATCGTAGACATGAAACATGTGAGCTTTTTGATAAGTACCTCAAGCTTGAAAAAAGGCTTAAAAACTTACTCAAAGCAAAGATACGCAATTACTGGCGTTCGTTTGTAGAGGGACTATCTAGAGAAACCTCGATGACAACGCTTTGGAGAAAGGCTCGTTACATGCGAAACCGCTCATCCTCCAATGAGAGTGAAGAATACTCCATGCAGTGGATATTCGACTTCGCTAAAAAAGGTTTGTCCAGACTCTGTCCCAACACAACCGAATTTACGGGATACTACCCGAAATAACGGTTCTCTGGACGAACCATTCACAATGTTGGAATTTTCAATGGCACTTCTTTCATCGAATAACTCTGCTCCGGGAAGCGATATGATTAAATTCAACCTTCTAAAAAATCTCCCCGATATCGCTAAAAGACGATTACTTAACCTGTATAACACTCTCATGGAATTAAATATAGTTCCACCCGCATGGAGGCAGGTTAAAGTAATAGCTATTCAAAAGCCTGGGAAACCAGCGTCTGATTACAATTCTTACCGTCCGATCTCTATGCTATCATGCGTAAGGAAATTGTTAGAAAAAATGATCCTATCAAGACTTGACCGTTGGGTTGAATCAAACAACCTGCTATCAAATACGCAATTTGGTTTCCGAAAGAGCAAAGGAACAAACGATTGTTTAGCGTTGCTTTCATCTGATATACAACTGGCCTTTGCACACAAGGAGCAATTGGCTTCAGTATTTCTGGATATTAAGGGCGCATTTGATTCAGTTTCCATAGATATACTTGCAGATAGTCTGCACAGTAGTGGATTACCAGGAATTTTAAACAACTTTTTGTATAATTTACTGTCAGAAAAACAAATGACCTTCAATCTGGGTCAACTGACAACTTCCAGAATTAGCTACATGGGCTTACCCCAAGGCTCATGTTTAAGTCCCTTGCTTTATAATTTTTATGTTAAAGATATTGATAACTGCTTGGAAAATAGATGCACGCTAAGACAACTTGCAGACGATGCTGTGATCTCCTTTAGAGGTCCACGTGCGGAAATCTTGCAAAGACCATTGCAAAATTCCCTAGATAATCTGTCCATCTGGGCCAGAAATTTGGGGATCGAATTTTCACCGCATAAAACCGAATTGGTAGTGTTTACTAGAAAGCGGTTCCCAGCCCAACTGCGTCTCAAGCTGTTGGGAAGAGACATTACCCAATCTTTGACCTTTAAATACCTTGGAGTCATGTTTGATTCAAAATGCACTTGGAGTAATCACTTTGCGTATTTAAAACAGAAATGTCAACAAAGGATCAATTTTCTAAGATCAATTTCCGGGACATGGTGGGGTGCTCACCCGGAAGACCTCATTAAACTCTACAAAACAACTATTCTTTCAGTTCTCGAATATGGCTCTTTTTGCTTCCTCTCGGCAAGAGATAGCCACCTCATCAAATTGGAACGCATTCAATATCGTTGTCTACGTATTACCCTTGGCTGTATGCATTCAACGCACAATATGAGCCTGGAGGTTCTGGCAGGAGTAAAACCCTTACAGAACCGCTTCTGGGAGCTCTCATCTAGAATACTGATCAAGTGTGGAATCAGTAACAACCTTGTGATTGAAAACTTCGAAGAAATGCTCGAATTGAGAACCCAGTCTAGATTCTTACGAATCTATATTAACTATATGTCATCTGATATTAGTCTTCCATGCTATATCCCTCCTAGTGTACGCTTCACTTATCACAGTTCCTCCATTGCTTATGATCTCTCCATGAAACAGGCTATTCAAGGAGTTCCAGATCAACTTCGACCTATTTTAATTCCCCATATTTTCATCGAAAAGTACCAACATGTCAATTGCAATAGAAGAATTTTCACTGATGGGTCGCGCATTGATGGGTCCACTGGTTTCGGTGTTTACAATGAATACTCATCTGCCTTCCGGAAACTTGAGGAACCTTGTTCCGTATATGTTGCTGAGCTGGCAGCAATCAATTTCGCATTGGGGATAATTTCCGACATGCCCGTAGACCATTATTTCATCTTCTCGGATAGTCTCAGTTCTATTGAGGCTCTCCAGTCGATGAAAACAGTTAAGCACTCATCTTACTTTCTTTCAAAAATAAGGGAGCAGATGTGTGCGTTGGTCGAAAGATCATTTAGAATTACCTTTGTATGGGTCCCCTCACATTGCTCAATTCCAGGCAATGAGAAGGCGGACTCTCTAGCAAAGGTGGGCGCACAAGAAGGCGAGATTTTTGAAAGAAGAATTTCACATGATGAATTTTTCCCATTAGTACGTCAGAGTTCTCTTCAAAGTTGGCAAAACGATTGGACAAGTAATTCTCTTGGGCGGTGGTTACATTCCATTATTCCAAATGTTTCGTCGAGATCGTGGTTCAAAGGTCTGGATGTAAGTCGCGGTTTCATTCGTGTGATGTCAAGACTTATGTCCAACCACTACTCGCTAGACGCACATCTCTACAGAATTAACCTCGTCGATAGCAATGTATGTAGGTGCGGAACCGGTTATGATGACATCGATCACGCTGTTTGGCATTGCCCGGGTAATGATGCCTCCAGAGCACGACTATTGGATACCCTTGTGGCCCGAGGTAGACAACCCTTCCGCGAAGTAAGAGATGTTTTGGGAATGCATGATCTTCCCTACATGCAAGCGATTTACGAATTCCTTTGTTAGTCTGATCTAAGAGTGTAATGTCATCACTCTAGTAAATTCCCTGCCATTGTGTCCCAGTTATATAATAATTTTGTTTCCGTGCTACTTGTACCTGCCCAGCAAGCTGTGGTCACCCATCTGCAGCTTAGTTCCAGTAAGGGACTACAGAGACCGAGGATTTGGAAGATGTCGCAACCATGAGCAGCAACAAATACCTGAAAAAAGTTACCTGCCTAGCCCCTTCCAAACAATAATGTGACCCATTAACCTCGAGCTAGCCACGAGTAATTGGCACCCCACTTTACATTGTAATTGTACATTGTAAATAACAATATTGAATATCGGCTCCGTAAAGTGTTACACACGCCTAACAAATAAACGAACTGATTAAAAAAAAAAAAAGGGGGAAAGTTGTTTTTTTTTTTTTTTAAAAATTTACGCCGGGGGGGGGGGGGTGAAATCCCTTTTTTTGAGGGAAAGAAGGGGGGGGGGGTTAACTTATTTACGTGAGAAAGTTTTTTTTTTTTTTTTTTTTTTTTTGTGCGGGGGGGTGGGTGAAAAAATTTTTGTTGGGGAGAAAAAAATTTTTTTAAATAAATTTTTTTTTAAAGGATTTTTTTTTTTTTGTTTTTAAAAAAAAGTTTTTTTTTTTTTTTATTTTGTTGTTCTTTTTTTTTTTTTTTTTCTTTTTGGGGGTGTTGAGCCTCTTTTTTGTAATGGTTGCACGGGGGGAAATTTTTTTTGCTCCTCCGGGGTGGGGGGGGGGGGGGGGGGGGGGGGGGGGTTTTTTTTTTTTTGTGTGTTTTTTTTTTTTGGTGGGGGGGTTTTTTTTCCCCGCGCGCCTGCCCAGCGTGTGGGGGGGGTGGGGGGGCAGGGGGAAATTTTGTTGGGGGGGTCCACATGTTCGATAATCGCTGGCACGATAACTGTGGCAGTATGAACCAATCAGAGCGAGGCGCAAACATGATGTCATTTTCGACCAATAGCTTTGTGTGCTTCGACATTTTACTTTTAAGTACATTTTAATTAGTTTAAACAAACATTATGAATTAAGTTTTCATTAGGGATTCAGCTTTGATGTTCTACCTTGCGAATGAAATACTTATCATAAAATTTCTGTGGGCCAGAGAGGAGATATTATCGTTCAAAGTCTCCAAACCCGCGTAACGCTTGCGATTTTAGAAATTTTAGAACGGCGCCCCTATACAGGAATAGAAAAGAGAGACGTAAGTCCTACGTCAAAACCCAGCTCCACTATTTTCTTCCATTTTCGACCCATCCGTGTAGAACACAATGGAACCTGGATGCAAACTAGGTCCACCAGACTACAATACATAGCGGCTTGATTCAACCACTTTGAAGGGAACGTCGTAGTTTATCTGCGTTGTCTCCAATCTTCTATTGTTTTATCACCTGAGTTTAGCCTGAAATTCTTAATGATCCTTAAATGTCCTAACAAACCACCATCTAAAGTCTTGCTGTAACAATCACCCGTAACGCTTGTCGAGCGTATCCATTTCCATATTAACACTCCATTACCTGTGACACAGAAGAGCGGTCGTAGAGTTCTCTGCATCTCTCTTAAGTATGTGTTAGACTTACTTTCCCTCCCACTCCCCTACAGTTGGTAGGACGTGGCCAGAGCTGTGTCTACTGGAGGCAGCATGTCTGGTATCTAAGGGTGCGAAATCACACCCCAGATTTCTTACCGAACGACAACGGATCTGGATGTGATAGTTCTATTAACAGTAGATTAAGTCCTCACTGCCTACGATATTGTGTAAGTGTAAATGCAATGCTATGCTATGCTATCAGTAATCAGTTATCTTAGAACTGAAGTTATGGGGATGGAACCGATTACTCGCGGCCAGCTCGAGGTTAATAGGAATAGTAATTTAACAGATGGGTGGGAATTTAGAGTATGGTTTACATAACACATATATTTTATACTCAAAATAGTCTAACTACAAACCATAACTTTATAACATTTGGTTTACTTGTGACTCGAACATTTTTAAGAAAAGAGAAAGAAAATAAACACACACACACACACTAACACAGATAAAAAAAACTACAACAAAAAATACAGGTTAAACAAACTACAAACTAAGGCAAATGTTAGTCAAAAACACATAAATGAGTTTCATAAACTCTAGATTACGTACAGCCAAAATATCTCGAACCGGTACATTGGGTTGCTTCCCTCCAACACGAAGAGAATCATAAAGCTATGATCTGACTCCACGATGTTCAGCACAAGACCGAATAATGTGATCTGCGTCCTGGTAATTTTGTCCACATTCACAGAGATTGCTGTCGCTCAGCCCGACACGGTATATATGAGCATTCAAACAATAATGATTGGACTTAAGGCAAGGCATCATACGAATGAAATCTCGACCCAAGTCCATCCCCCCAAACCAAGATTTTTTCGACACCATGGGGATGATACAATATTGCTATCGCCCCAAATCTACTCCATTTATGCTGCCAGCTGACGAGGGACTGTTGACGAAAAATAGGAAAAAAAAAGAATCATTGAAGGCGATTTGTCGATAATAAATATCGTCTTCCAGTGCGCCCGCCTTTGCAAGCGAGTCCGCTCCCCATACAAAGGTGATGATAAAATAACGTGAAGATAAAACACTTGAAATCTCGTGTATTTTCATGAGAAAATACGAGGAGTACTTTACCGACCTCGAGGAGCGAATAGCCTCTATAGAACTGAGACTATCCATGTAAATGAAGTACTTATCCGGTGAAAGTGAGGTAATAATTTCTAGCGTCAAGTGTATTGCCGCTAATTCAGTGACACATACGGAACAAGGAGCTTAAAGTTTACGATTGGTGCTATGAATTTTATTAGATATACCTAAGCCTGCTTACTCCTCTATTATTGATCCGTCAGTGAAGAACGATTTAGTGTAATCAACTTGGCCAAACTTTGCAGCAAATATAACCAGAGCAATCATAGGACGATGATGCTCTGGAATTCCATGAAGCTCCTACCGAATTTCCGAAGCTGGAGAAGCAAACAAGATTGGGAATATTCAACGAAGGGCTGACATCCTGTGTTATGTACAAATGGTGCAAAGTCATGAAGCGACTTTGAGGATTCAACTCAAGGAGCTTCTCAAAGTTTTCGATTACCTGGGGGATCATAACATAACTGGTGCGGAGCTGGAGAGATAATTCTGAAAACCGATCCGAGAGAGGCAAAATGCCAGCCAGCACTTCAAGACTTATGGTATGAGTCGAGCGCATGCAACCTAACGCTATACGAAGACACCGATACGGAATACGTTCCAGTTTTATGAAGTGCGACCGAGCCACCGACTGGAAACAAAAACTACCGTATTCTATCACCGACAAAATCGTTGTCCGGAATAACGTTACAAGATCTTGTGGATGCTCTACCCACCAGGTTCCGGTAATTGTTCGATTGTGGGATCTTCAGGTGCACTTAGAATCGTACAAGGCCCCAAGATATTTAAGGGACATAGAATGAGTTATCGGTTTACCCCAAATTTGAAGCTTCGGTTGTGCAGATTTATGCTACCTAGAAAAAACTGCCAACTCAGTTTTCTCCGTAGAGAATTCGATACCTAGCTCTAGAGCTCAAGTAGACAAATTGTCTAAGGTAACTTGGTAGGTAGGTCCAACAAGCCGCCCTTAAAAAAACCAATGTTACAATTAATACAGAAATTAATACGGACCGGAACAATCGGCAAAGACCTAGGCGACGAAATAAGGATAACGATTGGAAACTCGGAACATGAAACTGCAAATCGCTCTGCTTCCCTGGCTGCGATAGGATAATATACGACAAACTTCAACCACGTAACTTCGTGGTAACCACGTAAGTCGTAGCACTGCAGGAGGTTTGCTATACAGGACAGAAGGTATGGAAAAGCGGGCATCGAGCGGCTACTTTTTACCAGAGCTGTGGTACCACAAACGAGCTGGGCACCGGCTTTGTAGTGCTAGGCAAAATGCGTCAACGCGTGATTGGATGGTTTCCGATCAATGCGAGAACGTGCGAGCTGAGGATCAAGGGTCGATTCTTCAACTACAGCATCATCAACACTGCCCACACGAAGGGAGACCCGATGATGAAAAAGAAGCGTTCTACGCGCAGCTAGAGCAAGTGTATGATGGCTGCCCGCAGTGGGACGTAGAAGTCGTCATTGGTGACATGAACACTCAGGTAGGACGGGAGGCTTTGTACAGACTTATAATAGGGCCTAACAGCCTGCATACCGTATCGAACGATAATGGCCAACGATGCGTGAACTTTTTGTAGTCCGAAGTACCTTTTTCCCCCGTAAAGACATCCACAAAGCCACTTGGAGATTACATGACCAACGTACATAGAATCCAATCGACCATGATCTAATCGACGGGAAATTCTTCTCCGATATCATCAACGTCCGCACTAGCCGCAGCGCGAATATAGACTCGGACCACTACCTAGTTGCAGTATGTATGCGCTCAAAACTCTCGACGGTATACAACACGCGTTGAATTCGGACGCCACGACCTAACATTGAGCTACTACGGGAAACCGGGATTGCTCAGGAATACGCGCAACAGCTAGAAGCAGCCCTACCAACGGAAGAGCAGCTTGGCGCAGCTACTCTTGAGGATGGCTGGAGAGATATTCGAACCGCCATTGTAGCACTGCAATAGTGACACTAGGTACTTCTGCACCGAATCGAAAAAATGACTGGTTTGATGGCGAGTGCAAGCAGTTAGTAAAGGAGAAGAATGCAGCACGGGCGAGAATGCTGCAACACCATACGAGAGCGAATGTGGAATGGTATAGACAGGCACGGAACAGGCAAAATTCTAATCTTCGAAGGAAAAAGCGCCAGAGGGAAGATCGAGACCGCGAAGAAATAGAAGCACTGTACCGCGTTAACGACACACGCAAATTCTACGAGAAGTTGAACAGCTCGCGCAAAGGCTACGTACCACAAGCCGATATGTGCAGAGACCTGGATGGTAACCTTTTCACACGAGAGTGTGAGGTGATTGAAAGGTGGAAGCAGTGCTTCGACGAGCACCTGAACGGTAATGTTACAGCGAACGAAGTGGCACGGTAATAAATCTAGGAACACGCGCAGAAGATGACACGACCCCGACCCCAACCCTTCAGGAAGTTGAGGAGGAAATTGGTCGGTTGAAGAACAGCAAAGCTGTGGGTGTTGACCAACTCCCAAGCGAGCTATTAAAATACGGTGGTGAAGCACCGGCCAGAGCACTGCACTGGGTAATTACCAAGATTTGGGAGGAGGAATGTTTACCGGAGGATTGGATAGAAGGAATAGTGTGTCCCATCTATAAAAAGGGCGACAAGCTGGATTTCTACAATTATCGAGCGATGACGCTACTGAGCGCTGCCTACAAGTAGCTCTCCTAAATTTTATGCCGCCGCGTGTCACCAATTGCAAAGGAGTTCGTGGGGCAATACCAAACGGGATTCATGGGTGCTCGCGTTACTACGGACCAGATTTTCGCGATTCAGCAAGTGCTGCAGAAATTTCGAGAATACAACGTTCTCACACATCATCTTTTCATCGATTTCAAATCAGCGTATGATACAATCGATATGCTATGGCAGATCATGCACGAATATGGATTTCCGGAAAAACTGACGCGGTTGATGAAAGCAACGATGGAACGAGTGAAGTGTGTCGTCGGAGTATCAGGGACACTCTCGAGTCCCTTCGAATCTCGGAGAGGGTTACGGCAAGGTGATAGATTGTCGTGTTTATTGTTTAACATTGCATTGAAGGGTGTGATTCGAAGAGCGGAGATAGACACGAGTGGCACGATCTTCAGGAAGTCTGTCCAATTATTTGGCTTCGCCGACGACAGTGATATCGTAGCACGTAACTTTAAGACGATGGCGGGAACGTACATCAGACTTAAGGCTGAAGCTGGTAGCATTGGGCTTGTGATTAATGCGTTGAAAACTAAATACATGAAAGGAAGAGGCTCCCGAGAAGACAATGTTAGCCTCCTACCACGAGTTCAGATCGACGGTGATGAAATCGAGGTAGTAGACGAATTCGTGTACCTGGGTTCATTGGTGACTGCCGATAACGACACCAGCAGAAACATACAAAGGCGCATTATGGCTGGCAATCGTGCCTACTATGGACTCTGAAGGAAACTAAGAGCGAACAAAGTTCGCTGAACTACAAAGTTGACCATCTACAAGACATTAATTAGACCGGTAGTTCTCTACGGCCACGAAACATGGACATTGCTAGTGGATAACAAACGCGCCTTAGGTGTCTTTGAACGGAAGGTGCTGCGTACGATCTACGGTTGAGTGCAGATGGAAGACGGAACGTGGAGGAGGCGAATGAAGCATGAATTTCATCAGTTGCTGGGAGAACCTCCCATCGTACACATAGCAAAAATCGGTCGACTACTGTGTATAGCAGAGGCCACACCGGCCTTGGTCTGATTGGTAAGGTAAAGTGGGGGAGACCCATGTAGCTAAATCGGGAATTTGTAGAGTATCCATGAGAAAAGCTCATATGTTTCTCCGACAGCAAATTGAGCATGAGTATGAGCATGATTGACCGCCCACGGATGCTACTCCGTAATTGCCAGATCAGCTGTATATACACAAAGAACCAATAGATGATGTTTGGGACTAACATACATCCTCAATGTTAAAAAACTGGTGACCCATTAGTAACTGATATTGATTCTATTGATTCCTACGCTCATTATTTTGGTACCAACCGGGGAAGACTTGTTCCTATACTTAATGCTTTCCTTATCTCCAATCCGTTCAACTACTCGCAATATTTTGTGATAAAGTGGGTGGAATATTACAATTTGAGATAATTCTAATCAGTTGGTTAACCAAAATTTGGCAGATCGACAAGACTGACCACCAGGTACTTCATAGCAAGATGCTAAGAAGCGGACCAGAAGTGCAAATGAGCAAACTCTCCCCTAATAAGTTTCTCTGACAGCAAATTATACAAAAAGTTACTCATTAATGGTTAAAAGCCACAAGCGTGGAGTTTATCTAAAAGAATTTCAACAGATACTGAATCAAAAGTCCCCATGATATCCAAGAATACAGAAGCCATGAGTATCTGAAATAAGGTTTTTCGTCTCAACCCAGTGGTCCAGGCGATAAAAAGATCATTTTCTCCAACAACTTTCGAATACAGGATAACATCGCGATGGGTCGACAGGAGTTGTGGTTGGATACGGGTTTACCAGGCTTTTGAATGGCAACAACTCTCACCCGTCTCCAATCATCCAGTACAATGTTGAGATCCAGAAAGTGATTAAACAAGTTCAACATCTTAGCGACGTCTGGGAGGTTTAAACCATGTTGAACTTGATCCGATCAGCCCCTGGAGCCACACGAAAGGAGTGCGAGAGAGAGAGAGAGAGAGAGAGAGAGAGAGAGAGAGAGAGTTCTATCATTGAAAAGGGTTGGCTAATCTCATCTATCGAATTCTCGGTTTCGCGAGGAATCATCCGTGCCGGTACAGAATCTGGACAAATTTTTCGCGCAAACTTGAGAATCCATTGGTCCAAGTAATCTTCGCTCTCGTTATTCGTAGTTCGGTATCGCAATCGTCACGTCGTATTCCAAAATGTGTTCATTGTCGTTTCACGTGATGGCCCGTTCACGAATTGTCGCAAGTAACCGCGTTTCCTGGCCTTGGTAAGGCTCTTAAGTTTGTGTTCGAGTGCCGAGGACTTTCCGAAGTGCTCAGGTGTTCCACGTCTACGGAAAACTTTAAACGCGTCGGACTTATTACGGTAAACCTCGGTGCATTGCTGATCCCACCACGGAGAAGGAGGTTTCCTGTGAATCTACTGCTCTCCTAAACTTTGTCCAATCGATGTAACGGGTTAGAGTATACCCGACGTTGAATGATTCCAACGGATTGAACCCGGTGGCAATCGAAATTTTTATGGGCAAGTTATCACTACCGTCGGGATCTTTAATCACATTCCATGTGCAATCCAACGATAGTGAATTCGAACAAAGTGTGAGGTCTAATCTTCTGCAAACTGAGGATGGACCAGCCAAACGTGTTACTTCTCCATTGTTAAGAACGGTCGTATTGACTTTGCCACAGAGGTCATATATCAAGGAAACCCGATTGTCATCGTACAGTTCTCCCCAGCCTATAGCGTAAGAGTTAAAATCTCCCATGATCAAAAGTGGAGTAGGAAGGACCAAACAAATGACTGAAAATTGTTTTTGGCTAATTGAGGTAAAACATTACCAAAAATTATACCATTATGTTAAAATGATTTCGGATGGGCAAAGCGCACAGAAAAATAGGAAAAACACTTTTTATCGTAAGCACGTTTTTAATCTACGATCGAAAAGTTTTAATGACAACATCAGAATGAGAATAACAAATGAAAAGATACAGTTCAGTGGCGGTTACAGTAGAGGCGTTCAATGCAGTAAGGTTGCCAGGGTTGCCATTCCAACAGCGCCCCTCAACCGCAGCAACTCACCAAGCCGACATTAGCCCGGTGACGTCGAGGTGCAGACACTGATAGACCCTTGGTCATCATGTCCGCCGGTTGTTCCATGGACGAAATGTATTGAATACGAAACCGCCCATCCTTTACCAAATCACGAAGAAAATGGAATTTTACATCCACGTGCTTCAGCCGTCCGTGGTTCTTGCAATCCTCCGCAATCCTGATCGTCGACTGATTGTCCTCAAAGAAGACCACCGGAAGTTCAACGACCACTCCGATATCATCCAGCAGACGAGTCAGCCAAGCTTCATAACAAGCCGCAGCACACAATGCGTTCAGCTCTGCTTCCGTAGACGAAAGTGAAACCACCTGCTGTTTACGCGTCAGCCAACCGATAGTGCATCCAGCGACTTTGAAGAGACATCCACTCACGGACCGTCTGTCCACTGGATCGTTAGCCCAGTCCGCGTCGGAAAAGATCTCAACCATCGGAGCCTTCGAATTAAGACGATACATCAAACCAACATCCAAAGTCCCCTTTATGTATTGCAAGATACGCTTCAAGTACGTCCAGTGTTCATCCGTGGGGCAACTTTGAAACTGGCTGAAGAAATTGATGGATGCCGACAGATCCGGCCTTGTCGTGAGCAATGCGTACGTTACACATCCCACAAGCTCTCGGTATGGCTTCGAAGTACGTTTCTCCTCTTCACCTTTCGCCAGCTTCAGATGGTTCTCTATAGGAGTCGACGCCGGCTTTCAGTCCTCCATTTCAAAACGGCGCAAAAGATCTTCCAGGTACTGTCGCTGACTGATGCGCAACACTCCAGTCTCCATATTGCGATCGATTCGCATTCCCAGAAAGCTCTTGATCTCGCCCGCATCGGTCATCTCGAATTCGGAGGCAAGGCAACGCTTCACCACTTCCACAGCCTTCAGCGATGATCCAGCTACAATGACATCATCGACGTACAGCACGATGATCACCTTCCCACCACCGATCTTCCGAACATAAACGCACTGGTCGTTGGAACTCCGATGAAAACCCATCCGGCCCTCCACGAACCCACGAAAACGGTCATTCCATGATCCCAAAGCCTGCTACAATCCGTAGATCGATTTCTGCAACCGACAGACTTGATCCTTCCCGTTCTCGAAGCCTTCGGGCTGCGCCATAAATATCTCCTCCTTTAGCTGACCGTTGAGGAATGCCGTCGTGACATCCATCTGGTGGATCGTCATCTTGTCTTTGTTGCCAGAGCCAACACTGTCCTTAGCGTATCAAGCTTGGCCACCGGAGAATACGTTTCTTGGTAGTCGAAGCCATATCTCTGGCTTAAACCTCTAGCCACAAACCGAGCCTTATACCTGTCGGGTTCCCCATTCACGCCACGCTTGACTTTGAAAACCCACTTGCTCGTAATCGGCGTCTGGTTTGCCGGTAGCTGTGCCAGTGTCCAGGTTTCGTTCTTCCGCAAGGAGTTCATCTCTTCGTCGACAGCCTGTTTCCATCTGCACCAATCTTCCCGTTTCTGCCTCCGCCAGAGATTTCGGCACATCCTGCACGTAGTTCACGGCACTCAAAGCGTATGCCGCGTAGTCGACAACGTACTCTTGATGCCACGATGGAGGGCGCCGCTCTCGCTGAGGTCTTCCAGATTCCACAACAACATCCGAATCCGCGCCAGCGTTCTCCGATCCATCGTCCTCAGAAAGACTTCCGAATTCTTCGTCCGACGCTTCTGAAACGGGTTCGTCTGCACCTTCGGTGGAACTACCACCCGATTCATCGCCAGAATCCTCCGGATCACCTTCCTCCACGTTTTCCTCCAGCTCAGCTTCAGCTACTGGAGGTAGCTCGAATGTGTCCCTGGAGCGAATCACAGCAGAATGTTGCTTCGTCACCTCCGATGGACCAGCTTCTGATTCGACGAAATCTACATCCCGAGCATGAATGATCTTCTTCGACGACGGGTTCCATACACGGTAACCGTTGTGGGCGTACCCGACAAATACGCCTTTCCAAGCCTTCGGATCCATCTTCTTGCGTAACTCCTTCGGCACGTGAACGAAGACAGTACATCCGAACGCGCGCAACTTAGAGACATCCGGCTTTCGGCCCTCCCACAGCTCGTATGGAGTCACTCCTTCATCAATCGCGCTAGACGGGCTTCGGTTCACCAAGTACGTCGCTGTCTGTATGGCAGGTGCCCAGAACCGCTTGTCCACACCAGAATCCTCCAACATCGAACGCGTTCGCTCCACGAGTGTGTGGTGCATCCGCTCGCTGACGCCGTTCTGTTCGGGCGTGTGTGGAACCGTCCATTCAACTTGGATTCCCTTACGCCTACAAAAATCGTCAAATTCCGTGCTACGGTACTCACCTCCGTTGTCGCATCGCAATCGGCTGATTCGAACACCGAACTTTGCAGTGACCAACGCCTCATACTGTTGGAACAGGTCGAACACCTCACTTTTGCGACCCATCAGGAACGTCATCGTGAAGTGCCTCCAATCATCGATGAACGTCACAAAATAATGTTCACTTCCAACACCATCAGGTGAGACCGGTCCGCATACATCGGAGTGGATCAGCTCCAGCACACGCGACGAACGTTTCTCAGTACGTTCCGGAAACGGCTTCCGGGTCTGCTTGCCAACAACGCATGGCTCGCACACAAAGACATTCTTGTCAGTTTTTCCACTGGTCAGCTCGAGTCCCGTGACCATATTCCCGGAAATAAGCTTCTCGAGACTTCGCGAATTCAAATGGCCGAATTGACGATGCCATAGTTCCAGATTTTTCGGTATCCGTCCACACGTCAACATGGAACCACTCGCGCTACATTTGTTCGTGAAAAGATCGAGCCTGTACAGTTTTCCACAACGAGAACCCATCGCGACGGCTTCCGATCCGCGATAGATAACAACTCGTCCGTTTTCGTACGTCACTCGCATACCCGCATCATCCACCCTCATCACGGAAAAGAGATTGCATCGGGATTCCGGCACAAACAAAACGTTCTTCACTGTGCATTCCACTTCCGTCCCGTTGACGTTCGACACCACTTTAATCGTCCCGGAATGTTTGGCTACTATCGATTCACCATGCTTCGCGACGGCGATCTCAACCGGACACTTCAACGGCTTCAAGTTCACGAACAACGTCTTATCGTTAACGATGTGATCGACACTCTTCAGCGAACGGTTTCTTCTTTTTAATTTCACCACCCACCGAGCCACCTACAGCAGCAAAACAAACACCACTCGGTCCGGACTCCGCTGCGTGCGCTTTCGGTGTGTATTTTTCGCGAGATTTCTCACCACTTTTCGGTACCTTTTTCGTAGGGCAGTCGGACAGCTTGTGCCCTTCCTGCTTGCACCCGAAGCACTTAAACTTCTTCTTCTTCGGCACCTTGGCAACCACGAAAACTGCTGATCCGTTCTTCACTGGTTGTTCACTATGCAGTCCTTGTCCTTTCCGCTTCGTATCCTCATCCAAGAGGCGGCACTTCACGAATTCCATATTCAAGTTTGCCTCTGGCATCGTTTCTAAAGCGGTAACTACCGTGTCGAACGCAGGACCCAGTGTGAGCAAGAGATGGCAAATCACGTCTAGCTCCTCCATTTCTGCCCAAGTTCCACGGTACTCACGCACTAACCGATCGAAGACGAGAAAGTGTTCTTGCAAGGTACCGCCCTCATGCCGCAATGCCAGCATCCTACGTTTAAGATTTAATTGATTTGCATCTTCTTTCCTTCTTCTTCCATTTTCACTCTCCTTTTCCTTCCGTTGCTTCACTTCCGCGGTGTCGCCGGGTTCCTCTTTCAGCGCATCAACATCGCCAATCTCCGTCTCGAGGCACTCGAGCAGTTCGTGCTCCTCAAGCAGCACCTGCATCCGAAATTTCCACGACGCGAAATTAGCACCATCGAAAAGCGGCAAGTGGAACCGTTCAACGCGGTCTTCCTCGGCCATCCCGACAATCACTTTCACTATTTATCCGTAGAACGTTCCGAAACGATCTGGGCCCATAACCTAAAATGATTTCGGATGGGCAAAGCGCACAGAAAAAAAAGGAAAAACACTTTTTATCGTAAGCACGTTTTTAATCTACGATCGAAAAGATTTAATGACAACATGAGAATGAGAATAACAAATGAAAAGATACAGTCCAGTGGCGGTTACAGTAGAGGCGTTCAATGCAGTAAGGTTGCCAGGGTTGCCATTCCAACATATGTATTTTCATACATCATTAAACCATTATTTATTCACTGTGAATTTGCAGTGAAAGTGTGCTAAGACTTAAGCGGTAAGTGGTATCTACAGTCAAGGAACTGTAGACCACTTTGCTTGGGACTATTTCCGTTTACAGTGTATCCGGACTAGCCGAATATTGCATTTCTTTATTTTTCAAGGGTTCTTATAGCCAACATGCGGCATAATTTCCAATTTGGATTTTGTTTAATCTAGTATGCTAGAATGAGAAGGGAGATACGCCTGGGACAGTGTTGACAAATATTGAACCCTATTTGGCTATTATGCTTTTTACGCAATCATCGATTTAATTGTTTTGGTTACTTGACACTTTTCAAGCGTTCCATACTGGTCCGCAAATGTGAGACCTCCGGGATGTATATATGCGGTAGAGAAATAGGATACTCAGCAAAACACATGTTGGTGCATCCCTGACCAACCTTTATCTATAGCATAACGGCATGATGATTATGATGATGATGTTCCCGCCACTTACCCCTACAAAGGTTTGAGCTAGACGATTTATCCATTAGATAATTTATTTAAAAGCAATTCAACCAGTTATGCAAAAAACGAACTGATTTCATCTACAGATGTAAACTTCTTCAAAAACTGTTCATTTGCTTTACAGCGATATAAAAAAAGCGATATAGAAAAAGCTATTGATGTCAACCACAAATGTTCGCAAGTATTCCCAGCGATCAGGAAATCCTATTACAATTCAAATCACAGAATCCCGTATAAGGACATTATCAAGAGACAAGCCAATATCCGATCCTGCCCGCTACAGAGGCAATGCAGTTCCAACGCTAATGGAGCCGCCAGCTTAGTTTTGGGCTGACCAAGGATATCCCCAACCAGGAAAATCGAGAAAATTTCCAAACCGAAAAAATCCTGGACCGACCCTAGCCAAACTTTTACTTTCAACCACAACAGAATTGGCAAGGAATTCCCCAACAATCAGCCAGACAACCCACTACTATTTCAAGGTATCTTCTCAAGCATAAAAGGCCATTTTTTTCATAAATTCAAAAAGAAGTCCTGGGCCGGCGTCGGTGGTGTAGTGGTAAGCGTGACTGCTACTTGGCACCCCAGTAGGGTCTGGGTTCAATCCCAGTTGACGTCGATGGTTTTTCTGAGGCGAAAAAATCTGGTCACGTCTTCCTTCGGAAGGGAAGTAAAGCCGTTGGTCCCGGTTCATATTCATGAGTCGTTAGGTAGGGTCCAGGTGGTGGAGTCGTCTTCCTGGCGTCGGTGATTGTCACCATGTGAGGAAATAGGCCGACGTAAAATAAAGATTAAAAAAAAAAAAAAGAGGTCCTTTATACCTGTATACCGCGCGCGAGGCTCAAACTTTTGTAGACTACTATCTTTATTTATTTTTTTTTTAACTTCAACAACATGAAACAAATTTCCATCATCATCACCGTGACGAAGAAAATAATTTGTAGTGTTGATAAAAGTGAGAAAAAAAATGTATGAAAAAAGAAAAATCCAACTCATTGTAATCCGTTTGTAAAGAACTTCGTCAAAATACAATCTTCATTTTTAAAAACAAAAAAAGGAACATAACCGTACAAGAAATAGTCCATACAAAGTCATCCGTTTTATAACAGTAAAACATCCTCAGTAACAATCTTCATAAATGATAAAAAAAAATTGCTTGCTGTTTAGCATACAGTTTTAACGTGTGAAATACGTAGTCTTTTAAATTCTTAAAGTGTTGGCGCACGTTTAATGTGCCTTGGCATCGTATTGAAAACATTTATTCCTTTAAAATATAATTAATTTTGTGAAGCACATGTCAAGAAATTCGGTGTTCTTATTTCATCCGCGTTTCTAGTATTATACCTATGAATATCACTTCCTCTTTCAATTCGATCACACAAATATCGAGGCAGCAAACAATTAACTACTTTAAAAATGAACACCATAGTCAAATATATAATTCTCTGCTTCACCGATAACCATTGCAACGCGTCTAACATAAAAGTCGAGGAAGTGAATCTGTTACATCTTAAAATCAAACGCATTATTTTATTCTGCAAACGCTGTAGCATCAGTATTTGTGTTTGATTGGCCAAAAATAAAATGGAAGGGCAAAAGTCCAAATGAGGAGAGATGATTGATTTGTTTAGCTGTATTTTACGGGATGTAGTTAAATCGTTCATCAATCGGCATAGAATTCCATACTTCTTGGCAATTTTCTTGATGGCATTGTCAATGTGAGCGTTGAACTTTAGCTTGTTATCAATAATCACGCCAAGATATTTAATCTCCCGAATGCGATCAATTGCCTCATCATCAATCTTAACTGAGACATCCTCATTTACTCGATTCTGCGAAATCACCATAAATTTAGTTTTGCTTATATTCAATTTCAATTGCTTACATTTCAACCATCTACTTAGAAAACGCAAATCTTCGTTCAAATGGGAAACGGCTTCATTTAAGTCCTTAGCTGCAATGAATAACACTGTGTCATCTGCAAACAGATTAATGTCACAAAATCGTAAAACACGTCGCATGTCATTAATATACATAATAAACAAAACAAAATGACGGATGTATCGAAAGCAAACGGTGTGTAGTGGAGATCGAATTGCATTGGGTTAACCGTATTTGGATGTGACTTTATGTAGAGTAGGAAGAAGAGGTATAGTACAGAGGCTCTAGAAGGAATATACACAGAGGCAATGCAAAGGCTTTTATTTTTAATAACAGCCTGACATGCGACAACTTCAATACCTAGAATTTGAAGAAAATTCACTCATTAGAAGGAGTAGCACTTTTCAATCCCCAAAAGTACTCCTTCTCCACGTAAATCCTCCCGATTTAGCGAATTACATTGAAATCATGAAAAAGAAGACCGATTTCGGAAGAGAGCGATGTTGCACAAAGAGCAAATGCATCACAACCGGTATTGTGAGCTATAAATTTGAGAGATTCCAATTTAGGAACTAGACTTCAACAATTCCACTGAAGAACAGTGATCAAATTACCGACCTCTTTTAGAAAATGATCCATCGAAGGAACTTATTGCTGCAAGGAGGGGCAGCTTTGTTGTCGATTGCCTCAAAAAAGTTTTCACTGTGGGAAGCATTGCCAGTACAATGCCTTTAAGAGGGTCGGAAATTCAGAGAAACTTTAACATACCTTCGACTATGTCATTAAATAAGAACAGCCCAGATGGAGAAGGGCCTTTTGTTCTTAAAATTGAGGCATCAGAGGTTTTTGATGTTCCCGGAAGCGATGGGAAGTCATGGGTGTAGTTAGTACTACGAAAACCAGGTGGAACAGAATTTTCCTTTCTTCCACCTTTCCTTGAAATAAGCAGGCTGATTTGGGACTCCTGTTCAGTAACCTTCCGTGAGCGGACGCGTCTTCGCTTCCGTGAAGCACCTTCCGGAAAACTGAATAATGTTCCCTCTTCAGCCAAATCAAAGTCAACAGTTTTTTCGCCATTTCTGCGAAAGATTGCCTGGAACGGTGTTGTGGCGAGCATTCTAATCAAACCCCCAAACCCCCACCCCACCCCACCCCCACCCCCCCACGTTGTTTGTAAGCCGAGCACGACGAGAGAGCATGAGGAGAAGTTCCCTTTTTACACCCTTATTGTTCGATACTGTGCCTAGTTTTTGCACATCCAGTATCTTCACTGAAAAAACAGAGGGTCCTTAAATCAACCAACTGCCGGTTTCAGCAGAATCTCAGGGGTTAAAACTCTTTTCGGTGACCCCACCTTCAATTTCAATACCCCGAGCTATACATTCAATACTCGAGAAAAAGAGCTGAAAAACAGCAATCTTATTAGCCTGCTTAAGGTTGGACACAACGACCCGAAGATTATTGAGTCTCACTTTTATTACATCGGTCAAGGCCAAGAATCGCTTCGTCAGATCAACAGAAGTCTGACAACCATTGAGAAATTTCTATTTGGGCTGAACATTAACAACTCATGAACAAACAGAATCAGCTGGATAGGCTTGCGATCGGGTAACTTTTTGAGTTACCTCTTTATGCGGCTGCAAAGATTTAACTTCCTACAAATCATCCATGATTCAGCTGTAGGAGCTTCAAACGCTTAACCACTAACGCAATTTTTAAAAACTATAATTAAACAATCTAAAGCTAAACACACTCACACACACGCACACTCAAAATAAAACCACAATGTATTAAGGAGAGAGAAAGAATCTTATATGTATATGAAGATTTTTCTCTCGAATAAAATTAACGACAAAACACGACAACATCCGCTGTAAATATCTTCACGATTGTTGTTCATGGATGACAGCCGCTTCAGTCCTGTGGGTGTGTGGCTAGACGTGGAGCTTTACGATGGTGATAATGATGACCATGATGCTGGTCGGTGGTGGTTGGCAGAAGAATGAATGCACGCAACACAAGATAGACTGCTTGTGTGAGTGCAACGCGGAGATGCGATGCAATATGGCTTGTCGATTGCCAATTGCAATAAATTACGTTGTTGCACTGCTTAACTGAACGTTTTTTGCGTTAGAAAATTAAAACTCGATTTCACCTTCGGTGGCACAATATCGAAAAAAAAACAGAAATTTGCGATAAACGATAACTGCGAAAAACTACCAGAGCAAGGGAGAGCGGATGGAATGAACTTCACCGCTTGCTTGTTCGCTGGATAATCAATTGCTTCAGCTATATGGATGATGTTATTATGTTTTCATCCAGTTTGCAAGAGCACCTGGATAACTCAATGACATTTTTTAACACATTTTTCAAAAACAATATGAAGGTGCAATTGGAAAAATGTGATATCCTCAGGAAGGAAGTTGATTTTTGGGAAACATCGTAACAACTGATGGTGTGAAACCAAATCCAAATAAAATCGAAGCAATAAAAAACTGGCCTCTTCCGAAGAACGAGAAAGAGCTTAAGACATTTCTTGGAATCCTTGTCAATCATAGGATTTTTTTTTTGGCTTTTCAAAAATTGCAAAACGTTTAACACTACCCAACAAACATCGGTGTTGAATTAGAGTATCCGCGAACCACAGCGAAACTAACGGTATTGTTAAAAGATTTAATTTGACAGTGTCCAATGTTTTATGGATTAAAGGGCGATACGGTCAAAATTTGGTCAATATCAACTTGACGTATTTCTTTCAATTTTGCATTAAAAAGAAATGAGGGGGGGGGGGGGGGGGGAAAGGGAATGGGGGGAAAGTGAGGGGGGGGGGGGGGGGGGGGGGGGGGGGGGAGGGGGGGGGGGAGGGGGGAGGAAAGGGGGGGGGGGGGGGGGGGGGGGGGGGGGGGGGGGAGGAGGGGGAAAGGGGAAGGAGAAGGGGGAGGGGGGGGGGGGGGGGGGGAGAGGGGGGGGGGGGGGGGGGGGGGGGGGGGGGGGGGGGGGGGGGGGGGGGGGGGGGGGGGGAGGGGGGGGGGGGGGGGGGGGGGGGGGGGGGGGGGGGGGGGGGGGGGGGGGGGGATTATATAATTTCTTTAAAGGATGGAGAAGAAAGGCCTCTC
Source organism: Aedes koreicus (assembly GCA_024533555.2). Lineage (NCBI taxonomy): Eukaryota > Metazoa > Arthropoda > Insecta > Diptera > Culicidae > Aedes > Aedes koreicus. The sequence goes on from JAHHFK020002890.1 coordinate 185,048, forward strand.
AATATGGAAAGAATGCTCGAAGAACGAAACAAGTTTTATGATGAAGCTATCTTAGATAATGAAGAAAAAAAAACAAGAAATAAAGACTAACTTTATCATAACAAACATAGTGAGAGACAGCCTCATATTAAAACAGATAAAATCATTTATAAAAGGGTACAAGGAATTAAGAGAAACCCCAAAAGAGTGATATTTCCAAACCAGAGCTATGGAGGATAAAGGTAGAACAACCCTCGATAGTAGTGATCGGGAAATTTACAAAGCAAATATTCCTAAAAAGGCTATGAAACTAATATTACCTTTTTTTTGCAGGGCGAATTTTCTGATCATCATCCTTATTTCCCTCATTCCCTTTTCCTTTCCTAAGCGCATTCAAATACATGACCTTCAACTTAACCCAGGACTCTTGACAATACAAAATGGGAACTGTTTGGTAAAAACAGGACATCATAAGATATGATGTACCTCCTATGACCTCATACAAATCAATAGAGATATCAACGAATTAAGGGTTGCAAATAAAATATTAGTATGGGAAAATAACGTCCAGGTTGAAATAAACGAACCGCTCATAGTAAGCATAACTGAAATAATAAAAGTTGTTAATCAACAGTGTAGTAGCAAAATCCCTTTGGTGAAATAGGACAACCTCGCTGGTTGGGTTCTCACTGCTTGATGAGTGTAGAATAAGGCATAAGAGATGTTCTGAGTAACGAATAAAAAAGAGTTAGTTCACAAGAGACTACAAGCCAACTTGGACATGTTTATTAACCCCCTTATTAATATTACGATAAATAACAGTGGCGACGAGGTAGAATTATTTTTCGCAACTCCCGTGCATTTCACGACCGTTGGCAAGTAATGTGCTTTTGACGTAAATTTTTTGGTGTAAGCTGAATTTGTTGAAAAAAAAATAAGTGTAACTGCGTGCAAATTGACTAGTGCATAAAAAAATAATATCGTGCGAAGCGCTTGTAGAGTGAACCTTTCGATTTCTTTTTGGTAAAGTGCAGCGTTGTAAAAAAATGCTTTTTTGGAATAACCTTGCACAATCCATTTAAATTTCTGCGGAAAAGTCATTATTTTCTTTTGGCCAGTTCCAAATATTTCAAAAGTTTATTGAAACAACAGGCTTTTGTTGCCCTCAATTTTTTACAATCACTGCATTGTAAAGTTTTCTCAGACCATTTTCTTTTCATCTGCAGTACAATATAAAGTATCACCCATTCGATCAACTGTGGCATCTCGGAGTGCAACGACGCGAGCATGTTTTGAGTGAGTGCGCTAGAAGAAGAAAATCATCACTGGTAATCAGTTACTGGTTGCAGTCGGAGATCTCATTCAGCATTTTCATCAGTGCCTCAAAGAAACGACTGCAGAAAATCATTTTGATGTTGCTGCTGCTGGTGTTTTGAAGCTGTTGGTTCGGGATATTTATTGGCTGGATTGTGCGTTTGAATGAAGGCTGTTGTTGTTGTTTGCTGTTGGGTGCCGCTACCGTACCGAGTACACATCAATTCTGGACATATTTGGGGCTTTGAGAGGCGGCTTTATTTGAGTTGTTTATGATTTACCTTTGGCTGCCAGTGTACTGTACTGAACTATAGCATTGTTCATTGCAAGGTATACAGGTATGTGATTAAGTTTTTTTTCTATCCCTTGGTTTCATAACTTTAAAGCAATTTTTGACCGACGAAGACATTTCCGGTAATTCAATAGTATTTTTATTGCTTCTGTTTTTTTGCATTTTGTGACCAATAGTATGCTTTGACTACAACGACTGAGCCATACGTGTCCGGAACAATCCCGTTTTTGTAGTATTTAGAGTTTTTATTCGAACACAATAATTACTCCGCTGATAAATAAAAAGTATACTTTTTGGCCGTCCGTGGCACCGAGGTTTTTAATCGAGTAAACCTTTCATTGTCGGATCAGAACGGTAGGGATCTGACCTACAACCAAATTAACGATGAATTAAAAAGAAGGTACGATAAAAAAGATTCGGACATGATCCACACTTATAACTTTTGGACCCGCAGACAGGGCCAGCACGAGAAATCGGAAGATGTTGTGCTCGCAGTGATGCAGTTAGCTGAAATGTGTGGAATTTGGGAATGTGCTATCCGTGATGCACTTGTAATTGGGACATATGACTGGTAGGTGCAGCGTAGATTATTTGACGAAGAGGACTTGATGGCTGCTAAGGCTGAAAAGTTGATTGTGACTCAAGAGTTGTCATCCAATAGAACTCGTTTTGTGAGCCGTGGCTAGGAAAATAGGGCTAGTGCTGTAGCCAAGCTGGATCAACGTAGTCCGCCCAGACAAACCTATCGTAGCAGGAGTAAACCTACACGAGAAGTAATTTGTTCTTAAAAATGAGAAAGACAGGTCATGATTTTATGCATATGTTGTGTTTTTGTGTTATGAATATACACCATGAACAATATTCATCATATCATGCACTATTTTTCCGCCGCAATGAATTCATGATTTGCTCGGGTTAAAACCACGGGGTTAATTTCTTTTTATTAAAAATTTTTTCATGAATTGGGCAAATTTTCTTTTTTTTATTTAAAAAAAAAAAAAAAAAAATAAAAATCCCCCTGGGGGGCGCGGGGGGGGTGTGGGTGGGGCGGGGGGGGGGGGGGTGTTTTTTTTTTTTTTTTTTTTTTTTTTTGTTTTTTTTTTTGTTTAGTGGTGTTTATTCATTTTTTGTGTTTTTCCCCAGCATTCCTTTTTTGGGGGGGCCGGCCTTGGAATTATTTTAATTTTTTTGGGGGGTGGGTTTTTTTTTTTCTGTCTGCTTTTTTTTTTTTTTTTTTTTTTTTTTTTTTTTTTTTGTGTTGTGTGGGGGTTTGTTTTTTTTTTTTTTTTTTTTTTTTTTTTTATTTTTTTTTTTTAAAAAAAAAAAAATTTTAATTGTTGGGGCAGGTTCGCGATTTCCGGTGGAATTTTTCTGGGCAATAAATCGGGTATTGGCTGTGAAGTAGCTCTATACTAGAGCTGCTGCTATGTCTCACTAGGCGTCACTTTTCTTTTATAAGAACTACTTTTACTGGGGAATGGACTTTATTCGCACTTTAACTGGTTAGAATACAATTTGGGAGAACCTATTGGTATCTAACATTGGATTTGGAATGATTTTATTTAATAATTTGAGTTGGAAAGAAACCTTATCATCTACTACAACTAGTTGAGATTTGAATCCTATCTCATACATTTATAGCACTACTACGACTATCTTGTGCTAAATTGTAGTACTAGATTAGGTGGGTTCGGCACGAATCTATAGATACAAACTGAGAACTAATTGAGAATCAACATCGCCGCCACCTGAAATTCCTAATTTCAACCCTGGTTTTGCTATTGTTACATCAAATTCATTGTTAACAAAATTCAGAGAGCGTACATGCGAAAAATTGTGATCAGCGATTTTAATAATTATTTCTTCGAGCTTCTAACAAATTAACTCAGTTTTTAGGTGCAACATCGTCGTACGGCAGCAGGCATATCTTGGTGATAGGTCTTCGGATGGTTCCTTTGCTGGTTCGGAGAGTTACGACGCGAATTAATCCGTCGCTTCCAGGATGCGTTGCAGTAATTCTTGCTAGCGGCCATCTTACAGGTGGTAGAGACTCATCTACCAATATTACCATCCTCCCAGGTTGGTAGGCGGTAATTGGAGTAGATTGTTTTGCTTCTTTCTGCAACTCATGCAGATAATCAGTCCGCCAAAGATACCAGAACTTTTGGACTCGCTCCTGCAGCTTCTGGTAATGGTCGAGTCGATTGAGCGGAATCGTTGTGACGTTGGCTTCTGGCAAAGCAAATAGGGAAGATCCGATGAGGAAATGCGAGGGTGTTAGAATCGCCCAATCGTCCGGAATTTCAGTCACCGGTGTAAGAGGCCTCGAGTTCATGCAGGCCTCAATCTGCGCAAGGATGGTGCTCATGTCCTCGAAGGATAGAGCAGTGTTACCGAGTTGTCTGTGCAAGTGTTTTTTCGCTGTTTTTACAGCCGCCTCCCATAGGCCGCCAAAGTGGGGGGCCTTCGGTGGTATCATGTGCCATTGGATTCCGTCAGTCGCGCAGATGGTGGCAATTTCTCCTGATTGTTTCTCGCGCTGAAGTAGTTGGTATAGCTCCCGTAGTTCGTTTCGTGCTCCTTCAAAATTCTTTCCGTTGTCGGAGTACATGTGTGTCGGTCGACCACGGCGAGAAATGAACCGTCGTAAAGCTGTTATGAAAGCAGCGGTGGAAAGGCTGCTGACAAGTTTGATATGAACAGCTTTCGTTGCAAAGCACACAAAAACACAGATGTATGCCTTGATTGTGGATGCTCGTTTATGCGGCGGTTTCAGATATAGTGGGCCAGCGTAATCGACGCCGGTGACGGTGAATGGCCTGCTTGGTGTTATTCTTCGCTGTGGTAGTTGCCCTGTCTGTTGAGATGCTGGTGTTGGAGATGCTCGCGTGCATCGGAAACAACTGTGCATGATGCTGTTCATCATCCTTCGCCCCTGAATTGGCCAATATTCTTGCCGCATTGCTGCTAATGTTACACGGCCGCCACCGTGCAACAGTTTAGTATGGTAATTGGTAGCAACAGAACGTGTGAAAGGATGGTAACTTGGAAGTAGGATTGGATGCTTCGTGTGATAAGGCTGCTCTGAAAGGTTTAGTCTACCCCCGACTCGAATAATTCCGTCAGAATCAACATATGGACTCAATAGGCGCAAATTTGACCGGTTCGAAACTGGTTTCCCTCTACCCAATTCCCTGATTTCTTCAGCAAACGAATTGATTTGAGCCAGCGTTGCTAGCTTCATCCGAGATTGGGACAATTCCTCCACGGTGAGTACAGCGCCTCCTTCTGGTCGATGTGATGATTCTCGCTGACGACAGGCATTGATGAACCGTAGGCAGTAGGCCGTTACATTAAGCAGTCGCTGGTAGGATGTAGTTCGCTCGAAAATCGCATTTACGGTTGGTCGATTTTGCACAGCCGCCACTATGACTCGTCACTCCAAAACATCATCAGAATGGTTGATCGCATTGGTTGTTGTTGGCCAGTTTTTCATATGCAGACGAAGCCAATATGGACCGTGGTGCCAAAGATCACTGGTTAGAAATTCATTCACTTTCATTCCTCTCGTTATCAGGTCAGCTGGATTGTGGGTTCCTGCGACGTGGTTCCACTGCGATCCGTGGGTGGTGGTTTGGATTTCGGATACTCGGTTGGCGATGAAGGTTTTCCAAACGTGGGGAGGAGAACGTAACCACTCGAGGGTAACTGACGAATCGGACCAGAAGTAGGATGCAGATATGGCCATATCCAAAGCTTCGAGAATTTTTGCATATAACCTGGTGGCAACCACGGCAGCTGACAGTTCCAGCCTTGGAATTGACAGGCGTTTGAGGGGAGCGACTCTGGATTTTGCAGCTATCACATGAACACGGATCTGACCTTCGGAGGAAATAGATCTGGCATAGGTGCAAGTGCCACATGCTTGCTCAGATGCATCAGCAAACGTGTGGAGCTCGATAGTAGAGTTTGGCAGGAAGATGTACCGGTCAACGGCGAAGGAGGATAACTTTGCCAAATCGGAACAGTAGGATGTCCATTTCTGGTCGACAGCATCAGGAATTTCGTCGTTTCACCCACACGGGTGCAGCCACAACTCTTGTAGAAACATTTTAGCACGAATGATGACTGGTGCAGTAATGCCGAGAGGGTCAAAATGCTTGGATATGCCAGAAAGAATCGTCCTCTTTGTTGTTATGGTATTAGGATCGATGGTAGTGATGTCGAAGCTTAGCTTATCGGGTTTAGGTTCCCATCTTACACCCAAGGTTTTTATTGCCTTATCTGAATCGAAATTCAGAAATGCTTTGGTTTCGATTTGGGACGGATCTAGTCCATCTAGTACACGTGGATCGTTGGATGCCCATTTGCGGAGCTGGAAACCACCCTTGACACGTAGCTCATTCAATTCAGTCCTGGTCTGGATTGCTTCGCCGATGGATTGGGAACCACCTATGAAGTCGTCAACGTTAAAGTTTTTCACCAGGGCTGGTGCTCCGAGCGGAAAGTTGTCACCTTCGTCTTGACACAATTGGTTTAGGGTGCGAGTAGCGAGAAAAGACGACGAAGCCAAACCGTACGTCACGGTTAATAATTCGCAGGTTTCGATGGGACCATCGGGTTGAAAACGCCAAAATATTCTTTGCAGGGGGGTGTCTCTTGGGTCGACCAGTACCTGGCGGTACATTTTTTCGATGTCCGCGACGACTGCAACCGGGTACTTGCGGAAACGAAGAACTAGGGTTAGCAATTCATCTTGCACTACTGGACCAACTTGTAGGGTGTCGTTTAGGGAAAATCCTGTAGTGGAGTGTACCGATCCATTAAATACCACACGGACTTTTGTAGTGGTGCTTGACTCCTTCACGACGGGATGGTGTGGAATATAGGAAACCTGTGCGGGCTCGGATTCGTTTGCAGAAACGATTCGAAGGTGGCCTAATGATAGGTACTCGACGAGAAAATTTTGGTACTCCTCCTTCAAGTTTGGATCACGGTCCAAGCGTTTCTCTAAGGAAAGATATTGGCGCATGGAAACAGCTTTAGTATCACCCAGCATGTGATCGAAATCGGGATGACGTGGAAGACGGACCATATATCTTCCTTCAGAGGTTCGGGTAACATTCTTAACGAAGTGTGTCTCATATTGCTGTTCTTCGACTGAATAGTTTGGCTTGTTTTTGATTTCTTTTATTTTCCAGAAGCGCTGAATCGCATCATGGCACTATAAGATCTCAGGCGGACGAAAATCGGAAAAGTGACCTTCACCAAAACTTTTTTTCAATTTTTTTATCAAAAGTAAACATATCAATTAAGAAAACTTCAAAGTTTCAAGCCTCTAGCACTTTTCATTCCTGAGATATTAGATGTCAAAGTTGTAAGTTAGCGAAAAAACGTACTTTTTGCCGAAAAAATACGCTTTATCTTAAGTTAAATGTTTATCTTTTTTTATGAGATAACCCCTAGCTCACTATACATGATTGAAAAGGTAAAAAAAACTAGCTTTAAAAAATAATAATACGATAGGTTGTCATTCAGAAATAAAATCAAAAAAATCTTTAAGAGAAGAAAAAACATTAAAAAATTAGAAATTTCAACTTTGTTGATCAGCATTTTTTTTCCCCGCATATCCCCGCATAACCCAGCAGCTCTGAATCAAGTGTGGGATGTATAATAACAAATTGCGAAGGAAAACTCTGCGCAATCTTGCGCCATTTTGAAATCAGGCGGTTTAAAAATATGACCACTATGGTGCAATTCCATTATTTTAGGTTGATGAAAACGTATTTACTTTTTTGGGCGATTTTGGTAATTTCTGGCGATGGTTTAACCAAAATAAGTTATAAATTAACACTTAACAGAAAATTTCGACCATTTTTTGAAAAGGGCTGAACTTTTTTTAAAAAAAAAATTTTAAAAAATTTTTTTAAAAAATTTTTTGTTTTTTTTTTTTTTAAATAAAAAAAAAAGTATTATTATCATGGTATCAAAGGGTTTTTTTTTTTTATTTTTTTTTCTTTTGTAATTTTAATTTTTTTTTTTTTTTTTTTTTTTTGTTTTTTTTTTTTATGTTTTGTTTTTTGTTTTTTTGGTGGTGTTTTTTTTTTTTATTTTGTTTATTTTTTTTTTTGTGTCGGTGGGTGTGGGGGCTGGGGGGGGCTGGGGGCGGTGGGGTTCTTTATTTGGGGGACTTAGGGGGAGTCAGGCACAGAGAACAGACATTGATGTCCATATACTTTTTCTTGAAAAACGTGTGTAAAAGTAAATATGGGCAGCCGGTATAAAAAGCAAGTGCAGAGAAAAACAAACAAAACTTTTCGGGTTATGTGCTAGGCTTTTTATTGATAAACATTTACATGACAGTTATCGCACAACTGCAGCGCCGCCTACCAGGAGCATAACGACATACATTTGAAATGCCGGTTTAAAGTTTTACACAAGTAGCGGACCGAAGATGAACGTCTGTTCTCTGTGCCTAGAGTACGATTTATTACCAGGAGTGGTATTTATACTGACAGTGTATTATTTGAAATCCCATAAACTACGGTTGAGTGCAAGAGTAAAAAAGGATAAAAGAGTTATAATTTTGTTGTTTGATTTTAAATTGAGTAATATGGGGGAGGTGGAAAAAGTTTTTAATTTTTTTGGGGAAAAAATTTATGGGGGGGGAAAAAAGAAACGAGGAAAAAATATAAGGGGGGTAAAAAAAAAAAAGAGGGGAAGGAAAAAAAAAAAAAGAAAAAAGGGGGGGTATGGGGGGGGGGGGAGGGGGTGGGGGGTGGAGGAAAAGAAAAAAAAATCTCGGGGGGGGGGGGGGACAACTTTGGGGGGGGGGGAAAAGAGCGAAAGCTTGGATCCCAAAGTAGATCGGCCTTATTCTAAGAAATCGAGGAGATTCTAGAAAAATGTTGTCGCAATTAACTGATCAACGTGGAATGATGTCACCCGAGGAAGCTTTTAGTTTTTTTTTATCGAAGCTGGATTTAGTCGATTCCAATACGAACTAATACACAGAGAATCACCGTTACGATTTCCACCTTACGGCGTCATCAGGGAAGTAAATAAGAAATGCGCACCTCCCAACGAGTTCATCGAAGCAACCGCTTCAAAAATTAGAGTAAAACTGCAGGCGCTTCTGGACAATACAGTGCATCGAATCGTGAAAATAATCGACGCAGAGCTGAACGAGTACATGGACTCTAACGAGCTGGATAGTGCTGAACTAATTCTTTTATGTAGTTGGGGTATGGATGGCTCAACCGGGTATTCTCAGTACCACCAGAAGCTGCCAGAAGGATGTCAGAATGATTCTGATGTATTTTCATCAACACTTACTCCAATTCAGTTATTCATGCATAATGATCGAAAAATGATTATGTGGTTCAATGCTATGCCTCAAAGTATTCGATTTTGTAGGCCCATCATCCTTGAATTAATCAAAGAGAGTAAGGAGGTAATTCTTGCCACAAAAAATGACATTGAAAAAGAAATGAATGAATTGACGCCAGTGAAGTTCGAGCTTTTAAATGACAAAATAATTCTTGTTGATTTTGATTTTGTACTTAGCATGATAGATGGAAAAGTCCTCACGTATATTACAGGAAGTTCATCAATGCAAAATTGCCCAATCTGTGGAGCAAAGCCTAATGTAATGAACAGTAAAGAAAAGTTTGAAGAAGGATTTTTAACAAACGAAGATGCTCTACATAACGGTATATCTCCGCTTCATGCTTGGATTCGATTTTTCGAATGCCTTTTGCATATTGCATATAGAATGGATTTAAAAAAATGGCAGGTTTCACAGCCATTTAAAGAATTATACGAACAAAGAAAAAAACTGATAACGAAACAGCTTCATGAGCATTTTGGAGTCAGAGTAAATCAACCAAGATCTGGTGGTGCAGGTACAAGTACTACAGGTAACGTTTGTCGACGAACATTGGCAAATCCTCAGCTTTTAAGCAGAATTCTGAACATCGACGAAGAATTGATTGTGAGGTTTAGAAATATTTTAATTGCTATCAACTGTCAAGACCCAATAAACCTCGAAAAAAATAGATTCGTATTGCAAGGATACCTACCAACTTTATCTGGAATTGTACGATTGGTATAAAATTCCTGCAACTGTGCATAAAGTACTCGCTCATACCGGATAAATTATTGTGCATTCTCCAGCGCCGCTTGGTATATTAGCAGAAGAGGCAGCAGAAAGCCAGCACAAACAGTTAAAGAAATACCGAACCCATCATGCTAGAAAGCGCTCAAGGCTGGACAACTTACATGATGTCTTCATTCGTGCCATGAATGAATCAGACCCATTCATCAGCTCACTTTGGATGGAGAAAAGACGACAGAAAAAAATGTTCTAGATTATCCAGATATCGTGAAAAGTTTTATGATTTTTGAAGATTCTGAAACACGTTCAACATCCGACACCGATAACTGCGATGCGTTGGAGGAACTTATGAAAGCTGTCGATGAAGTTGATGAGGATTTTGTTTGTGATGAAACAGAAACATAGTAAGATTAATGCAAATCGACAAAAAAAATATTGGAGTTGTTATTGTATATTCGCTTTGTAAAAATATATATGTATTTCTACCGTTATGTAAATAAATAAACTGAAGCAGATTATGAATTTTTTGTTGTTGCGTGTTCTATACAAAGAAGTCATCTATTAATTTTGCTGGGGCAGACGGGTAAAGGGATCTTGTGTTTTCTTACGCGTCATGAAACGTTTATCAGGTTTATTCGTAAAAATCATACAAGGGGAAGGCAGTATGGAACAATTTCGAAAAATAAATTACATTATTGATGGTTGGACCGAAAATCAATTCTTATTATTGCCGTTTCAGAGAAAAAATTGCATCAGGCGTCAGATTCAAATACCCGAAACTGACAATCGTCACTGACAACCACAGCTATTTTGTTCAGCGATTACCTTGTACCTATGCATCGAGTTTGCTTGGTAATATTCAAATCATTGAAGGAAGCAACAGCTGCGGATGCTGCTTCTTCTTCTTTCTGAATATTCTATGCATGCTAAGTTTTCTGTGAAAAGGCAATATCTCTGTTTGGGACCATCCAAAAATGACGTAGCATAATATTGATCATTTCCAGACCTACTTCGTAGCATATTATGCCATACCTAATACATGGTACGTTTCTATTTCTGAGCCCCCCTCCCATAATATATCACGTAATTTGTGGATGTTCCCTTAGAAAGATTGAAATATTATAATCATGATTTATCCTTTGAAAATAGAGTTTTAGTCACATCCGTTTTCAAGATATTATAGTTTTTTTTAAATCAATGGAAATTTAAGCCCTTTTGAAAAGTTAATCCCGAAATGTTAAAAAAAAGTATATTAACAACATATTTTGATAACATCAACCAAAGAAAACTCTGCAAAACCAGAAAAAATGATCAAAATATTTTCGTCCGCCTGCTTGTATAGAAATCGCCCATAGTGCATGGAGGGGATCTGATACGGACACGTGACAGGCAACGAGCTCAGGAATGGGTGATATTTGGTTTCTCCCAACGACGATCCACCCAAAAACACTTTCGACTAGCATGTGCTGCTGATCTTGCTCAATTCTAGTACCAGGGTTGACGAAGGTATAGAAATGTTCCGCACCTAGTAGCAAATCAATTGCCCCAGTTTTATTGAAGCTGGGATCGGCCAAGAACAAATCTTGTGGAATACGCCAATTGTTGGTCGTGAATGTTACGGCTGGTAAGTCAATTGTGACTCGTGGGAGGACCAAAAAATCCAGATCGATTGCGAAATCATTTCTTCTGGATCTAATGCAGGAGTGTACGCTGTGCCTCACATTAGAAGCTGATTCACCCACACCATGAACTGGAATATTCACTGCTCGCCGTTTTAGCTTCAGTAACTGACACAATCTCTCGCTCATTATGTTAGATTGAGAGCCGCTATCTAGCAAAGCGCGTGCGGGATGAGTGGACCCATTCGAATCGACGATTATCAGCACGACGGTGGAAAGCAGCACGGTTGAGTTTGTTGTCGGTGCTGGGTTGCTAGTTTGAGAAGATGAATTGGCGCATGTATATGTGGATGTTGAGAATGGAGTATTGTTTCGGCTCGATGACGGTCTGGTTCGATGAATAGTTTGATTGGTGGGGCGTTGTGCAGGCTGTTGGAAAGAGGATTCATTGAAGTTGTTGGCATTGTGCAGCATGGTATGATGTCGTCTCTGGCAGTGTCGACAGGAATATTTGGTCTGGCAATTTCGGGCAAAGTGATCGTGGCGGAAACAGTTTTGGCACAGGCGATTAGTTTCGATCAGTTTCATACGGTCTAAAACGTTCATCATCTCAAATCGAGGGCATTTGACGAGAAAATGATACTGGCTACAGGCATAGCATTTGGGCTGTTGTTCTTCAGCGACAGTGTGGGAAGCAACTCTTGGGAAAAACGGTCTGCGATTGGAAGGGATTTGGCTGACTGGCGTTGGTGAATTGTGCGACTGCTGGTTGACGGACATCGATTCTAGAACTCGGATCCTGCGCCGCATGAAATCGACAAGACAGGTGAAATTTGGGTCATCAGCGGTAGTAGCGAAATCTTCCCATGCCTTTAGGGTCCCATCATCAAGGCGAATGCAAAGCAGGTGTTCGAGCATCGTGCTCCATTGGTCGACGGGCTCTCCAAGTTGACGAAGAATTTTGGCATGGCGTTGGAACTCATCTACTAGACTATGCAATGCAGATTCTCTCTTCATGCGGGGGCAATCTAGTAGTGCTTGCAAATGACGTTTTTTGAGCAAGTAGTTGTTTGCGTAGCGCGAAGTCAATGCCTGCCAAGCAACGGAATAGTTGGCAGAGCTAATTGCAATTGACTCGATTAACTGGGCGGCTTCTCCTTTCAGGGCGGCACGGATATAATGGAATTTTTGAACTTCGGGAACATCAGCATTGGAGTGTATGAGAGCGACAAAAGTGTCATGGAAAGCCAGCCATTGATTATAGTCGCCATCGAACTCTGTCAACGAAATGGTGGGAAGCTTGATGCCAGCTAGTGCGTTGGCAGCAGGGGTAGGGATTGCGCTTGGATTTTGGGTAGTATTAGCGGGTATGAGGGATCGAAGAGCAGCCTTCACTCTGAAGCAAATGGACTCAAATTTGGCACGGGTTTGGTTGTTCTGTTCCCTACCTTCATCTGTGGTTTCACATTCCTCCAACTGCGTCTGTGCCTCCTCCAGTCCTATCCACTCGTTATCTAGGTTCTCGACTCGAAGCAACAGCTGGGCTTGGTCCCGTTCGGCCTGGTATCTCGACACGAACTGCTCAGCTCTTCCTAACGATGCCATTAGGGTCGTCCGGCTGTTGGTTAGCTGAAACTTGCGTTGCTCATCCATGGCCCGAAGTCCGGCGTGGAGTACGGCGGCAAAATAGCGGATCTAGACATAAGAACACAGAAAAGACCCGGTAGAGCCGGACAAATGGAGTGGGGAGGTTGGAATACTACTAACCTTTTCAAGGCTAGGATAATGCCTTGTGTTTTATATAATGCACCTCCGATAACGGGAACGTACGGCTGGCCAAGTCAGCGAAATTGATGATGAAATTTGGCGGGTATGGCTTCTTGATGATCTGTAGTTCCATGAAGGGCGGGAAATGGGCGATAGCACTTCTCTTCGGCAACGGAAATCCTCGATGGATGGACGGAATTACTTGGAATGAAAATCGGAAACAAATCTCAAGGTACCCGCGAAAAATCCTGCGCACTATGGAATCACACGTATCGTGTGCCTGGTTAGAACAGGCCTTGTATTATTTAAAAATCTGGAACAACGGGATCAATTTTACACTTTGGCGCTCTGGAATCTTTTTAGTGGGAATGGCGCTGGATTGCCCAAAAACGATGGCGAAAATTCAATAAAGACGTCTTCTCACTATGGCGCTTGGCTTCACTTGGATCACGAACACGATGGCGGAATAGAAATCTCTATCCTGGTCACGGCACCAATATGTTGGGGCAGGTTCGCGATTTCCGGTGGAATTTTTCTGGGCAATAAATCGGGTATTGGCTGTGAAGTAGCTCTATGCTAGAGCTGCTGCTATGTCTCACTAGGCGTCACTTTTCTTTTATAAGAACTACTTTTACTGGGGAATGGACTTTATTCGCACTTTAACTGGTTAGAATACAATTTGGGAGAACCTATTGGTATCTAACACTGGATTTGGAATGATTTTATTTAATAATTTGAGTTGGAAAGAAACCTTATCATCTACTACAACTAGTTGAGATTTGAATCCTATCTCATACATTTATAGCACTACTACGACTATCTTGTGCTAAATTGTAGTACTAGATTAGGTGGGTTCGGCACGAATCTATAGATACAAACTGAGAACTAATTGAGAATCAACAGTGATGTATGAGTTACTTTTAGAAAATCATCTAAACTTTTATGATCAAAAATATAAAAATTTTTATATCATTTTTTACAAGAAAAAAAAAATTTTTTAAATTTTAAAATTTTTTTAACAAAAAATATTTTTTTAAAAAAAATTTTTTTTTTTTTAAAAAAAAATTTTTTTTTTGTTAGTTATTCTTCGCAAAAAGGGTAAGTGGAGTAAAAAAAAAAAAAAATTTATCTAAAAAAAATTTTTTTTTACAAAAAAAAAAAAAAAAAAAAAAAAATAAAAAAAAGTAGATGGTGTTTTATTTTTAAAAATTTTTTTTTTTTTAATAAAAAAAAAAAAAAAAAAAATAAAATTTTTTTTTTTAAAAAAAAAAAAATAATATTTTTTTTTAATTTTTATTAAATAATTTATATTTATTTTGTTTTTTTTTTTTTTTTATATAATAAAAAATTCTCCAAAAGTTCGCCATACATCGCAAGATGGGCACTTTTAAGGAAAAAAGTTTTTCTAACAAAAAATTGTTCATGTCCTATTTTTACCGTGTATCGCGCCAACTCGTCTTATAATTTGGTCCTAAAACCTCACAGAAGCCAATTAAATTTAATTTTAATGAAAATTTGGATTTTTTTAGGGTCTTTCATTTGGAAAGGGCTAATTTATAAATTATTTTTTTCTTGAACTTTGGTGATAATACAATTAAATCATGTGGTTGGTCCTTTTTATTACCAAAACTTTGAAGTACATTACAAAAAGGACGATAAATTGGAAAACAAAAACTGTACCATAATATTTGAAGTATTGACCCATGACTCAATAGCAGTTCAGTTGTTTAAATTGTTAGATTTCATTAAACAAAATTCAATATATTGCTCAAAAATTATTTTCATGTCAGATGGAGCAGCGGCCCATTACAAGAACAAAAAGAACTTTGCCAGCTTGTGCAATTTCAAGTCCAAGTATGGATTGGAAGCAGAATGGCACTTCTTTGCAACGTCTCATTTGAAAGTTCCATGTGATACTATTGGTGGTACTCTCAAGCGAATGGCAAAGGGAGCAAGCTTTGCTCAAGATTATGGAAACACAATCAAAACTCCCATGGAACGATATGACTGGGCAGTTGAACAGACAGATAAAAGTATTACAAAACTGAATTTCTGCTTCATATCAGCTGATCAGTTTGCAAAAATGTCAGAAGAACTTGAGGAGTTATATAGCCACGTAAAGACAATACCTGGAACACAGGATCATTGTTTTGTACCTATTTCAGCTAAAAGGCTTTCTGATTCAAGGGATAATCCAAAGAAGTTTAATTTGTTTGTGAAAGATTTATAAATTAAATATATGAAGCTATGTTAATTACTAATATGTGAAAATGTGCATATAAAAAAAAAAAACCCCTATCAAGCAAAACCATTGAGTTTTCATTGACATAAACAGTATTTCGAAAATTCATATAACGTCATATTTGAATCGTCTTTAAATGGATATGCATCAAGTCTTATCAAGTTAGAATTTTCTTATTTGATAAGACTTGATGCATATCCATTTAAAGACGATTCAAATATGACGTCCGCTATTTTTTTAGATTTATCAGCCCTTTTATTAGACCTTTTACACGTACTGATGTAAAGGGAAATATAATGTTTTTGACCCTTTTCAAATGTTAGTCTAGATGATTATTGTTTTTTGCAAAAATGTTCAATACATTCAATTCTTTATGACTGCTAAATTTTATTGGATTCTATAGGGGTGTTGAATACCATAACTAGACGAATTTGCGTGATACT
Organism: Aedes koreicus; assembly: GCA_024533555.2. Taxonomy (NCBI): domain Eukaryota; kingdom Metazoa; phylum Arthropoda; class Insecta; order Diptera; family Culicidae; genus Aedes; species Aedes koreicus. The sequence continues at coordinate 200,820 of JAHHFK020002890.1, forward strand.
CGGTAAAAAAAGGACATGAAAAAGTTGTTGTTAGAAAAACTTTTTTTCCTTAAAAGTGCCCATCTTGCAATGTGTGGCGAACTTTAAGACAGTTATATTGCAATTGACTTTAAATTTAAATTTTCAAATATATTTTTTTAGCGTAAACGAATCGATTTTAAAATTTTTATATTATTTTTCATAAAAGTTTAAACGATTTTCTAGAAGTCACTCACACATCACTTTTTGGAAGTCTTTTCCTTTTTGAGATATGTTGATTTGAAAAAAATCGATCAAAAAAATTAAGCCCTTTGAAAGTGGCAGTCTTGATAAATTTAAAAAAAAAAACAAAGTATGCAAAGTTGCTGGAAAAGGTATAGTCTACACACCCACAAAGTTTGATTGGATTCTGAGAGGGTGCTGCCAATCACGAAGACAAGTTGGCGTGAAATTCGTTTTTAGATTAAAGGCAAAACAACTCTTCCAAAGTGCAAGACTCGCATCTGTCATTTCATTCTTGAAACCATGAATAAGAGGAAATTGAATTGGGCTGTATTTCCACTTCCATCATATGAAGCGCGCTGCATACTCATCAATTTATAGACACGCAAGGAACGCCGTGAATTCGCAATGCTCTTCTACTCTCGCAATTGAATTTTTAAACTCCCAGCCGGCATCTTAGAACACGGAAATTATTCTTAGAAAAATCATACAGAACAAATTATGCAAAAAATGGTCCCATCAATCGAATGATGCGCCAGTATAATCTACATTGCGAAATTATTGGCATCACTTTGTCTAAAGAACAAATAAATTCTCGTCTAAAAGACAATAGAAATAATGAACAGCATGTAAGTAAAACATTGTAATCATTGTATGTAGTCTACTTTCCTTGGTGAAATAAATAGATAAATAAAAGCTTCGATCGTGATCGGACCTACGATATGAGTGATAGAAGCGGGGATAAGAGAGTCGATAAGATTGATCCTGAGAGGGTTTTCGCGTGTTCTGATTTCCATAAGACTGGGCATACTAAAACAAATTGCTTTACACTGAAAAGAAAAAGTCCTAGAAAACAAATTGCTTTAGACTGAAAAGAAAAGAAAGCAAACCATATGTAAAGTTTATCGGTTCCCCTAAACCTTAATCTCATTCTTCGGGTCTTTTTAAGTGATTAAAACAGGATTTAGCTTCTGACTGCGAAGAAAAGAAATCACCAGATCAGTGAACCATTCCACGTGGAAGTATTGGTTGAGAGAGGACGTTGGGCAATGGAAGTCGATTGTGGATCTGCCTAGAGCATGATTTCCGAGGCCTTTTTTTTTAGATATTTTAAGAAGTGTTTCGTTGAAGATTGTCCTAAGAAACGATGTATGATTGATGGTAACAGGCTTATTATTTTGGGAAAAGTGAGGATGGCGGAACATTTTCTACCGAGGATGGTGGAACATCTTTTCCTGACCGACGATGAGTGAAGGACATATAAATGGCATGATGTATGACGACGAGAATGAAGAAGCGGTTGTAGAGATTAAGAGTAAGTCTCCACGTACTTACTTACTTACTTATGCTGGTCCAACGTCCTATTAGGACCGTACCTGCGTAACGATATTTCTCCATAAAACTCGGTTGAGGGCTGCTTGTCTCCAGTTCCTTGAATGTCCCACACTTCAAAGTCTTGCTGCGTCTTGTATCGGTCGGATTCGAGGCAAACACCATTTTTGCGGGATTGTTGTCCGTCTTTTTTACAACTTGCCCCCCCTTTTTTCCCCCCCCGGTTTGGGGGTTTTTGGGGGGTGTGGGGGGCGGGGGGGGGCGGCGGGGGGTGGGTTTTTTTTTTTTTTTTTGTGCCGTTTTTTCACACGCCCGGGGGGTTGGAAAACCCCCGGGGGGGGGGGGGTTTTTTTTGTTTTTTTTGTGTGTTTTGGGGGTTTTTTTTTTTTTTTGGTTTTTTGTTCTGGGGGGGGGGGGGGGGGGGGGGCTTCCCTTTTTTTTTTCCTGCCTTCTTTTTGGGAAAGGGGAGGGGCCGGGAGGTAAAGGGGTTGGTTTCGTGGTTTGTGGGTGGGGGGGGGGGTGGGGGGGGGGGAATCAAAGAAGAATGCTAAGATGGAACAGTTGGTACAAATATTTTTTCATTTCAATGTCCTCTTCAAAAATTAAAATCGGTCCTTTTCGAACGAGCACTCCCCAGTAAACGGGTTGACAGATCTTGTCATGCTTATGCCGTTCCCTCGTACTGCACACAAAGACCAAAGTACCTTGAGAACAAGGTAAAGCATATTGCCAGCTGTCATATTATTCTCACATACACGCTCATTCGAGCTTACTCAATGTTGAGTAACTTTTACTCATTTTTATAAATATATCTAGAACGTCAAACGCTGATTAGTCATATTTTATGAATTTGATTTATTGTTATTCAAAACGCAAGAAAACTGCCCCAAACTCAATTTTGAGATAGCTACATATAATTTTTTTCAATAATATAAAATAGGTCGGAAAACGTCTTTGTCAATTTGCGCTTCGGAAGTTAATTTAAAGTCTAATTCGTATTCGAAAAATAATAACCAGTCGTGACATGGAGCAGATAGCAGCCACTATAGCTGCGGAAACATATCTTAAAAAGGCTAAGCTGTTTTATCTTGACTGGGATTCGTTGATTTGTATTAGTATATTCCATTACAGATAAACCAAACATTTTCGAAACTCTTTCTGGCGTATGAATCGAAACCAGACTAATTGGAAAATGGCTTTTATACAACGTGGTTAAATTTCTTGGTGTTGAAAATGGTAAGCAAGCATTTCATCACTCTTGCCTTGTTGTTTGATTTTACAAATGTAATAATCGATCCACCAACTCTTTACTATTAGAACATAGTATACATATTATACTTACAGAGCATACTCGGGCATTACGGAGGATCAACGGCGAAATAAAAAAGGCGAAATAAAAAAAAACTCATTTTCATAAATTTTTGTTTTAATGTTTAAGAGTAAGTTCAACTTGAAAATAAATAAATTTCAGGATTAGGGGTTTTTTTACTATCGTACAGGTTTGGTCCGAAAAACGCAAATTGAAGTTTTCCGATTTTCAAGAACCTCACTAAATTCAAATATTCATAACTCAAGAACGCTTCATTATAGAACAATTTTTTTCCAAACTTCAATGAAATTTGCTCAATAATCCGGAAGATATAATCATAAAACCAAATCCTGCAAATGTATTTACAATAGAGGAAAATTTCTGGCCTTATGTATTCAGCTCAAAAGTAATGTGCATAGGACAAGTAATGGTCAAGAAATGCTTTTACCAACAATCAATATGCAACTAGCGATTTGATATTGGTTCACTGTTGTAGAACCCCCTGGTCCGAAGTACACCTTGAAGCCAGCACCTAACTATACATATTTGCACCTTTGTTTTGATTTGCTGTGTTATTTTGACATAATATTTGAGAGTGTGTTCGTGTGAGTTCATTATTAGGGGCGTATTATTAAGCTTGGGACCGATGTGCTAGTACTGACTGAGCCAAGAAAAAAATCGTATTTGTTCGGGACCTACTGGTCTTAGAGTTAGTCTATGATAATATTCCGTTCGATTATTTTGCAAGGAAGATTAACATAACATCCATAGTTGTCAAAATTACTTTCGGTAAAAATGGCAAGAATTACTTCTGGTCTTCACTTGCTAGCTGCATACTGGTCAATAAGCCGAAAAAAAAACATTTTATGAATTATGGAAAACTTTGAAAAAAGTATTTTGTTGTTCGTTAATTCTTTTATAGCTTTTTTTTTCGAGTAATGCTCGAAAAACAATGGGCTCGGCACTCGTTTTCATACCAAAATAAAAAAAAGGGGATTACTCAAATTGAGTTGTGGCAATGAAACTCAATTTAGGCTACGTTCGGTTTTATCGTTTTTTAGTTAATGTTACTCAAATGTGAGTGAAACTGGATGGCAAACAAACATCCATGTTTGTAATGAAAAACTTCGAAGTTCCTTCTAGTTGTGTAAATTTTATCTAACTTTTGAGTTTAAATAGTTGTGGATCTACCTGAAACCGTGATTTTCGCCGGGCTTAAAGTGAAATTGAACAATATGTTCTAACAATAATTAAATTCTTAAGTTTTTGCGTACGCATGCAGATTTCATTAAATTAATAAAACTGGTCTACTTTAACTTTATTTAAAAATATAAACTTTTTCTTAAAATTATTCAGAAAAAATGTTTGAATAAGTGTGATACTCGAAATAAGGAAACGATCATCATCGCGTTTTCGAACACCTCAAATTTCAGCGCTAATTGACTCAAAAATATTCAGTAATAACGTATTCCTCCAATCAATTTGTATACTTAATTAGCGTACACTCTGAGATTCTTCTAATCGTTGATAGTTAAAAAGGAATCATTTTTATGATTCATGGAGTTTACATGTCGCATAGTATAAAAACTATACTAACGTTTCATAAAGTTTAAACTTAGTCTAAATTGTGTGAGAGAATTCTATTAGGTGCGCAACTAAGTTCCCGCTGTTAAGCAATAGATGGCGGCAGTAGTAAGTGCTGGTCGAATGTTGTACATCTCAAGCGTCATAAACCAAGCTCAGACATATGGTAAACAAACCGCTTTGCCAAATCAGTGATTTTGGTTTAGTGTTATATATTTTGGTTGTTTGAAGATGTCTGATTTCGTACCAAATAATCGTCATTTGCGGGAAGTGTTGATTTTCTTCTTTCATTCGAAGAAAACGGCGGCTGAAGCACATCGAGAGCTCCAAAAAGTTTACGGTGATGCTGCTCTGAGTGAAACAACGTGTCGTGATTGGTTTCGTCGCTTCAAAAACGGTGATTTCAGTGTTGATGATCGTCCGCGTGAAGGAAGGCCAAAAAACTTCGAAGTCTCTGAATTGGAGGCATTGCTCGATGAGGATCCGTGTCAAACGCAAGAAGAGCTTGGTTCAGGATTAGGAGTTTCCCGCCAAGCCGTTTCTAAGCGATTGCATGCGTTGGGAATGATTCAAAAGCAAGGAACTTGGGTTCCTTACGATTTGAAGCCAAGAGATGTTGAGCGTCGTTTTTTCGTCTGTGAACAACTGCTCCAGCGGCAAAAAAGGAAGAATTTTCTACATCGCATTGTGACGGGTGACGAAAAATGGATTCATTACAGTAACCCAAAACGGAAACATTCATGGGGACTGCCCGGGCATGCTTAAACATCGTCGCCTAGGCCGAATATTCACGCTGCGAAGGTTATGCTGTGTATTTGGTGGGACCAAGTTGGTGTTATTTATTATGAGCTGTTGAAACCAAACGAAACCATTACCGGGGAACGGTATCGAACTCAATTGATGCGATTGAGCCGAGCACTGCACGACAAACGGCCACAATACGAGCACAGACACGAAAAAGTGATTCTTCAGCATGACAAAGCTCGACCTCACGTTGCGAAACCCGTGAAAACCTACTTGGAAACGCTCAAATGGGAAGTCCTACCCCACCCGCCATATTCTCCTGATATTGCACCGTCCGATTATTACTTGTTCCGTTCGATGGCACATGGTCTCACTGGTCAGCAATTCCACTCATATGATGATATCTCAAAATGGCTTGATTCTTGGATAGCATCAAAAGACGAACAGTTCTATCGAAATGGTATTTACGTTCTACCAGAAAGATGGGAAAAAGTCGTAGCTAGTGATGGGCAATACTTTGAATAATTCGTTTTTAACCTTTGTTTTCAAAATAAAGTTCCTTTTTCACCAAAAAACAGCGAGAACTTAGTTGCGCACCTAATACATAGCAGTATTGTCCCTCCTTGAGCGCAATAATGTTGTCATTTTATCAACATTTCATCGATTCACCCAAACAAATTGCTTGTTGTGTTTAGTGTGATATTTTTTTTCAAACAATCAATGCGCTTTCGAGGCGCATATCCCCGCATAATCACAAACCATTCCTGGACCATTTCCCTTATTGTTGACGACCGTTTCCGTTATTGTTGACATTTACCCTTATAGTTGACAACTATAAACTAACAATCTCCTTTATACTTTTAACAATATGTCAGATGGTAAAAGGTCAAATAACAATATGCTGAATAGGCGGTTAAGTTAGGTTACCATAAAAAAAAATCAAATTTTTACGAACAAAATTTTTGCTGTACTGTATACCAAAAAGTTGGTATGTAATCCAGACCAAGTGCAGACAATAAAAAACCTCTCAATGACAATATGGCATACATTAACAATATGTGTTAATGTAGAGGTTGTATGGTGAAAATGAGATTTAACTATTCGATAACAACAACATAAAATGTGATAATATATCTTACATTCGAAATATAGTTTTGACTATATAGCAAATAGTTTCTCGTTATGCGGGTCTAGAGAATGTTGTCCTCAATTTTGCCGTTTTCGAATCAGTGATCTGAAACCACCAAACAACAGCTTCCGATGTTCGATTTAATCGACGGCAGTAAATCGGATCTCTCTTTTTTCTTGGTAGTACCTAGTACGTCATGAAATGAAATATTACCATGTAGAAAAAGAGGTCCAATTGGTTAAATGCATGTGGCATTACCCAAGTTCCACTTTTCCCAAGTTGGGAAAAACATCTTTGAAAAATCCACTCGACCAGAATGTTTTCGATTATATGGTCAAACGGTTTTTATCCCCACCGACCGATTTAAGAAAGTTCGGTTTCATTCATATTTAGGTTACTTTGACAAAACAAAAACAAATCCAGGCCGCGAACACAATTTATTCTGAGTTTCTAATAAATCTCGTTTAAACTACGCAGATATATTTCAACATTATACTACGCCCCTTATATTTCATGTTTATACTAAGCAAGTATAGTTGCCGTTTATACGGAGCTATGCGTCAACTAGACGAATATCGATTTAGTGTGAACTTTAAACTAGTTAGTTTAGATTTTGTTCTGAGTGTACAAAAGTTACTTAATACCTACATGCAGAAATTCAAGCAAGAAACTTGCGGTTGGCTGGCTTTTGAATCGAAACTGCTTAAATATCATGCATTTCTGAAGACATTTCATAACTTTTTTTTTGTTTTTGTCTTTTTCGTACCACTACATAACCATTGCAGCGACTATAATACCTTGTACCTTATATACGTTGGAAACAGACATCACACTGACGTTTCTCTTTGTCAATCTTGACAATTCAAGATGTGTTCAAAAATTACGATACATGAAATGAAAGGGACCGAGGGTCAATCACAAATTACGTTTGCGATTTCTGAAAAGCACACGAGTATGTAATCGTTTATCGTTGATTAGAGGCTGAATTGATACATTTCAAAATGAAACACCTTTTTAAAGCCACTTCTCGTCCAACGGCTAGAATTTAGAGATGGATGATACGCATTCAATCATTCAGGTTTAAAGTAAGAAAGTCTTGAATAATATAAACATAGAGAAGTTTAATTTAAATAATTATAGGTTGTTTATCGCAAAGGGTCAGCCGAGGGGTCAGCCAACATAGCAGACGCTCTCTCTAGACTAGGAGCACATTTTAATGACAATAACTGGTCTGATGAAAGTGAGGTGTTTATACGGCGTATTTCAGCTGAGTCGTTTTCAGCGTTGACAGGTCTGATGAATGAGCAAGATTTTGATCCTGAAACAGAAATTATCATTAGAACTATCCAAAAGGCTGCCGCGGTTGACATTGAAGAAGTCATACACGCAACTGCACTTGAGCCAGAGTTGCAAAAATTGAGAAAATGTATTGTAAACGACATTTGGAATTGTGAAGATCTAAAGCAGTACATCCCGTTTCGGAATGAGTATACGTATGTAAATTCGTTAATCTTGCGTGGATCCAAACTGGTCATACCCGTAAGCTTACGCCAATGGATGATTCAATTAGCTCACGAGGTGCACCCAGGACAGTGAAACGGCGTTTGCGGGAACGATGCTGGTGGCCAGGTATAGACCAGTCAGCCATTGATACATACGAAGCTTGTGAAGGATGTCTATTAGTTCAAGTGCCTGATCCTCCGGAACCGATGATGCGAAGGCCATTACCTGATCGCCCTTGGGTCGATATTGTAATTGATTTTCTTACCTACAGAAAAGAATGAAAATTGCAAACGCTTTGTACGATGATTGGAAGGCTGAGTTAAACCACTATTTGAAACTCTACAACCATACGTCACATACGATAACTGGTAAAGCTCCAAGTGAGCCTCTACAGAACCGCAAGTTACGTACAAAGCTACCGTGTATCGAAGATCGAGAGACCATAGCACCGATTTCAGGCATCAAGATTGGGAGAAAAATGCTGGGAAAGCAGCGGGAGGATGTGAAGCGTAGATCAAATCCGAGTGATCTCTTGGTTGGCGACATGAGAAACCTCTGTCCAACGAACAAACTGTCTACAAATTTCTGAATGGAGAAATTCACTGTTTTAGACAGAAAAAGAACAAATGTCACTGTTCAATTGAATGAAACTGGAAGAATATATGACCCTAACACCTCACCTGAAGGCGCTCGTTGATCCAGTACACATCATCGCTAGGACACCACGAAAGATGTTCACAAATGTAAATATTAGAAATCGGTATACAAGATACTAGAATTCCAATGCTGTCGAGGTTGTAAATCAACGGCGCGTCGTGCAGAGGGTGATTGACAGTTTGTTAAACTATGACTGCAAATAGAATAATAGAGAATGATGAAAAAAGATCCGATGATATAAAGCATCGATCGAATCTTAAAATTTGAAGAAAAGAATAGATTTAGAAGAAGACAATAAAAGCTTACCAGAATGGGTGTTATGGAAGAATGAAAAGTGCAAATTACTTCGAATTGTTAAACTATAACAATTCATCGCGTTGGTATAAATAAGACATTGTTTAGCATTCCAGTAATATTTATGAAGTTCAATAACCGGCATTATTAAACAAATGCATTTCTCTGCAAGTGATGGATAAATAAGCAAAAGAAAATTTAGAAGATGAAAACAAAATTTCACTTTTTATTGTATATTATTTATGATGCACATCCAACGTGCAATTGTTCGATTGTTTTTAGTAGGACATGTGGCGATCGTATAGTCCGTCTTCTAGTTTGATGGCAAACTACCGCTTTTGGCCACTTGTATGTAAAAAAACTACAAGGTACAGCCCAATTGGGCTGTGCGCAAAGGTGACGTAGAACTTCGCAGCAATCTAATTTCCATACACGTCAGGGCCATCCGCTAATTGATTTAAGTCACTCCTGAAAAGGGCCAAGAAAATTCTATTGTACACTCTTTAGAAAGTATTTGGTGGCTCTTAATTATGATACGGCCCCGGTTGTATTTTCTACGATGGTTGAGAGGACCACTATCTCTAACGCGTAGAAGATAGTTATGGATCTGTTGGTTCATTGGTTGTTCAACGCGCTTTGCCATTTACTCCGGGACGCGGCGTTTAAGGCAATGCCATGTTCAGCCGGGGCGCGGTAATGGAAATTTCGAACAGCACAAGAAAAATTCATCCAACCGAACTCTTCAGTTGGCAAACCAATTTGGTCGTCCTGAAAAGGACGGATTTAGTTGACAAGGGAGAAACAGTTCGCGATTGAACTTGGACTTTCTTTCTTGGTTCATCTCGCGGGATGATTGATTCTTGTCTCGTTGTCACGGGTGGCTTTTCTCTTCATCTCGTAGGCTTCAGCAGCCATGTTTCTCGCAGCGAGGTTGACGGGAGCATCGACAACAATAGCCAACTTCACCAACGCCTCTCAGGGCAGCGACTGCTCGCCAGTGCAGCCGCCAACTACGATCCAACTGCAGATCCTACTCTGCACAGCTCCACGACCGCCGGAAAACTAATTCAAAATGCAAAGATGTACCCGTTATATAACATTCGTGGCTGCCTAGGAACCGTCCTTTACTTAAATATGAAGTCTGTGCGCGAAAAGTACTGTGCATTTGGTAAATTTACTATGAAAAATCCTTATTATAAGACAACACTTCATATTTGCGTTAATTTTATTAGTTGCATGTTATAAGTCAATAGATTAAAATATTTAAATCGAAGCGTAGAAAATGTTCCGATCGATTGGTGCAAACATTTTGGAATTTTTTCTCTCCGTTGCATACCTTGAGCATTGTGCACAATTTACAAATGGCTGCCGTCATGAAAAATTGAATTATTAATTGAAAATCGAAAAATAATCGACCGTCACGAAATATCGTTACAAATTAAACGCTCATAACTTCGTAAATACTCGATAGATTTTCAGAATGTACATCAATAGGATGGAAACTTTCCTGCATATCAATTCAATCATCAAAAATTATCCGTTCATAATTTGAAACTATTGAAAGTAACGAAAATGAAAGGTGATGTCTTAAAATGTTGTTTTGCAGGCTTGATTCCATGAATTCACAGTACTTTCCTATCACAGATTTCAAATGTGAGCAAGGGAGGTCTCATATTCAGCACTGAACGATACAAAAGCAAATTTTCTCATTCGTATTGCAGTACTGGAGCTGTGCGGAGCAACGAGCCAGTATTCATTGGCAGCTGGCGATGGCATGTACCCTGGAGGGTGCACTAGCTCCATTCGGCAGTGCGGAGAGGCAAGGCGCCAACGTTCGATTTGGCTGCTGGCGGTGGCAACCGTTGCTAGGCAGCCATTAATTATGCAGTGGTGCACTAGGCAGTCGGTTGCCAGCCGGGTGGCGCAACCACGAGGAAGCGAAATAAGGTGCTTGTATGTATGATCTTGTTGGTAGGCATCTTTGAAAAGGCGCAGCGTGCAACTTCTGAAATAACCTGCTTCTTCAAAAGACCGAGAAGGTTTTAATTACTATGCGGACAGTTCCAAATCCGTCCTTTTCAGGACGAATAATTCAATTTTGAAAGAGTTGTTTGATTGGAATTTACTCAACATTACTATCCAAGTTCTTACCAATTGACAGCCAGCGGTGGCTAAAACAATTTAAGTTTCCTCTTCGTTGCATACCTTGAGCATTGTGTACATTTTTCAAATGGCTGAAGTCACGAAAAATGTAAACACCGTACGCTAATAACTCGATCGTTTCTTGATGGATTCATTTTTGAGGTTTTCGCTCTGATCAACTAGAGGTTTTTACGATTGCCATTTTATTTACTCAAGTATTTGAAATTTTACAAACAAGAGATGAATATAATTTGCGTACAATTCATCAATCGGTATTGGAAAATTTAATGAATGTTGCGTTCCGCCAAGTATCAAGAAATTTCCTACGTTTGATTTTCGAAAAGTATATTCCGAAGTAACATTCACGGCATACTCCAATTAGTACAGTTATGAATAGTTAATCTGTTGTTTCAACGATTCGCGTTGGATAGAGTTTTACTTCTAGGAGGAAATGTTTTTGGAGAAAATGTGAAAGTGAGAATAAGTACGATGCCTAATAGTTTTGATGCCAAAAGTATGCGCAAATTTTGGAAGCACGTTAAAATCGAACATATGGAAAATTCTCCGATCATGTACCGATGCCGAGGGAACTCGTGATTATCAGGCAAAACTTAAACGTTGCCAACTACTGGTTGAGATGCTGCAGAAGGACCTTAAACTTGAGGCCGTATCATAATTTAAACCTTTCTGAAGAGTGTACAATAGAATTTCCTAATTTTCATAATGCATACTAACATACAAGGTCCGCCCTTAGCTCAGTTGGTAAAGGCGCGGCTACAAAGCTACACCATGCTGGAGGGGGCTGGGTTTGAATCCCGGTCTGATTTAGGAATTTTTCGTTAAGGAAAATTTCTCGACTCCCTGGACATATAGGAAATGATTGTACTTGTATTGTACCACACAATCATACTAATGCAAAAATTGTACTTGGCATCGAAAGCTCTTAATCAATAACTGTGGAAGTGCATTTAGAATACTAAGCTGAGAGTAAGCAATAAGCTTATTTTGCGAAAGCAATAAGCTTGAAACGCTAAGAAAGAATAAGAAGAAGACTAACTCTTACTGACTAACTTACTTACTTATGCTAACCCAACGTCCGATTAGAACAGTACTTGCGTTGCAACATAGTTTGAAATAAACATTTAATTGTCTGCATTATTTAATACGTATAAAGAGAATGCTAGATTTGACACGAATTCATTGAATATTTCATTTAAATGTAAACATGATATCACTGAACTCAGGTCTGTTGTATGAAAGATTGCAAACAATTTCTTTTTTTACGCATGTTTTGGCTTTCAATTGAACAACGGAGAATTTTACGCGTCTGCTAAATTTCATTTTTATTTTTTCAGTAAATGTTCCGCTACGAAAGTAACGATACTAATCAAACGGTTTAACGTAGTCTACGTCAACCGGTCGTGTGTTAAACATAACCCCACTGATTTTTTTAATCAGTTCGTTTATTTTTTAGGCTCAGGCGTGTGCAACACTTTACGGAGCCGATATTCAATATTGTTATTAACAATGTATAATTTTTCTATTTCAGTAAAATGGGGTGCCAATTACTCGTGGCTAGCTCGAGGTTAATGGGTCACATTATCGTTTGGAAAGGGCTAGGCAGGTAAATAACTTATTGAAGGTATTATTTGCTGCTCATGGTTGCGACATCTACCAAATCCACGGTCCCTGTAGTCCCTTTCAGGAACTAAGCCGCAGATGGGTGACCACTGCTTGCTAGGCAGGTACAAGTAGCACGGAAACAAAAGGATAGTATAACTGGGACACAATGTCAAGGAATTTACTAGACTGGATGGGAGGGGGTGATGACATTACACTCTTAGGTCAGACAAACAAAGGAATTCGTAAGTCGCTTGCATGAACCTTCAGGCTCATATTGAGCGTTGAATGCATACAGCCAAGGGCAACACATAAACAACGATATTGAATTCGTTCCAATTTGATGAGGTGGCTGTTTCTCGCCGAGAGGAAGCAAAAAGAGCCATATTCGAGAACTGAAGGAATAGTTGTTTTGTAGAGTTTAATTAGGTCTTCCGGGTGAGCACCCCATCATGTCCTGGAAATTGATCTTAGAAAATTGATCCTTTGTTGACATTTCTGTTTCAAATACGCAATGTAAGTACTCCAAGTGCATTTTGAATCAAACATGACTCCAAGGTATTTGAAGGTCAAAGATTGGGTAATGTCTCTTCCCAACAGCTTGAGACGCAGTTGGGCAGGTAACCGCTTTCTAGTAAACACTACCAATTCGGTTTTATGCGGTGAAACCTCCATCCCCAAATTTCTGGCCCAGATGGACAGATTATCTAGGGAATTTTGCAATGGTCTTTGCAAGATTTCCGCACGTGGACCTCTAAAGGAGATCACCGCACTGCAAGTTGTCTTAGCGTGCATCTATTTTCCAAGCATTTATCAATATCTTTCACATAAAAACTCTAAGGGACAGCCCAATGGGGTTGTACGCAAAGTTGACGTAGGACTACGCAGCAATCGAATTCCCATACACGTCAGGGCCATCCGCTAATTGATTTAAGTCAGTCCTGAAAAGGGCCAAGACAATTCTATTGTACACTCTCTAGAAAGCATTTGGTGGCTCTTAATTATGATACGGCCCCGGTTGTATTTTCTACGATGGTTGAGAGCACCAATATCTCCAACGCGTAGAAGATAGTTATGGATCTGTTGGTTCATTGGTTGTTCAACACGCTTTGCTTTTTACTCCGAGACGCGACGTTTAAAGCAATGCCATGTTCAGCCGGGGCGCGTTAATGGAAATTTCAAACAGCACAAGAGAAAAATTCATCCAAACGTACTCTCCAGTTGGCAAACTAATTTGGTCGTCCTGAAAAGGACGGATTTAGTTGACGGGGGAGAAACAGTTCGTGATTGAATTTGGGCTTTCTCTATTGGTTCATCTCACGGGATGATTGATTCTTGACTCGTTGTCACGGGCGGCTTTTTCCCGCCAACTTGTAGGCTTCAGCAGCCATGTTTCTCGCAGCAAGGTTGACGGGAGCATCGGCAACAACAGCCAATCGCACCAACGTCTCTCTGGGCAACGACGGCTCACCGCCGCCTACTGCGATCCTACAGCCACTGCACAGCTTAACGACTGTCGTAAGACTGAATCAAAATGTTCTGCTAAAAGCTGTTAGGTAAAAGTATCGGATGCTAGTGCACAAAAGAAGGCGGTACCAACGAAGGCAATGTGTTACAAATAGCATCAAAGGGGACGAACTTCAATTACTGCGCCACAATAATTAGTTTTAATTATTACACGCAAGACGGATGATTTTCTTAACCGAACCTTTCCTAATTTGCTTGACACCGCCAGCAACTAATCCGCTATGCATAGCTAGGAACTACAACGAACTCAACCACATGGTCGGTCTGAAGTTACGCAGTTCGGCTCGAATTCCGTTCGTTGGTTGTTCAACCTTCTTTGTCATTTACTACGGGACCCGACGTTTAATGAATGCTATGTTCAGCCGGGGCGCGGTAATTGAAATTAATTTCAAACATCACAAGAGAAAATTTCAACCAAATAAATTCTTTAGTTGTACCGTAGGAGTTCAGATCGCCCAGAATAATAACTGGAGATGGAAGTAATGTAATTGAACTCCAAAGTTGACGGCGGTTTATTGATGCCCTCGGAGGGACATAGACGGAAGCTATGCAAAGATCTTTATTCTTTACATTTATTTGGCAAGCGACGATTTCAATGCCTGATATTATTGGGAGTGAGATTTTATAGAAGGGGAAGCACTTTTTGATCCCCAAAAGTACGCCACCATATGAATCATCTCGATTCAGGCGAATAATGTTAAAATCGTGGAAGTTTAATTCATTTTCAGAAGAAAGCCATGTTTCACAGAGAGCAAATATATCACAATCAGAATTGTGAATCAAATACTTGAACGAGTCTAATTTAGGTATTATACTGCGACAGTTCCATTGTAATACGGTGATCATATCTTGATCCTCACTCGACGAATTATTCATCGAAAGATATGAATTCACCTATAAGGGGCCATGATACAGTCAATTGCCTGAAGTAGTTTCCAACTATGCGAATAAGCAGATCAATAATTCCTCGGAGCGGTGAAGCATCCGAAAGGCCAAGAGCATTTAAAATGTTATCCACAATGTCCCTAAAATTAATCTTACCTCGGTTGGACGGGATATTCTTAGAATTGCGAGAATACGCAGTTTTTGGTTTTGTCAACCTCTTACGGTTACTATTATTAGGCAGCGGCGGGTTGGTATAGCTACAGCTAGGAACGGATGCATCAGCTATTACCGGTTTATTCGGTTTTTTTAATTGACCCCCGCTACCTCCAATTTTTTGCAAGCTTTTGAGAGTAGATTTTATTTGTTTCCGGCGCACACCCGGAGAACTAGTAGGCTTTCTTTTACCGGGGGCGTGTACCTCCGGAAATTCACTCTCATCGGCTACGTCAGAATCCAGTTCATCGGAGGACAAAATCAAATAAGTATTTTCATTTTGAGCGGCTGATACAGACGATGCAGACGCTCCGTTTTGCGACTTAAACCTTTCTGCATACGTCTGCTTAGAGCGTTCTTGTATGGAACGTCTCACGTTACCAGTGCGCTTCTTGGACACGGGGCGACTCTGCGCCAATATCTCAAAAGTTAATATCTGCTTTTTTTTGTAATCCACGATGCAAATAAAATACACCATAAGTTAGGAAAATGTTTCTTCTTGCAGTTGGGATTGTTAATTTCCAGGAAAAAGTTTTCATTTCCGAGCAAGCGACGGTTATAGTAATTGTTTACAGCAGATCCTACCTTTTGAAATGTTGGCACTGAGCTGGTCTTAGAAAATGGCTCTGAAAATAAAAACTTACCAATAAATTTCATTTAAATGGCCAAGCTGATTAATCTAAACGATCAATCTGAATCTGAATCAGCTTTCATTGACTCCGAATTTAGCGCACATCCGGTTTGACGTGAAAAGCATAAACATAACTTTAACTACATAATCAATTAAGGATTACTTGCCTCGTAGCTAGCTCATGGATTTAAGTTTTGCTTGCAAGAACTTCAGTTGTTTAGTTTTCCCATTTTTGTTCAGGAAAAGCCGGTAAACTAGCACAAATCGCTATTTTCGCTTTGTTAATAGCGTTGTTTTTATGCATTTTTTCTATCCCAGTGGAATAAAAGAAGGACTAAAAATTATTCATTTTTTCGGATTAAAAAGTAAGCATTTTTTGACGTATGGAGGATGTTCTTCAAATGCATAGAATGTAGTCAACAAATGACCACCTCAGAATTACCGAGTAGTATCATTTTAACTTCTCAGCGAACACGAAGATAGATGTCAGTAATATATTTGAACAGAAATATTGAGACATATTCTATTGTCATTCATGTCGGTTTGTCGGTGTCGATATATTCCATGCTATGTTTTACTTCAGGTAAAGGCGTGACTAAGTTTTTTTCCCGGTGCGGTGGACGGAGTTGTTTTGGCAGGAATTTTTGTTTTCATCGAGGAGGTCCTGGTCGGGTCCTCCCATTTTTGTTTGTTGATTTTTTTTCGTTTTCCGGGTTGAGGTTTTCCTCTGTGTATTACTCCGGTTGTTGCCAGTGTTAGAATCAAGGTGGCGCACTGATTTGGATGGCTGGTGCTAACCACCGATCGGTTTGACATTAAGTTAGTATGTTCTTGTCTGTGTTGTTTATCGCTGCCTCATGGTGTGAAAGAAAAAATTGGTTGGTATTTTTTTTTATTTTAATCTTTATTTTACGTCGGCCTATTTCCTCACATGGTGACAATCACCGACGCCAGGAAGACGACTCCACCACCTGAACCCTACCTAACGACTCATGAATATGAACCGGGACGAACGGCTTTACTTCCCTTCCGAAGGAAGACGTGACCAGATTTTTTCACCTCAGAAAAACCACCGACGTCGACTGGGATTGAACCCAGACCCTACTGGGGTGCCAAGTAGCAGTCACGCTTACCACTACACCACCGACGCCGGCAAAATTGGTTGGTAGACATAGTGTTGTACACGATAAGCTTCCTTTACCATTTAAATGGGTAGACGCACTTTTTCAGTAAAATGTGTAAAAAATCCACAGGAGGAATAACAATAATAATAAATCGTACCCATTAATGGGTAAAGGAAGCTTACCGTGTAGTGTCAGCAGTTTTTCCGATGCGAACTTCAAAAGCTTGTTGGCGATGTAAGACGGTTTAGGTGCTGAGTCGGTTATTTTCCGGTGCGGTGGACGTAGTAAAGGGATTCCTTTGTTTTCATCATCCTGTGATGGAAAGTGCTGTGCGAGAAATCTCGCTGGCGTTACCAATCTTCGAGTGTGGGTCATCATCGTGGATTGACGTTGTATGGACGGTGCCTATGTATACGCAGGGCGTACTTCCGGTGTGAACATCGTTGTGGATCGACTATTTGGATTGGTGCCAATGTGTACGTCGGAATAAATTCGGAGGTGATGCTTGCCATGTTCGTTGCCCGTCAGAGGAGAAAGGATGCGAGAGGTTTTTGTTTGTAAAGTGAACTAGGCGACGATGGTGGGAGAGAACCGTTATGTTTTAACCGATGAAAAAACACCCTGGGCTGGTACCCGGGATGCGAAATCCCCCGGGGTATTGGATACCCCCGCTAATTTGGGTGGGGGGATCCATAGCTACGGAAGTCATTGGACCCCCATGATTCGGGTTTCAGCAAATTCCCTAGCCTAGTCGGTAAGTATGCGACTAACCCTAACCGTTGCTGGTAGGGATGCAGGAGTAGTTGGTAAGGGTGGAGGCATTGATTGGATCTAGATCTTGTAGTAGGTCAGTTTCTTTCAGGAAACCGATTAGCCTCGTTGCTCCCGTGATGTCGTCTCTTAATATGTCCAGTTCCGTTATCCACCGGGAATGATAAGTGATTCTCTTGTCCGTCCCATTGTTGAAAATCCTGGCCGCTTCCCCCCTACGCCGGGGGGTTACTGCAATTCCGGTTGGGTTTGACTTTCGGTTTTCAGGGCCACGGCTATCAGAGGGTACCGCGGGGTCTCTCTTCGCACTCTTCGATATGCTATTCATCGTCGGATTGCGGAGGTAGTCCGCCAGTTCTGGTGGGTCTCAAACTTCAGTACCACCGGGGGCCCGCATATCCGGCGCTTTTTTGTGGGAGTTGGTCACCAATTGTTTGTTTGCGTTTCCGTTATCCGTCGAAAGATGGGAAGTAATTTTCTTGTCAGTCCCGTTGTTGCAGTTTCTAGCCGCTTTCCCTCGACGCCGGGGGGTTACTGCAATTCCGGTTGGACTTGACATCTGGTTTACAGGGCCTCGGCTATCAGGGGTTATCGCGGGGTCTCTCTTCGCATTTTCTTTGTCAGCAGGTTTTGGTGGATGTCGGGATTGGTCCGAGAATTCCGGTTGGGTGAAAGCTTCCGGTTCAACGGCGCCTCGACAATCCAGCCGAGAGCATTGTGCACTTACTTGTTTATTTTTCGATTTTGGTTTACTTAGTTTCATAGTTGTTTTATTTGAGAGTTTTATTGGTGATCTGGATCTCCTCTTGTTGGTTTCTCCGCCGGCTGGTTTTTCATTTTTCTTTTCGGTTGTTTTCTTACTGACTGAAGGTGCGTTTTTTTTTTGCTTTCCGGGTCCTGATGAGGTTTTTTTGGACTCTGTGTGTCATCCTGGCTTTGTTTTGTACGGGTCGTTTGGTCTGTTTTCCCCCGATGATAGTGAGAAATCGGAGAAGATTTCGATTTCCGGTTCAGGCATGAACTCTATGTTGACTCTTGTACGTTTGACGGGTTGGGATGGGAAGATTGTTTGGTTTGTTTCGGTGTCTGTGAAAACTATTTGGGGGGGAATGTTATTGATGACTGTGGAATTTGCGACCACTTCAGCGTAGGAGTTTGTGTTCCGTGATTCTTCGTACTGTCGGCGGGCATTTGGATATTGCAAACCTTTATCTACCATAATATGTTTAATATCGTTTTCTTTTTGATAGAACGGGCATGTGCGCGTGGCAAGGTTGTGATCATTGGTATTGCATTTATTACAGAAGGAAGGTTTGGTACATTTTTCATTTTCTGGACAGGGGGTGGTCACCGGAACAGGTTCCACAGAGACCGGTTATTGAGCGGCATCTTGCTATAGTGTGTCCGAAAGCAGTTGAAGCACTGCATGGGCGACGGATAGTACGGACGAGTACGGCCCCGGATGTATCCCAAATCCACGAATTCGGGGTATGTAATGTAGTTCCTTGGACGTTAAAGATTATGGTCAGTGTGTTGATGTAAACTGTTCCTTCGCGCCGTTTGATACATCGGATTTTTTCTACATTTTGGTCCTCAAGCATATAGTTTGGTAGGAGAGGACCAGAGTGGCTTCCATCAATCATGGTTGCCATTCTCCCCTCATCATCGGTGTTCTCTGTCCACGGTGGGGGGCCGGGTCCTGGCCCCATCCCGACGATACGTTTATCCTACTTCTGTGTCGGTCCCGATCAGTTGTGTAAGTATCCAATCCTTTGTGGAACAGGTAAGTATATCCCGCCCAGGGTTTGCTAAAGCGTGCAACCTTTGAATAGGGCTTTTGTCCTTTTAGACGTTCTTCACAAGAAAACACAATGCATTTTATTGTTCACGAGTTTATTGGAGGACCTTTGTCCGAGAACGGGCACTGAACTATGTCTTCTATTGACTCTCTTTATGTTTCACTTGGAGATTGTCTTTTGTGACCTTCTTCGCGCTAAGTGTGAGCGTTATTTCAATATCGCGTGGAAAATGAAACTGGGTTCACCTCTTTCCCCACTAGATTGGGATGAGAGAGAGGGGGGTGTGCACTGTTACTTCCGTTTGTAGGACTCTTCAAGTCTTTCGTGCACAATTTTCGATAGTGAAAATTTTTTTAAAAAAATCACAGATTGACGGCCCCCTAGTCCAGCCTGCTGGTGTGCTAGGGGGATAGATTTCACTACGGCAACGAGCACTATTATCACCCGTGAATTCATGGAATTCCTGTGATAGAAAACTTTGAAATCACACCGTAAAAGTTCACTGAAAACTCGCGATAAAACGTTTAACGAAAAAACGGACAACTGTTTAAAGCGTACTAGTTACAACGTAAAAGGATTTTTAGATTTACTTGCGGAGCGTAGACCAAAAACGTCCACACTCAGCCATCGTAAGTTTCGAACACAGATTGTACACAGATAAAAAGGAACATTATATATTCTGCGTTATCTAATGCACATAAAGGGAATGCTAAACTTGGCAGAAAATATTGGGATGTTTCATTTAAATTTAAGCCAGATAACGCCTGAATCTAGCCTGTTGTATGAAAGATTGTATCAAATTTCGTTGTTTACGCTTCCTTTGGCTTGGAATTAAACGAGGGGAAATTTTACGCGCCTGTTAAGATTCATTATTTTTTTCTGTGAACGCAATTCAACACGAATCACAAAAATACACGTCTCATGAAACTGATGTTCCAATCGTGTGAATTTGGAATATGATATGTGTAAAATAAATTCCTTGTTTAAATTTATGCAAGTCATCACATTCCCTTTATGTGCATGATATATAGTTTAATTTTGCTTGGATTTTTCAAACTGTGTGTACGATACGATGATTGCTGAGAAATCGAACTGTATAATCATGGATGACCAAACTCACGTGAAGTTCGACTACAAATCCTTGCCGGGACCACAATATTATACGGTGCGTGAAGAGGGAACATTGAACCAGTCTAAGACATCTATCCAAGTCGAAAAGTTTGGTAAAAAACTATAAGGGACAGCCCAATGGGGTTGTACGCAAAGTTGACGTAGGACTACGCAGCAATCGAATTCCCATACACGTCAGGGCCATCCGCTAATTGATTTAAGTCAGTCCTGAAAAGGGCCAAGAAAATTCTATTGTACACTCTTTAGAAAGCATTTGGTGGCTCTTAATTATGATACGGCCCCGGTTGTAGGTCGCGATGACCACTATCTCTAACGCGTAGAAGATAGTTATGGATCTGTTGGTTCATTGGTTGTTCAACGCACTTTGCCATTTACTCCGGGACGCGGCGTTTAAAGCAATGCCATGTTCAGCCGGGGCGCGGTAATGGAAATTTCAAACAGCACAAGAGAAAAAAATCATCCAAATGAACTCTTCAGTTGGCAAACTAATTTGGCCGTCCTGAAAAGGACGGATTTAGTTGACGGGGGAGAAACAGTTCGCGATTGAACTTGGGCTTTCTCTCTTGGTTCATCTAGCGGGATGATTGATTCTTGTCTCGTTGTCACGGGCGGCTTTTTCCCGCCAACTCGTAGGCTTCAGCAGCCATGTTTCTTACAGCGAGGTTGACGGGAGCATAGGCAACAACAGCCAACTGCAACAACGCCTCTCTGGGCAGCGACTGGACGCCGCCGCCAACTGCGATCCTCAGACCACTGCACAGCTTAACGACTGTCGTAAGACTGAATCAAAATGGTATGCTAAGAGCTATGAGGTAAAGGGGTCGGATGCTAGTGCACGAAAGAAGGCGGTACCAACGAAGGCAATGTGATACGAATTGCACCAAAGGGGACGAAATTCAGTTATTGCGCCACAATAATTAGTTTTAATTACTGCACGCAAGACGGATGATTTTCTTAACAGAAATATGCCTTATGTACTTGCCATCACCAGCAACTAATCCGCTATGCACAGCTAGGAACTAAAATGAACTCTACTAAATGGTCGGTCGGACGTGTTGCAGTTCGGCTCGAATTATCCGTTCTAGAATTTGGTTTGTTGGTTGTTCAACGTTCTTTGTCATTTACTCCGGGACGCGGCGTTTAATTAATGCTATGTTCAGCCGGGGCGCGGTGATTGAAATTAATTTGAAACAGCACAAGAGAAAATTTTCACCAAACAAACTCTTTAGTTGGCAAACTGATTTGGTCGTCCTGAAAAGAACGGATTTAGTTGACGGGGGAGAAACAGTTCGCGAATGAACTTGGACTTTCTTTCTTGGTTCATCTCATCTTCATTGCGGGTGACCATCTGCAGGTGACGTGGGATGATTGATTCTTGTCTCG
This sequence comes from Aedes koreicus, assembly GCA_024533555.2. Lineage (NCBI taxonomy): Eukaryota > Metazoa > Arthropoda > Insecta > Diptera > Culicidae > Aedes > Aedes koreicus. Next base: position 222,799 of record JAHHFK020002890.1, read on the forward strand.
TTGTCACGGGCGGCTTTTTCCCGCCAACTCGTAGGCTTCAGCAGCCATGTTTCTCGCAGCAAGGTGGACGGGAGCATCGGCAACAACAGCCAACTGCACCAACGCCTCTCTGGGCAGCGACTGCTCGTCCAACTGCAGATCCTACTCTGCACAGCTCCACGACCGCCGGAAAACTAAATCAAAATGCGAAGGTGTACCCCTTATATAACATTCATGGCTGCCTAGGAGACGTTCCTTACTTAAATATGAAGTTTGTGCGTGGAAAGTACTGTGTATTTGGTAAATTTACTAAAAAAAATCGATATTATAAGACATCACTTCATATTTGCGTTAATTTTATTAGTTGCATGTTAAAAATCAATAGTTTGAAATATTTAAATCGAAGCGTAGAAAATGTTCCGATCGATTGGTGCAAACATTTTGGAAATCAATCGTGGAATGACTTAGTTATTAACGTTCAAAACCTATATATTTTTCGTGACGCTCCAAATTTTCGCAATTCGAACGTGTACCCCAGTATTGAAAACACAGACGTAGTCCTACGTCAAAATCATTGGTCTGACAAGCTATTTGTGGCTGTGGTAAGATTTCGCAACCCTTCATCACAACTGCTTGATGAACAGTAACAAATACACCATACAGTGCTGACAATAACGACTTCGACGTGGGTACCCATGGACTAACGACATGGGTGCATGATTCGAAGCATCTAGGATCCTTGTGTCTTCTGGCCTGATCTTGTGGCTTACCATTAAGGGAAATCAACGGGAGAATGGTATACCACCAAGAACGTTTCAGTCGATCCAAAGGACATGAACCTTACTAATAAAAAAAATTGACCAATTGATGTTTTCGGGCACTGTAAGCGTACATTCCAAGCAGCTTGCATCGGAGTACAACGAAACCATGAGAAAGTTCTACGTACATTTATGCTGCTTCTTTGCCATGACTGCCAGGAAATGTTCATAATGGAGCTCACTCTAAAGGTATTCTCAAGACACATTCAGAATTTTACCCAAGACATCTCCGTGCTGTCATCGAAGAAGCACTGGAATATATTGAAAAAAATGCTGGTCGACTTCACAAGTTTCCAACGACACTAGTTTCAGTAAAGCCAGTGCAACAGAAATCAAAAATAAATTATCAGCACTTTTGGACACACCTCCAGCGGTCCTCATAGCTGTGGAAAATACGGTCAAATCGGCAGCAACGGTAGCAATAGAGGAACTAACAAAAACAAAAACAATGGCAGCACTTGACATGCTACCAGACTTAGTTGGTGGATTGAAAAATGACCTGGCGTCTGTGCTCACAAGCAATATGGAAAATCACTTTCGAAATATGGCCAATAATAAACCGGCGACCCCACCACAACAGCAGCTTACTGAGGAACAAACCCATCAACTAAAACTACAATTTTCTCAAGCGGAGACTCTACATGATGAATAAGCGGGCAATAAGAGGAGCCTAATTAAATCCTCCCCCAGCTTGCAAATTCTTGACAATTCAAAAGTATGGAAACGCGACTGGACGGAAGACGACGGAAAAGATGTAGGCGCAAGCAACGTAAGGAAAATTACTATATAACAACAAAGGCAACAAATGGCTACAAAAATAGCAGCTATTACAATAATAACACCCACTTCAATGACAGCAACAAGAACAACAATTACATCGACACGCTCATACACGGCATTAGCGCTGGACAAAGAGCTCTTAGCGGCTGCTGAGCACAGACAATCGGCCAGAATTTATAAATTTCCAAAAAGGGGAGACCATCAACCCCTATCGAGCAGCAAAACTTGTACATGAACATTCCTGGACCTCTGGACCCAATGCACCCACCTGTAGTCAGACTCACGGAACAATCTGCAGCTGGTGACCAATGCTACTTGAAGGCACGATTACGGGACCATAAAATTATGGACACTGTGAGCACATACCTGTCATTTTTGCACGATAAGCCTTTACAGTATGTATACGTGAAATTACAAAAACTAGCGCAACTCTACTGCTAGCAGCCAAGGGACTTCCAACGGACAAAAAGCTTCTACATGAAATTTTCCTGGACGTTCACGAGGAGATTGGAATCACCCGCTGTGACGCTTTAGCAAACTTGCAGTAATATCGAGCATTCCTATCCAGTGAGCGCATTCAACGCCTTCAACAAACCAGGGAGGCCACACACACATTTTATTCCATGAAAAAAATTTCAAAAACGCTGACTCACATTTCGAAGAAAGTATCGACAAGTGAAGACGGCACTCTTTACGCACTTTCATTACAAAATTTAAATGTAAATATATAGAATTTTTCAAAAACTTCTTCACTTTCTAAACAAAATGCGACTGAACCTCTGGTGTACTGTCAGAATTTTAATCGTGTGAAAAGCCCAGTCAAAAAGAAAGAAATTCAACAAACACTTTGATCTTTTTTTAATTATTTATTAATTTATTTACTTATTGATTCGTCAACAGATAAAAATGTTCATCCCAATAACAACTAGACAATACTGAATTACATACAATAACTAACACATAAATCATCGCAAACAACGCTTATTGACATCACGGGATACATTAAAATTAAACACGTTATAATAGCTGTTGAAAACGCGACACATGCATGCTTTTCAGGTTCATGTTTGCCGTAGTCTCAACGGTTTATAAAGAAAGATTGTAAACGTAGGTTTCTTCGTCGAGTGTAAACGACATTTTCTATATACTTAAAAACATTAAAGTACTTATATATGCAAATGAAATGTAGCTCCTCGTGGAAATAAGTAATTCGAGCGACGCAGAAGAATTCCAGAACGAAATAAACTTATTCCACATATGGTGTCATATAAGTCTACTTCAACTTAATGTAAAAAAATGTAACTCAATAATATTCACCAGGAAAACTGAAATACCTGATATTGTAGTATCCATAGGACATCAAACAGTAGAAAAAAAAGCAAAATTGTAAAGGATTTGGGTGTAATCCTAGACTCCAAACTCACTTTCCTAGAACGTTACAACACCATCATCAGCAAAGCAAATAGTATGGTGGGTTTTATTAAATGGTTCAGCTTCAAATTTAAAGACCTATACAAAATAAAACGTTTATACATTACATACGTAAGACCAATTCTGGAATACTGTAGCCTAGTATGGAATACGTTTTCTGCCGTACAGGAAAAACGCATAGAATTCGTCCAAAAACCATTCCTTTTATATGCCCTACGTGAATTTGATTGGAATGAATTTCCTCTTCCATCATATGATGTAGCACGCTGCATTGTCATCTTCACCAACGACATAATTTCGCAACGCATAAACTCAGCAGCATTACTCTCGCACTTTTACACTTCCTCTCGGCATCTTAGAACACGAAACTTATTCTCAGAAATACCGCGTAGAATAAATTATGACAAAAAAATGAACCCATGAATCGAATGATGCGACAATATAATTTTACTTGTAAAAAACAAATAAGAGCAGCAAAAGCAACACCTAAAGGATCTTTAAGCTAATCAAATTTTGGGAGAATATGGATACATAAAGGGTGATACGGTCATAATTTGGTCAAGGGAAAACGCGTGTAAATCGGTGAAATCGTTTATTTAAAAAATCAAATTAAATTTCTTTTTCAAGTTCAATTAGTATAAAATTCAGGAAAAATATTCAGTTAGGCTTCCGCTTTTCCAAATCCGAATTGCCGGGCCTTACGCTTGACCCCTGCCATCAGATTTTGTACAGCCACCTTGTCCACCTTCTTCGCCGCAGAAAGCCAGTTTGCCTTGAACTGCTGCTCGTCCTTAGCAGTTTTTTTGGTCTTCTTTAGGTTCCGCTTGACAATAGCCCAGTATTTCTCAATTGGGCGGAGCTCTGGCGTGTTGGGAGGGTTCTTGTCCTTGGGAACCACCTGCACGTTGTTGGCGGCGTACCACTCCATGGCCTTTTTACCGTAATGGCAAGATGCCAAATCCGGCCAAAACAGTACGGAACAACCGTATTTCTTCAGGAAAGGCAGCAGACGTTTATTCAAACACTCTTTCACGTAAATTTCTTGGTTGACAGTCTCGGAAGCTATGAAAATGCTGCTTTTCAAGCCACAGGTATAGATGGCTTGCCAAACCAGATTTTTTTTTGGGAACTTTGACGGTTTCTTGTGGTTGAAAATATCTGCTCCCTTTCCCCTTCCTTTTGCCGTATAAAATTCCTCTGCGGGGGGCTGGTTGTTGGGGGGTGTGGGGGGGGTTTCGTCGTCCATTAGCACACAGTCAAAGTTTGTGTGGAGCGGCGTGTGGCGCCGGGGGGGGGGGGGGTGGGCGTTGTTTTTTTTTTATTATTGGGGGTTGGCTACACGCTAAGAAAAAAGTACCCAAAATTAAGTAAAAATAAACTCAACGTTGAGTTCTGTCAATTGAGGTTACCAGTTGGGTGAATTAAAAAATTGAACTAGGTATAATTCACCCATCTTGTCAGTAATGTTAGATATACTCAAATTTAAGTTTTTTTTATGTTCGATATTTTATTCCAATTTTAAAAAAATTAATTGGCACACACCTGCCGTCGTGTCGTGAATTACAACATCGTCATTCGTTATATTGTTGGTTTTATGCTTATAGATCTATGTATACTATCAACAATGTTTGAAAATTTAATCAGGACCATTAACTATTGTAAACTGGTATTTCCAAACCTAATTTGTTTATATTTTAATTTGAAGACCAAAACAACTCAATTTTAAGTTGAAGCTACTCAACCATCCCGTTCTCTTCGCGCATTGAACGGTTGAGTATTTTCAACTTAATTTTGGTTGAAAATCGTAGCACCCGTCGGCGGTGTTGACGATTGTCATTTATTTGTTAGTCTGGTCGACTACGAACGCATTATTTGTTCGTCGCAATTGTCTTAGGTTATCGGATAATCTTTCAAATCCACGAAATGGTAGCATTGTTAGCAACGCTATTACTTATGGATTGCCAACGTATTTATGAGGTGTTTTATTGTTTTATTGCACCAATATTGACAAATAAAAACGATCGATTTAACTATTTGTCCGTGTGTTTTAATATTCTGTTCGAAAAAAATGATCATTAGGTATCTATGTTTATGTATAAATTTCTCCCATTTATTTCGATAATTCATTAGGTAAATTTTACCCATTGGCACTTGAAATGTAAGTACCCAAAATTAGGTAAATTTTACCCATTGCTATTTGAAATGTAATAACCCAAAATTGAGTTTTCATCTTATACCTAATTTTAACTTAATGCACAAAACATGCGAGATGGGTGAAAAAAACTTAATTTTGGGTACTTTTTTCTTAGCGTGTACCTTCTTGTAAGTCGATAGTCCGGCTCGTTTTTTGGTGGAAAGGGTGGGGAGGACCCAGGTTTTTGGGGGGGGGGGGGGGGGGGGGGGGTAACGGGTCTTTGGGGGGTGGGGGGCGGGGTTTGGTCCCCCCGGTCGGCTCGGGCAAAAGCCAAATTTTAATTTTTGGGGTTGGGTGGCGTTGGGGGTGGGGGGGGGGGGGGGGGGGGGGTGGGGGGGGGGGGGAGAATTGGGGGTGGGGGTGGGGGGGAGAAAGAAGGAATCAAAAGAAAGAAAAAAAACACAAAAAAGGGGGGGGGGGGGGGTGTGTAGTGAAAAATAGAAAAATATAGTGATAGATTTGTTTTTGTGTTTGGGTGTGGTTTTTTTGTTGATTTTTTTGTGCAAAAAACGGGGAAAAACTGAAAACTACGATACAAGTATGCAAGTTTTAGAAAACAATGATTTACTTACTTTTATTCAAAAACGTCATAATGATGTCGCTTTGATCGATTGCATAGTAATCTGCGTCGGAAAATAAAACATCCCTCTTATTGGCGCTCCGAATACGGCGGGGATGGAAACTGTTGATATCTGCAGATATTTGGTCATACACATTTAAAAGAAATTGGGGTGCTGATTTGCTGAAAAAAGAGAAAAACATTTGTTAGCCTGGCAATAATTAATGGTATTTGACAGCTAGTGTTGCGATCGTTAAATAAATTTAATTGAATAACGAATTTGAAAACCAAATTCTGAGAAAAAACCCCGGCAAGCATTGCTAAAATAAAAATGTGTTACCCGGGCAAAGGGAACACATTTGGGAATTCCCGTTCTTTAGATTGTTTATTATCCTAGGTAAAATTCAGACTCAGACAGAATAAATATAACAAAATAGAAACAACCATAGAAAAGGATGCTTTGCGTAAGTCTGATAACACATGTGCACTGCATAGCGATAGTAAGCAAGGATAATAAAAGTAGACCTTTTAGGATAAGGAACAGGGCACCGGTAGTAAAGTTTGTTTAGGACGGCACTGGTAGGTACGACAGAACGAGGTAGAACAGAAAGAGGTAAAACAGAAACAGGTAGAACAGAAAGATGTAGAATGGACAAAGGTGAATATCTGTTATCGGTGAGGTGAATTTGTAGGCTAAGAATGGTTGTATATAAACCCTTAGAATTATGAAAATATAGAGTTGTTACCAAGAGAGGTTGGTGTGTTACGTTCTGATTTATCCGAAATTCATCAAGTGAAAATCCGAACGAGCAGTACACTAACTGTGCAATCAATTCAGTAATAGCATAGCCTCTAACGTCGGAGGAACTAGCTTTCTTAAACGATCCACAGAGTTGTCAGTCTCCCTATAAATAAGCTTTGAGCGGTTAGTCTCAAAGTAACATTGGGGGCTTCAGAGAGGAGCAAAGAGATCGAATCGGAGCATCTCTATCAGTGAATAAATCGAATCGAGGAAACCGAATTGAACGCTGAAACTCACAGAACAATGGCATCCTTCGTGCAAAACGACAAAAGAAACTGTCGCCTTTGCGTTAACCCGGATTCGAAGTGAAACGATGGTGTATCTAAAACGTCAAGCGTTGCATCAATTACCCAAGTTCGATGGGTCATCAAGGGATTGGCCATCATTTAAGAACAACGACAACGATTACCGGTGAATTTACAAACATTGAAAATCTTAATCGATTATCGCAAGTCCTTGAAGGCAAGGCTGCGAAAAGTGTTAAGGCCTGAATACACACACGGCATCGTGATGCCTTCTTCATACAAAATATAAGGCGTAATCGCACCTTCCGTTGGGATACCGTCTATCCTTCACCGTCCTACATCGCCTTCTAACCAAGAAGGTAGTTACTTTACGCCTTCTCTGACTCGCAAGACCGCCTTCCGTGTAAACGCATCACACCGTTCAGAAGGCGTAATATATTTTTTGACGCCGTTTTTACACCTTCTATTGCCGGAGGTGCTGACAACGCCGTCTTGAATCGCTTCATGCCTTCTTGTGTCAAATTGTTTGAATTGTGACAGAGGATTTTGGTGTTTATCGGATTTTATTTTGCATTTTAATTTATTATGATAAAAATGGTTGTGGATGTAGAGCAATATACATGGTGTTCGGTTCCTTAGTGCAAATATTTTCATGGGCGATAAGAGATTATATTTGAAGAAAAAAAAAATGTTCTACGCATATGGTCAAATCTCAAAGTTTACGGAGTTCTTGAGCTTTTAAAGTACATGTTAATCATAAATTGGCCGTAACACAAACATTATGTTACTTATCCAGATTCGATTCCTCCATTTTAAAGCTAAGAAAATTTCCTACATAAAAGCTACTAATTATCATTTAATGTCTTTTCAGGGGTAAACATGTTTTAAACATATCTTTTTTCAAGGGTTTTTTCATGTTTCATGTTCATGTTCATGAATGAAACACGTACGTACGTACGTAGTGGTTAATTAAACAAAAACATGGCTTTAAAAGTGTTCTACAACTCTCTCTTTGAAATAAACTATCTAGCTTGCTTAGTTTTTTTTGTAATTTTGTTATGAATACGACATGTTGTGTATAATTTATGACTAACATGTACCGAAACATTAAACATTCATTAAATAACTCCGTAAACTTTGAAATTTGACCATATGCGTAGAACAATTTTTTTCTTCAAATATTATCTACTATCGCCACTGAAAATATTCGCACTAAGGAACCTAACACCCTATATATATATATATATATTTTTTTTTTCAATTGATTTTTATGCAATTTTCGTCTCAGATGGATTTTAATCATTTCAATAACTTGGTTGACGATCATCTGAAAATGCAAACAATCAAAACTGTGGCAGAGATATTGCGAGACGAGATCCGGGCAACCCCAGAAGATGAAAAGCCTGCAAAACGCTTGCTGAAGCGATCATGCTGCCATCGGTATCCGAAACATTATATATCATAGTGGTGCACCATAGTGGTGCACCATAATTTTGACAATTTTGGACATCTGATTTTTCATTAGGGCCTAACTGATAAACGTAAACAATGGCTTCTTCCTTGAATTTTTTCGACTCTGGAAACTTGCCTCAATAATCTACTACAGCCATTTCGAAGAATAAGTTTATAGAATTGAAAGATTTTGAATAAGGGGAAATTTACGGAAAAAGCTATTGTTTACGTTTGTCAGTTAGGCCATAATGTAAAATCTTTGTCTAAATATGGCCCATCAAAACAAATCGATCAATGCTAAGGCACGACAGGCATGGCAGCACAAATCAACTTGTTCTTTAACACTCGCTTCGTTTCCTATAACGACGTGACGATGCGCACATATAAAAGTTATGAATATTAGGAAGAACAGGTTGATGCAATCATCCAAACCATATATTCAAATATATATTTGAGTCAATTACAGTTAATTGTATTGTTTCACAATTGTTGAAAATCCTACCATATGGAGTGAATAGTAAATCTATTGTAATGACAATATGCATATTACATTCATATGATTCACGAACAATTAGATTCATGGTCGGAAATGGATGTTAATGTTATTTTATTGTTTTGTATTGTATTGTTGTATTGTATTGTATTGTATCGAACACATCAATCTTCTCCATTTCACAAAGATTATTCATTATGGCCTAACTGACAAACGTAAACTACGGCTTCTTCCGTAAATTTCTAGTGGCATAAAGGCTACTCATGTAAGCCAATTCCAATTCTATCGGATAGGTGAACTTTTCCTCTTCAAAATGACCGTGGTGGATTGATTGGGCGAGTTTTTCAATCACGAGAAATTCGCGGAAAAAGCTATTGCTTACTTTTGGCAGTTAGGTCCTAATGAAAAGTCTTTGTCGAATTATTAGATTTATTGAAGACAAAAATCGAAACGCTTGTAATCACTCTTGCCAGAAAGTAAACAAAGTAACATCTGAAACTGACATTTGTCGATCACGCCTTCTGCATGCCTTCTTGTATTGACATCTCCCACCTTCCGTGTAAACGCAAACCAAAAATTGGACTGCGTGACAACAAGAAGGCGTGCAGACGGCGGAGCTTAACACGGCGTGATTGTACCTTCCGTGTAGACGGCAGGAAGGCAGTACGTGCTAGAAGGGCCACTTGAAGGTATCAAGAAGGTACTGACAAATTTCGCCAAGAAGGCATCACTATGCCGTGTGTGTATTCAGGCCTTTAGGCAGCTTATGATAAGCGCGAAACGTTCAAGGAATGAACGTTGGAAGAAAATTTTGGAAGAGGATTGGTTATAAAAATGGGGGAATTAACGGAAAAAAAAAAAAAATGGGGGGGTGGGATTGGTGAGGGGAAAAATGTGGTAATGGGGAAGGGGGATTGGGAGATGTGATGGGAGGGGGGGGAAAGGAAAATAGGTGGGGAGGGGGGGAGAAAAATAATGGGGGAAAAAAGTGAAAACCGGGAAAAAAAAAAAGGGGGAAAAAAATAATAAAAAAAAAAATATATTTTTATAAAAGTGGGGGGGAAAAAGGTGTGGGAGTGGAGGGGGGGGGGAGGAAAATATAGGGGAGAGGAGTGGGGGGGGGGAAGATAAAAAAAAAGAGGATTGGAGTGGGGGGAGAAAGAAAAAATAATGTAAAAAAAAAAAAAGAAAAAAGAAAAAAAATGAAAAGTGAGGAAGGGGGAAGGGGGGAAGAAAAGAAAATTAGGTGGGAAAGGGGGGAGGGGGGAAGTAGAGTAAGGAGTGTATCGAATATAAGCTATCCACATACATTTGCGTTGTAAGCATGTATTTGTGATGGTTTTTTATGCTCTGAACACTGCATGCTGTGCGTTTGACTGTCAGCTTTCTTTTGTTTACTTGTTTGTGCGGTTCAAATTCTGCGTTTTCAAAATTTCGCGTATTGAAAAGGAAGTGAAAATTAAGGTTCTGGACACATGGCTAAGTGAGAAGGGTATTACTATGCGAAAATTGACGAAGCGGTTTGGAATTCATCATGCGAGTGTTAAAACCATCATTAATAAGTTTGGGGAACACTATTCTTTGGATGAGCTACCAGGAAGAGGCAGAAAACCCGGTTCTTCCAACCCGAAACTGGAGCAGAAAGTGGTATCTCTAATCATGAAGAACAAATCAATGTCAATACGTGATTTGGCCAAAAAAGCAGGAACGAGTGTCGGAATGATCCAGCGTATCAAGAGGCGAAACCACCTGAAGACCTACAAGAAGCAGAAAATCTCGAAACAAAGTACAGAACAGAAGAAGCGAGCAGCAACAAGGGCCCGGAAATTGTATTCGCGTGTTTTGCAGCGTCCGCATGCATGCGTTTTGATGGACGATGAGACCTATGTAAAGGAGGACTCAAAAACCCTTCCAGGTCCACAATACTTTACTGCCGTCGTTGGGGAGGATGTGAGCGATGCAGACAGGTCGATTCAAGTGGAGAAATTTGGTCGAAAGGTACTGGTATGGCAAGCAATATGTTCCTGTGGTTTGAAGTCAACCATTTTTTACACTACCGGAACTATAAACGCGGAAATCTATCGATCTGAGTGTCTCCAGAAGAGATTGTTGCCTTTATATTAGAAGCATAGTACACCTCCACTGTTTTGACCGGATTTAGCGTCGGCTCACTATGCCAAAACCACTCTCAATTGGCTTGCGGAAAAGGGTATAGATTTCGTTGAGAAAAATATCAATCCACCAAATTGCCCTCAGCTTCGACCCATCGAACGTTACTGGGCAATCATGAAGAGGGTCTTCAAGAAGATTGGTAAAGCAGCTGGGAACATGCAGGAGTTCAAAAAAATTTGGACTCAAGCGCCCAAAAAATGCGATGCAACACTTGTCCGGAACATGATGAAGAGCATTCGTCAAGGAATAACTTAAATTTCATCCGGTCTTCATTATGTTCAAGTTTAACCTCGTACAATAAAGGATCAATTTTTTGTACGAATAAAATATCGGTTTTCAACAAAATTTGAAAGAAAGTTTGTGGATAGCTTATTTTCGATACACCCCTTAGCTAGTATTTGGAAACATTTCCAAATTCGTGGAATGTGGAGTAATGATGTGTGTGTGTGTGTGTGTGTGTGTGTGTGTGTGTGTGTGTGTGTGTGTGTGTGTGTGTGTGGGTGTTGTGTGTGTGGTGTGTGTGTGTGTGTGTGTGTGTGTGTGTGTGTGTGTGTGTGTGTGTGTGTGTGTGTGTGTGTGTGTGCAACCATTGGCGAGCAAGAAATCTGGAAGGAAGAAATCTGTTTACAACAATCCTACAAGTGACCATTGGAAGCAGCTTTAGTCCGGGAGCTCTACTGCAGATCCAGCAACCCATTTCAGAATGTCTGGAGAGTCACGCCCTTTCCAAGGTTACTTTTTTAAGCCCCGCATGTAAACATTACCGATATCATTTGGATAAGGGCACTGCAACACACTTCCAGATTTGGAAATGTAAAATTTCCAAACCTGGCACGTATTTAGTATTATTTAAAAAAGTGTTATTGTTGTATACTTATAATCAGATAGATCTCACCCATGGCCGCCTCTTTAATGACACTAGCATATTAATTCGTAAACAGACGTTGATTCGTAATAAGTTTCATACACTCGGGACAAAATAAGCGCAAAAATTAACGTTGATAAACCGCCCGTTAGATATGCAACCTGCAAAACAGAATCAAAATCCTCGCTATCTATATCGAGCTTCAAATAATCATCGATTCACTCGCGACAAAGCGGAAAACACTCTAATTTAATAATTTATGCCCGAGTGTCACAATATTACCACTAATAACGAAAAATAAGCTGATGTAACTCTTCTTCCGGAGGCGGGAGCGAAGCACACAAAAACAATAAAACGGGGAAATACTACCGACACTCACACATTTCGGTAGGGAATCGATTGTGTTCTCTACGTCTTACACAAAGCACGTGAAGATTTTATGATTTCACTGTTAGTTTAAGTTAAATTACGAATAATTGTTTGATTTTTTTTCGCGAAAACGACGCAGCAAAAACAAAACACGTCAGTTTAAAAGCACGGCCTGCTGCGATGTGGAATGTGGAGTAATGATGTTGCATAAATAAGTAATACGCAACTACAAAATTACTTCACGGTTCAATATTTTGGAAGTTAAAATTCCAGAAAATCTCCCGGAATCGATAGATCTTAAACGAGCTAAATTAGTGATCAAGAAAACTCTGAAATACCAGAACCAACGTTACAAACTTGGGCTATTATGGAAGGAGAATGACTTTCAATTCCCGGAAAGCTTCAATTATGCTCTACAGAGAGTAAAAAACGTCGAAAAAGGACTACGAGATTCGCCAGAATTAAAGGAGTGGATGATCAATACCTTTAAAGAGTACCAGAAAAAGGGTTATGTTAGGAAACTAACTCCAGCAGAGATGCATGAAATTCATCCCCGCACATTCTACTTACCACACTTTGTGACGGTAAACAAGAACAAGGTGCCACCAAAGCCACGATTTGTATTCGACACAAAGGCCAAAATAAACTGAGCTTCATTTAACTCAGCGCTATTAACCGGACCGGATCAAACGACGTCCATATATGGTATACAAATCCGTTTTAGAGAAGGATTGGTTGCGGTGACGGTGAAGAGATGTTCCACCAAGTAAGAATGAAGAAAGAGGACTAAAACGCACAAAGTACCCTATGGCAAGACTATGAAGATAGAGATCCAGATATCTACGTGATACAAGTCATGACGTTCGGATCAACATGTTCTCTAGCATGCGCTCAACCAGTGAAGAACTACAATGCCGAACGATATCAGGAACATTACAGTACGTGGACGACTACGTTGATAGCTTTGGGACTTGGGAAGAAGCAGAAAAAAGAATAAGAGAAGTAAAAAAATAATAGAATAAGATAGTATTTTTTTTATAATTTTCTGTCGGCCTTTTTCCTCACATGGTGACAATCACCGACGCCAGGAAGACGACTCCTTCACCTGGACCATACATATCGACTCATGAGTATGAGGCAGGACCAACGGCTTTACTTCCCTTCCGAAGGAAGACGTGACCAGATTTTTTCGCCTCAGAAAAACCACCGACGTCGACTGGGATTGAACCCATACCCACTGGGGTGCCAAGTAGCAGTCACGCTTACCACTACACCATCGACGCCGGCAATAAGAGAAGTCAATGAGATTCAAGACAATGCTGGATTTTATTTGAGAAACTATGTCTCAAATAGCAATGAAGTCATGATGAATATCCCGGATGAAAGGAGAAGAGAGTCGACTATCAGAGTGTTGCATGATACGGATTCACCCGTTAGGGCAAAAATCCTAGGGATACTATGGCACACCAATGATAAAATTTGTTATATAGTCAACGTCGAGGAAATACCAAAGGAAGTACGGCAAAATAAAAGGCGACCTACAAAAGCGGAAGAACTATAACTGTTAATGAGTATACATGACACGCTTGGATTGATAGCGAATACAAGGAATAATTATTATATATACAGGGTGCGGCAGAAAATAATGCGAAAATTTGTTCTATTTCTTTCAAATCGCATTTTCAATTAACTCAAGCAATAATATCAACATTTTCGAGTGCAGTTATCGTTACAAAGTCCTTTTAAACAAATTTATTCAATGTGTCCTACATTTTTATTAATAACATCCTCCATATATATTAATAACATTCGGACGTAGTCCTCCGACATTGACTGCCATGTGCGTGTTATGGTTGACTTCGGGGTTTTCACAATAGGGTGTGATGTTTTGCCGGCTCGTGCTTCAACATATGCCCAAATCGAATAATCCAACGGATTAAGATCTGTACTGCTAGGGGGCCGCAAATCCTTTGGCCATAACTTCATGTTATCGTTCAACCATTGTTGGGTTCGATTGGACGTGTGACACGGCGCTCCATCCTCAATAAAAACAGGCGGCATTTTCAAACCGTTGGACGCCAAACATCATGACACCAGCTGGATGTTTGGTTTGAAATTTGAACTTCACTTTTTCCGGAACGTTCTCCATTTTCTGCGGTGAAATGAACCGGTCCGTGCAGCTGTTGGCTTTTCGTCGGAGAACAGGATTATCATTTTTTCCTTTTTCAACAAGGAAAGCTATCTCTTGGAACTCATAGTTCCTTGGCCCGGTCCGTAATCAAGTGGCGTTTCACCCTGGCTCTATGTACATATATATATATATATATATATATATATATATATATATATATATATATATATATATATATATATATATATATATATATATATATATATATATATATATATATATATATATATATATATATATATATATATATATATATATATATATATATATATATATATATATATATATATATATATATATATATATATATATATATATATATATATATATATATATATATATATATATATATATATATATATATATATATATATATATATATATATATATATATATATATATATATATATATATATATATATATATATATATATATATATATATATATATATATATATATATATATATATATATATATATATATATATATATATATATATATATATATATATATATATATATATATATATATACATATTAGAAAGCTAAGAAAATTTGCTTTAAATCTTCATCACGAAATTGCGCTGTTGAATGAGACAAGTTACATTTTAAGAGTAACAAAGTTTGAAATCAGTACTTTTTCGGACTTTTTGTAGAGTTTTTCAAATAAATGCATGATAAACTTGTTCATTTTTTTAAACAAAACGGAGCCTCTTATTATGTTCTATGATTCGTTCTTTGACACCAAACATCTATCTCTTTTAGTTTTCGTGCAATTTCATTATCAGCACACGATGTTAGGTCTTCAATTGGCATCTTAAAAAACCACCCATTCCACCCCACTGTGCTAACGATTTCGACCCGTACATATCGCGCATATCCATTGATGCCGAAGGCCCGTAAATGCGTTTAAATGAACCGCCATCAGCATAGTTCTGCTTAAAACGCGCGCCAAATGGGAATCGCTATACGATTCGATCAAGTGTGCTGTGCGCGATAAGCACGGGTTGAAATCGTTAGCACAGTGGGGTGGAATGGGTGGTTTTTTAAGATGCCAATTGAAGACCTAACATCGTGTGCTAATAATGAAATTGTACGAAAACTAAAAGAGATAGATGTTTGGTGTCAAAGAACGAATCATAGAACATAATAAGAGGCTCCGTTTGGTTTAAAAAAATGAACAAGTTTATCATGCATTTATTAGAAAAAATCTACAAAAATGTCCGAAAAATTACCAATTTCAAATTTTGTTACTTTTAAAATATTACTTGTCTCATTCAACAGCGCAATTTAGTGATGAAGATATAAAGCAAATTTTCTTACCTTTCTAATGAACGGAATTGATTTACTCTTTAAAGTATAATCTTTGCGTTATTGCAAGTTAAGTGCAAACATACCACCGAAATAAAAAAGTTCAATAACTTTGTAATTGTTGAGATTTGACCATATGCGTAGAATGATTTTTTTCATCAAATATGATCTTCTTTCAGCCCCTGAGAGATTCTTAATAAGGAACCAAACACCCTGTTTATATAAATATATATATATATATATATATATATATATATATATATATATATATATATATATATATATATATATATATATATATATATATATATATATATATATATATATATATATATATATATATATATATATATATATATATATATATATATATATATATATATATATATATATATATATATATATATATATATATATATATATATATATATATATATATATATATATATATATATATATATATATATATATATATATATATATATATATATATATATATATATATATATATATATATATATATATATATATATATATATATATATATATATATATATATATATATATATATATATATATATATATATATATATATATATATATATATATATATATATATATATATATATATATATATATATATATATATATTTATATATATAAATAAATATATTAAAAAAAAAAAAAACTTTATTCGATCAACTCAGAATTGATCACCTAAATGATGATGAGAAAAAGAAGCTCCTCAAGATAGTTTCTCAATGTGAAGATTTTTTTTTATGGATGGCTCGAAACTCTCCTTCACGAGTGCCATAAAACATAACATTAAAACAAAGGACGAGGTGCCAATACACACCAAGTCATATCGCTATCCATTTTGTCACAGGGACGAGGTGAAGAGACAAATTTCAAAACTCCTCAATCAAGGGATTATTTTATATATGCCCCTGGACCTCCCCAGTGTGGATAGTACCGAAAAAGCTAGATGCCTCGGGAAAACAAAAATTGCGGTTAGTAATTGACTACCGCAAATTAAACGAAAAAACGGTTGACGATAGATATCCGATACCGAACATCACTGATATCCTAGACAAATTAGGACAGTGTATGTATTTTACGACGTGAGATCTCGCCTCTGGATTTCACCAGGTCGAGGTAGAGGCAAAAGACATTCCTAAAACCGCTTCTAGTGTCGAAAATGGGCACTACGAGTTTTTAAGAATGCCTTTTGTGCTGAAGAATGCCTCATCAACGTTTCAGCGTGTGATGGACAACGTTCTTCGAGATCATATAGGTTACATCTGTCTCGTATACATGGATGATATTATTATATTCTCATCTAGCCTGACAGAACATATAGATAATTTATCCAAAATTTTTAAAACTTTACAGCAGCATAATCTTAAGGTACAACTGGATAAGAGTGAGTTCTTGCAAAAGAAGTCGCCTTCTTAGGCCATGTTGTCACACCAGATGGGGTTAAACCAAACCCAGATAAAATTAAAATCATTCAAGAGTGGCCGTTGCTCTCGAATGAAAAGGAACTGCGAGGTTTCCTAGGAATGCTAGGATATTACCGCAAATTTATTAGAGACTTTGCAAAAATTGCCAAGCCTCTTACGAATGCTCTGAGAAAAGGTGAAAGCATTTCTCATTCAAAAGAAATTGTTAACGCCTTCGATCATTGTAAATCAATATTGCAGTACCCTGATCCGTCTAAACAATTTATTTTGATCACAGAGAACTGCTAGCTGTAGTATGGGCTTGTAAGTATTTCCGTCCTTACTTATACGGAAGGAAATTTGTTTTATAGACGGATCATAAGCCTCTCACCTATAGGCTTAATTTGAAGGTCACCAATAACAGACTTGTCCATTGGCGTCTTTCACCAAGTGAATTCGATTACGATATACGCTACCGCCCTGGTAAGCAGAATATTGTCGCTGATAGCCTCTCCAGAGTTCTAAATGAGCTCAACAATCACGAAAACTCTTCATCTGAAGATATGAGTGTTCATTCCGCGGACACTGATGATTCCGAATTTGTAAAGTGTACTGAAAAACCATTAAAAACCATTTCCAAGGGTATACCGAGGAACAATTACGAGACTTGTATTTGGAGCACGAGACTTGTATTTGGAGATTTAAAAAAGACTAACTGCATTTATTGTCCCGAGAAACTAATAAATTTTATTCAAACCGTGTATAAAAATCACTTTTATAGGGCAAAACAATTTAAAATCTATCTAACACAGAAATTGCTAATAGATCTAAGAACTAGAGAGGAAGAAAACCTCATTACAGAACAGACTCACGACCGTTCGCATAGAGGAATTTGGGAAAATAATGAACAAATCGATCAATGACCTAGAAGTCAAACTTGATCGGAAGCTTCGTTTCAACGAGCACATCTCCGCAACAACCGCGAAAGCAAACGCAATGCTCGGTTTCTTAAAGCGTAAAACCGCCCACTTCGATGATGTGCATGCACTTAAGTCGCTGTATTGTGCTTTAGTTCAATACGGAGTACGGAGTGCAAATCTGGGCTCCGTACCACGCCGTTCATATTGCACGCATCGAAAAAGTCCAGAAGCGGTTCATTCGATACGCTCCACGCCGCCTTCCCTGGAACGATCCTATCAATCTGCCGTCATATGAAGATCGATGTGGGCTGCTAATTATTCAGCCGTTATCGAGTCGCCGAGTGATGCTTTAACGGCTGTTTGTCTTCGACGTGGTCATGTGCAACATCGATTGTAGCAGCATTCTTGAGAATGTTCGGTAACATGCACCAGTTCGTCAGCTCCGGAATCGTCAACTGTTGTGGATTTCGGGCCACTGTACTTTTTATGGACGAAAAAACCCGTTAGATTCATGTTGTAGGTTGTTCAATCAAGTGTGTGACTCTTTTGATTTTAACATAAGTAAATAAGTATATAAGAATAGAATTAAAACATTTTTGTGATCAGTCTGTGCGATATCCTTGTCGGAGATGTTGTGTTTTGAATAAATAAGTAAATAAATAAATTCTGTTTATTTACGGCGGTGAGAATGTCGCGATCGCTAATTAATTTAATTGAATAACGAATTTAATAACCAAATGCTAAAAAAAATTAACTACCCGAGCCAAGGGATTAAGATTCAAGATTTTCCGTTGTTTAGATTGTTTATTATCTTAGGCAAAATTCAAACTCAAACAGAATAAATATAACAAAATAGAAACAACCATAGCAAAGGATGCATTGCGTCAGTCTGATAACACAAAGCGATGAATCATAGCATGGTAAGCAAGGATAATAAAAGTAGACCTTTTAGGACGAAGAACAGGGCGCCGATAGTAAAGTTTACTTAGGACGGCAATGGTAGGTAGGACAGATCGAGGTAGAACAGAACGAGGTAGAACAGAAAAAGGTACACAAACCCCACTTCGTTCAGCGAAAGAAGAAAGTTCGTTCGATCCCGCGCTCCGTTATTTTGGAAGATTTATTCGAGTGCAATCCTTGGAAATAATTAGGTTTTCTTTTCTCAAAATCTGTTCACTTCAGTGAAAGAAGTGAAAGTGAGTAAGGCAGTGTGGTTTTCCAGTGAAATAAGAAAATCAAGCAGTGCTTGCTGGCGAATTATCATCCCGCTCATTGTCGCCTCATATCCGCGTGGTGACGCTTACCAGCGATACACTACTACAACGCCAACGGTCTTCCGACATCGTCGAGCGAGTGCACCCGAAGGCGATCGGATTCACCCGTACACCCACGCAGCGCACCGCTCCCCGCTGCCCGTATAGAAGTGCGACGTTCAGGCATACGTTGCGTCAGCAGCAGCAGGAGTAACAGATCAGTAATATTAGTTAAGTTCTGTCTCTCTGTCTCTCATCCCACTAGAGTTTAGCGTTAATTTGTGTGTGTTCCTATATTGTGTTTTTTTTTGGTGTGATTTAAATTGTTGGGGGCGTTCAACGCTCCCAAGAGTAAAGCAAATCGTGCATGTTGAAGAGGTTTCTTCGACATGGACGGTTTGGCTGAAAAAGTGCCTTTGCCACCTGATGATGGGGAGGCACAAACAAAATTTCGGCCGCGATCGTATCCAATTGACTCGATCGGTCCATGGGTTGTCTACTTTCAGCCCAAAAGAAACCTTTGAATGTGTACCAAATTACTACTGATCTGACAAAGCGATTCTCAGCCGTGACAGAGATCACGAAAGTTAAATTTAATAAACTCCGTGTTGTCGTCTCTAACTTGTGCAGGCTAATGAGATTACTTCCTCCCAGCATTTTACACTGGAATATCGAATTTATATTCCAGCTTGTGATGTGGAGATTGTAGAAGTGGTCACAGAGGCGAGTCTGTCTGAAATTTTGGAGAAGCGGGCGGTTGGCCGATTCAAGAACCCTCTGCTCCACCCAGTTCAGATACTGGAAGTAAGAAAATTAGTTAAAATATCGCACAGCGAGGGTAAGAAAAAAGTTACCCCCACAGACTCGTTTCGGGTGACCTTTTCTGGCTCTGCCCTTCCTCACTACTTAGAACTGGACAAATTTCGGCTACCTGTGCGGTTGTTTGTACCCCGGGTAATGATCTGCCAAAACTGCCAGCAGATGGGGCATATGGGCTCTCATTGCGGCAATAAGGCACGCTGCTAAACTTGCGGGGAGAAATATGGGTCCCTGTGCAGATAACACACTAAAATGCGTTTTCTGCAAGGGAACTCCTCCCCATGCTCTCTCGTCATGCCCGGCGTACAAACAACGCGGGGAAAAATTGGAACATTCTCTGAAACAACGTTCAAGGCAATCTTTTGCAGAAATGCTTAAGAAAGCCTCGCCACCCGATATGAATACAAATCCTTTTGCTCCTCTGTCAGATGACGAGTCTGATTTGGACTTGGTTGAGGAGGGAACATCTTTCAGTTTTCCGGAAGGTGCTTCACGGAAGCGAAGACGCATCCGAGCAGAGAAAGTAGCTGAACAGAAGCCCCAAATCAACATGCCCAATTCAAAGAGCAGTGGAAATAAGGATAATCCAAACCCTCCTGGTTTACGAAGTGCCAACTACACACAGGATTTCCCATCTCTCCCGGGGACATCCAAATCCCCTGATGCCCCGATTTTAAGAACAGAAGCCCCCTCTTCATCTGGGCTGTTCTCATTTGATGATATTGTGGAAGGTATTTGCGAGTACCTCGAGATGTCTGACCCTCTTAAAAACATTGTTATGGCAATGCTTCCCACTGTGATAACTTTTTTGAAAAAAATAACATTAAAGTGGCCCCTCCTTGCAGCTATCATTTCCTTCGATGGATAATTTGCCTAAAGAGGTCGGGGATTTGATCACTGTTCTGCAGTGGAATTGTCGAAGTCTTATTCCTAAATTGGAATCATTTAAATTTTTAGCTCACAATACCGGTTGTGATGCATTTGCTCTTTGTGAAACATGGCTTTCACCCGAAATCGATCTTCCGATTCACGATTTCAACATTATTCGGCTTGATCGTGAGGTTTCACGTGGAGGAGGAGTACTTTTGGGGATCAAAAAGTGCTACTCCTTCTATAGAGTGAATTTTCCTCCTATTCCAGGTATTGAAGTTGTCGCATGTCAGGCTGTTATTAAAAATAAAAGCTTTTGCATTGCTTCCGTTTATAATCCTCCTAGAGCCTCAATTAACCACAAACAACTTTCAGATATTTGTTCGGTTCTTCTTGCTCCGCGGTTGGTCATGGGAGATTTTAACTCTCACGGTACAGGCTGGGGAGAGCTGTACGATGATAACCGGTCTTCTTTGATATATGACCTCTGTGACAACTTCAATATGACCGTTCTCAACAATGGAGAAATTACACGCTTGGCTGGTCCATCCTCACTTGGCAATAGGTTAGACCTCACACTTTGCTCGAATTCATTATCGTTGGACTGCACGTGGAATGTGATCCAGGATCCCCACGGTAGTGATCATTTGCCTATTAAAATTTCGGTTGCCACCGGGCTCACTCCGCCGGAATCCATCAACGTCACGTATGATCTAACTCGTAATATCGATTGGACAAGGTTCAAGACAGCAATAGATGAAGCCGTAACAACGGTAGAAGAGCTTCCACCTTTGGAGGAATATAACTTCCTCTTCAACCTGATTTTGGAAAGCGCGCTTCAAGCTCAAACTCGACCAGTTTCAGGAACGTCATTTCACAGGAAACCTCCTTCCCCATGGTGGGATCAGCAATGCACTGAGGTTTACCGCAAAAATGCCGACGCGTTCAAAGTTTTTCGTAGACGTGGAACACCTGAGCACTTCGAAAGGTACACGGCTCTCGAATGTGAATTTAAGAGCCTCATCAAGGCCAAGAAACACGGTTACTGCCAACCTGTTTCAATGGTGGAACTCTTTGGATCTACTGTTGGATTAGCCAACCTTTTTCAATGGTGGAACTCTCTCTCGCACTCCTTTCGTGTGGCAATACGGCTCCAGGGGCTGATAGAATCAAGTTCAACTTGCTTAAGAACCTTCCAGACGTCGCTAAGAGGTGCATGTTGCACTTGTTTAATCCGTTTCTGGAACTCAACATTGTACCGGATGATTGGAGGCGGGTGAGAGTTATTGCCACTCAAAAACCTGGTAAACCCGCGTCCGACCACAACTCCTATCGACCCATCGCGATGTTATCTTGCATTCGAAAGTTATTGGAGAAAATGATCCTCTTCCGCCTGGACAAATGGCTTGAGACGAACAACCTGCTTTCAGATACTCAATATGGTTTCCACAGAGGTAAAGGAACGAACGACTGTCTCGCGTTGCTTTCCATGGATATTCAGTTAGCTTTTGCTAAAAAGAGCAAATGGCTTCCGTTTTCTTGGATATCAAGGGGGCTTTTGATTCAGTATTTGTTGAAGTTCTCTCAGATAAACTCAACGCTTGTGGTTTTTCACCATTAATGAACAATTTTTAGTACAATTTGCTGTCAGAGAAACGTATGAGCTTTTCTCATGGAAACTCTACAGCTTCTCGATTTAGTTACATGGGTCTCCCCCAGGGATCATGTTTAAGCCCCCTTTTGTGTAATTTTTATGTCAAAGACATTGACGGTTGTCTGAGTGAGAATTGTACGTTGAGACAACTTGCAGATGATGCCGTAGTGTCTGTCACGGGACCCAATAGGGTCGATCTGCAAGGACCCTTACAGGATACCTTAGACAATTTGTCTACTTGGGCTCTAGGGCCAGGTATCGAATTCTCTACAGAGAAAACGGAGTTGGTAGTTTTTTCTAAGAAGCATAACCCTGCACAACCGAAGCTTCAAATTTTGGGTACACCGATAACTTATTCTATGTCTTTTAAATATCTTGGGATCTGGTTCGATTCCAAGTGCACCTGGAGATCCCACATTGAGTATCTGAAGCGAAAATGCCAACAAAGGATCAACTTTCTCTGCACAATTACCGGGACCTGGTGGGGAGCGCATCCGCAAGATCGTCTAACGTTGTACCGGACAACGATTTTGTCGGTTATAGAATACGGTAGTTTTTGTTTTCAGTCAGCGGCTCGGTCGCACATCATCAAACTGGAACGTATTCAATATCGGTGTCTTCGTATCGCGTTAGGTTGTATGCGATCGACTCATACCATGAGTCTTGAAGTGCTGGCTGGCATGTTGCCACTCTCGGATCGGTTTTCAGAATTATCTCTCCGGCTCCTCGCCAGGTGTAAAGTCATGAACCCCCAGGTGATCGACAATTTCGAGAAGCTACTTGAGTTGAATCCTCAAACCCGCTCCATGACTTTGTACCATTTGTACATAACACAGGATGTCAGCCCTTTGTTGAATATACCCAATCGTGTTTGCTTCTCCGACTTCTGAAATTCGGTTCATTTTGATTTATCCATGAAACAGGAGCTTAGTGGAATCCCAGAGCATCATCGTCCTATGATTGCTTCGGTGATATTTGCTGCAAAGTTTTGCCTAGTTGATTTCACCAAAACGTTTTTCACTGACGGGTCTTTGATAGAGGACTCCGCTGGCTTTGGTGTATACAATGAAAATTATAGCGTCGCTCGTAAACTTCAAGCACCTTGTTCTGTTTTTGTCGCGGAATTGGCAGCAATTCATTTTTCTTTAGAAACTGTTGCCTCTTTTACACCGGATCAATATTTTATTTTCACGGATAGTCTTAGTTCTATAGAGGCTATTCGCTCCTTTAGGCCGGTGAAGCACACCTCTTATTTTATTATGAAAATACGAGGTCTTCTAAGTACTTTATCTTCACGTTATTTTATTATCACCATTGTGTGGGTTGTGACGTGTGCATCTCACATGTCAATAAATCCCAGTAACCAACTCAAATAAATCATACCAGTAGCATCGTGAGAAACATATTATTCCCAAGCAATCGAACTGCTTTTGTAACAAATGCAATGCGTGTACAAAGTGGTTCGATGACTTCTAGTAAAGAATGTGCACACCAAAAAGTAGTCAACGGGAAATTAGTGGTATTAAATGGAAAATATGAGAAAATCAAAAGTAAATCATTTATTTAAGACTTCATAAAAATACAAATATAAAACATATACAGTTAAGTCAATTTGACCTGTTATATCCAAATGACCGCACCTTTCGTTTGACACCTTCCATCAGTTTTTGCACAGTGTCATCCGTCACCAATTTTGCAGCTTTCTGCCAGTTACACCTGAAGCTTTTCGCACCAATTGCTACGCTATTCGTTTTTCGAAGATTCCTTTTGACCAGAGCCCAATACTTTTCGATCGGACGGAGTTCTGGCGAATTTGGCGGATTGCAATAATTTGGGACAATATTTACACCATTAGCAATGTACCAATCCTTAGCCAGTTTTCCGTAGTGGCAAGATGCCAGGTCAGGCCAGAACAGCACCGAACCGTTGTGTTCCCGAATGAACGGCAACAGTCGTTTATTCAGACACTCTTTTACGTAAATTTGTCCATTTAGAGTGCCAGTCGTGATGAAGATGTCGCTTCTGAGACCGCATCCACATATTGCTTGCTATACAAGGTATTTTTTTGGGAACTTCGACAATTTTTTTTGCTTAAAACGATCAGCAACATTTCCTCTTTGCAACGAGGTATAAAACTGAAGTCCCGGTATCTGCTTAAAGTCAGCTTTGCAATATGTTTCGTCGTCCAATATTATGCAGTCGTATTCCTTCAGCATAGTGTCATATAATTTTCTCGATCGAGATTTTGCGCTCTTGTTCTGGCTGTCGTTACGATTTGGAGCAACACCTACTTTGAATGATTTCAAGCCTGCACTTTTCTTCACTTTCTGGACGAACGATGGAGACATTTTCACTTTTTTCGCCACATCACGAACGGAGATATTCGGTTTCTTCTTAAATTCTTTAATCACTTTCTTCCTCTCCGCGACGAAACGAGAATCATGGTTACCTCCGGAACCGACCTTTCTCTTTAATGTTAAGCGCTGCTGAAAGTTTTTTAGCACTTTAGTAACCGTCGATTTTGCGATTTTTAATGACTTGGCAATATCGCCGAGCGACATATCTGGATTTTCCACTCTTTTGTGCAAAATTGCTTCGCGCACGCGTTCTTGATTCGACGCCATTTTACTGAATAAAGGTTACTGTAGCCAAACGACGTCTTCATCATAGCACACATACATTAATATTCATGTAGTAGTGATCGGATTAGCAAAGCGTACACGGAGAAGACTGCATTAGGGCATTTCCGACGACTACTTTTTGGTGTGCACATTCTTTACTCCTGATCATATTGCGCTTATGCAAATGCACATCCGTTGTCAGGCGTTCGTTCATTGCAAAGGAACGTCTGTCGCGTTGTCGTCAGGTGCATAAGTCGTTACTCGCCTTCTCCGCATTCTCTCACTCTCTTATCTTGCTCTCTCCTACCAATAACGATCACGATTGGTGATCGTTTACATAATGACTATGTATGACTCCAAGTACCTCCAGTAGGAAAAACTGTAGAATTATTATTGATGAATAAAGCTAAACACAATCGTTTTAACCTTCAAGCAGTGATAGTCTCCTATTTGATTTTCGAGATATCACCGTACCTGGAACATGTCATGGCTACCTGTGACTGTGCGGACCAGAATTTTAAAAAGTTTTGAAGTGTTTGAAGTTTTGAACTGAGAATCGATCAAAAACAGTTGAGTGTCGTTGAAATAGCTCACGAGCCGAAGATAACTGTATACAATGACGACAGTTTTTGTTTAAAATCTGATTTTCGATAGTGACTCTTATGAGACAGTTTAGTGAAAATGGGCAAATCAAGCTCAAAGTCTGCAGTGACACATAATGCAGATCCACAAATCCGGATCATTAATACGCAAGAACATCATAGTGAGCAACTCGAACACCACGAGTTTATAATTTACGTGATTTTGGGCGTCGTAGTACTACAGCTGTTAATTACGCTGTACACGCTACAGAAGAAAAGAGAACGGAAGCTCGCGCTCAAGTTAGCGAAGAGTTTGGAAAATGTGGCTGATGTATAGAGAAGCCAACACATTGAACAGTGAATCGAACATGAATAATTAGTGTTTCATTTGTTGAAGAACAAATTCTATAATGGTACATGACTGTGAACAAGACACACATCTCAATCACCAATAGTTTACGTAGTGCGAACAGTGGAAAACGTGATCGTAGATTTCGGAGAAAATAGTGCAAGTTGAAAGACCGCAGGCCGCGGTGCAGTTTTCATTTTACGTGCAAAGCCGACGTTCGAATGTTGCTGTTCGGCGCGTCAAGGGAATATGAACGAGACACCTGAGACAAGCAGTTTGATGCCAGCTCGACGAGGTCAGCGTACGACGGACGGTAGCGGTACAAATTGAGCAGCCGTGATGAATCACCCATCCAGAGAGTATATATTATGTGAGTAGGAAAGCTTCAACTTAGTTGCGCATTAGTTTTCTAAATGTGAATTATACTGTGTAGTTAATTTTCTCTCAATATAAGTAAGTAATATTTTTTTGAACAAACTATAAATGTTTGAGGAAATTGAGGAGGAAGTTCAAACTTTAATTAAATTACAGACGAATTTCATAAAATCTGTAAACTAAAATGTAAGGACTCAAACCCTCAAAGATAAACTTTTTCAAGCTACAGAACTTTTTTCACGTATAGAAGAAAAATTACTCCTTCACGAAACAGAAATACCAGCAAATAAACATCAATTCTTTATCAAAGCTTCGAGGGAAGCTTATTTTGAAATTAATCAAATTATTAAACAAAAAAATAGACAAAACGGTGCTCAACCAGATATTGCAATAATGGCAGCACCTAAGGTAGACTTAAAATTAGGTACAGCTCTGGTGCAAATTTATGATGGCACAGCAGAGCACCGTTGGGGGACTCTTTCCGAGCCACTACCCAAGTTCATGGCCCCCCGCCGCCGTAGACGTGTCCCATGACCAGCGTTCCAGTATCCCAGACCTTAACGCTGTCATAGCGACGGAAGGGTGGACGGCTCAGCCGAACACCCGTGACCACGTGGGCACCGACAACGGCACAACGGGGGTCGGCGACGTGGCGACGGTGACAAATGATGAACTCATTGCGATAGCAAAGTCGCTAAAGGTGAACAAAGCGCCGGGACCGGATGGTATTCCGAACCTGGCCATCAAGACGGCTATCTTGGTGGATCCCGGAATGTTCAGGGTGGTGATGCAAAAGTGTCTGGACGAGGGCGTCTTCCCAGACGCCTGGAAAATTCAGACCCTTGTGTTGCTACCAAAGACAGGGAAGCCACCAGGAGATCCATCGGCATATAGACCAATATGTCTGTTGGATACAGCGGGTAAGGTGCTCGAGAGGGTAATCCTCAACAGACTGACAACATACACGGAGGGTATACGCGGTCTGTCAAGTAATCAGTTTGGCTTCCGTAAAGGGAAGTCGACGGTGGATGCCATCCTGTCCGTCACCAAGACGGCCGAGGTGGCAATCCAGCGCAAGAGGCGAGGAGTACGATACTGTGCGGTGGTCACCCTTGACGTGAGGAATGCGTTCAATAGCAGCAGTTGGGCGGCTATCGCCGACTCGCTCCAACGCCTTCAGGTTCCTGGGTACCTGTACAAGATTCTCGGAAGCTACTTCCAGAATCGCGTACTGGTATATAATACAGAGGCAGGCCAGAAACGTGTGCAGATCACCGCAGGCGTCCCGCAAGGTTCGATCCTGGGTCCGGTGTTATGGAACACGATGTACGAAGAGGTACTGCGGCTTGAGTTCCCGAGCGGGGTAAAGATCGTCGGGTTCGCAGACGATATCACCCTGGAGATATGTGGTGAATCCATCGAGGAGGTCGAGTTAACGGCCTCACACTCCATTGGTATTGTGGAGAGATGGATGAGCTCCAGGCAATTGGAGCTAGCCCACCATAAGACCGAGGTCACGGTGGTGAACAATCGGAAATCGGAGCAACATGCGACGATTAGTGCAGGTAACTGCACAGTAGAATCGAAGAGGTTCTTGAGGTATCTTGGGGTTATGATCGACGACAAGCTGTCCTTTGTCAGTCACGTCGATTACGCTTGCAAGAAAGCCTCTATGGCTATATCGGCATTATCCCGCATGATGTCGAATAGCTCGGCGGTGCAAGGGAGTAAGCGTAAACTCCTGGCCAGTGTCGCCCTGTCCATACTTAGGTACGGCGGGCCGGCATGGATCACCGCCTTGAGTACCAAGAGCTACGCAAATAAGCTCGAGAGTACACACAGGCTTATGTGCCTAAGAGTGGTGAGTGCATACCGAACGATATCACGCGACGCGGTCTGCGTCCTAGCGGGGATGATGCCAATAGGCATCGTCATAAAAGAGGACGTAGAGTGCTTCGAGCAACGTGGAACAAGAGGTATCCGAAAGACCACTAGAGCCGCATTCATGGTTAAGTGGCAGAGGGAATGGAACAACTCCACCAAAGGTTGGTGGACCCACCGACTAATCCCGGAATTAACCGGGTGGGTCGGTAGGCGACACGGTGAAGTGAACTTCCACTTAACGCAGATATTGTCTGGCCACGGCTGTTTTAGACAATACCTGCATAAATATGGGCATGCACAGTCCTCCGCATGCAATGAGTGCGCGGGAGTCGAAGAAACTGCAGAACATGTGTTTTTCGCATGTCCTCGCTTCGACGGCGCGAGATCCGGCATGATGGCCGTATGCGGTCGCGACACGACTCCGGATAACTTGGTCCAGAGGATGTGTCAAGACCGGGACGTCTGGGACGCGGTATGCGTAGCAGCCTCCCAGATCGTCCTTGATCTCCAACAAAAATAGCGAAACGACCAAAGGCAGGTCGCAGGGACCACCTAACTACTAAAGCCCTAAGTAGTTAGACATAGTGGGTGCTTAACAAGCACAATAGCCCCCTCCCCGAAGTAATACCGAAAGGTGGTTCCGGGGAGGGTCCAGGGCTAAAGGCACGGGTGGGTTTTTAGTGGGTCGAGGAGTTGGCACCCTCATCCCCACACCCTGAGTTCTTCAGGTGTCTGGTTGCAGATTTTCCATCCCGTCTAAAAAAAAAAAAAAAAAACAGCAGGGCACCTAACAGCGTTTCTCGATGCAGTGAGCCTCTTTAACGCCAACGTCGAAGAAGCTTTTGCGGAAGCAACAGCAGCACAAAAAACTGCAGCTGCTGCAACGGTAGTGCAATTCGTCAGAACACGATTGACCGGTAAGGCACGGAAAGTTGTTACGAATAATCAAACACTTGCCGAAACACTAGATGCTGTTAGAAATCATTGTGCATCGAAAGTCACGGCAGATAATGTCATTGCCGAAATGAAAACACTACAGCAGGGAGAAAACATGGCTGATTTCTGTCAAAAATTAGAAAAAAATTACAGACCAATTGAAATCAGCTTATTTGAGGGATATTATCCCAAATCAAACGGCTGAGAAAATGTCCACAAAATGTGGTGTAGATACTTTAATAAGATGTGCGAAAAGCAATGAAGTGAAAACAATCCTAAAAGCAGGAACGTTTAAAATGCTTAATGAAGCAATTCAAAAGTTTCAAGAACACGAAACAACATCAAAAGCAACCATGAGTTCTCAAATTTACTATAGCAGTACCAACAGAGGACATCCACAAAGAGGTCGAGGTAATTCCAGAGGAAACAGAGGACGTGGATCCTATCAGACACGCCGTTATGATTCCCAAAATTTTCAGAGAGACAATTTCAATAATTTTAGTCGCTCGCAAAGAGTTAGTTGGAATCAGCGAGGTAATGGTAATCCAAGAGGTAACTGGATTCAGAGAGGTCATTTTAGACCCAACATGTTTGTCACTCAACAGCTTCAGCAACCATTACAACAACAGATGCAGCAACAACTGCAGGATCAAATGCAAAATCAACATATACAATTCCAACAACAGTTGCCACAGCAACAAAATCATTGTCAAAATATCCACCCTTTAGGGGTACCGTTCGGGCAGCATACGCAATAAACGTATCTGCCACAAATTTTGTATGCTTTCGAGTTGGTGCATCGGATACACCGTGCACATTGATGCTCGATAGTGGATCTGATATATCAATCATTAAAGCACATAAAATCAATCCAGCACAAATTTATTACCCTACAAATAAATGCAATATCACCGGTATTGGAGCAGGAACACAAACTACATTAGGTGACACAAATTCAAACATAATAATAGACGAGCAATCTCTTGCACAGAAATTTCATATTGTGAAGGATAATTATCCGATCCCCACAGATGGCATTCTTGGAAGAGATTTTCTTACGAAATGGCGTTGTAGCATTGACTACGACACATGGCTGTTATCGATCAAAACTACTACAAATACTATAGCAATACCAATTGCAAATCAACTTATAGGTAAATTTGTAATTCCACCTCGGTGTGAAATTATAAAACCAATAGAACTGAAAAAATCAGAAGACTACGTCACTAGTGCACAAGAAATACAAACAGGTGTATTCTGTGCAAATGGTATCGTAAACAGCAATAGTCCTTACATTAAAATTATGAACACTACCGAACACATGGTCGAAATTCCCACGAATTTCTGCCAGCAATTACAATCAATAGCAAATTTCAATGTTTTTTCGGTAAATAAACAATCGAGTAGTAATTCCACATGAGAACAAGCACTGTAGATGAATTGAACCTGAAAGACTAGATCGTAAAATAAAAGCAAAGCTCGAAAAATTGTGTCTTAGATTCAATGATGTGTTTTCATTGAAAAATGATACACTCACCGTAACTAATTTATATAAACAGAAAATCCATCTTAACGATCCAAATCCTATATTCATCAGAAATTATAGAATACCAGAGTCACAAAAGCAAGAAATGGATGCTCAAATTAAAAAAATGTTAGCAGACAAAATTATCCAAAATTCAACATCTTCGTACAATAATCCAATCCTTTTAGTACCGAAGAAATCTGCAATAGGCGATAAAAAAATGGCGTCTTGTAGTAGGTTTCCGACAGCTGAATAAAAGAATCAATCCCGACAAATTCCCATTGCCCAGGATTGACGAAGTGTTAGACCAATTAGGCTGAGCTAAATATTTTACAACGCTCGATTTGATGTCTGGATTTCACCAGATACCATTGACAGAAGATAGTTAACACCTTACTGCATTTTCATCTAATAATGGTCATTACGAGTTCAATAGGCTTCCATTCGGGTTAAACATCAGCCCGAATAGCTTCCAAAGGATGATGACTATCGCGTTAAGTGGTCTCCCTCCGGAATGTGCCTTTGTGTATATCGATGACATTATCGTTATCGGATGTTCCATAGAACACCATCTACAAAATCTACAAGAAGTTTTTCTTTGCTTAAGGAAACACAATCTGAAATTAAACCCAGCCAAATGTCATTTTTTCAGAGGTGATGTTACCTATTTAGGACATCATATTTCTGACATAGGCATACAACCGGATAAAAACAAATATACAACTATTTTAAACTACCCGGAACCAACAAATCCTGATGAAACGCGTCGATTTGTTGCGTTTTGCAATTATTATCGACGATTCATCCCAAACTTTGCTAACATAAGCAACCCACTTAACAAGTTACTGAGAAAAAATGTAACATTCTAATGGGATTCAGAATGTCTAAAAGCATTTGAAACCTTAAAAGCATTTTTATTATCACCAAACATTCTGCAATACTCTGACTTCAGAAAAGAATTTATCCTTACTACAGATGCCTCAAAGGTAGCATGTGGAGCAGTACTTGCCCAGCTTCATGATGGCGTTGAATTACCTGTTTCATTTGCCAGTAAAGTTTTTACGAAAGGCGAATCAATCAAATCTACCATTGAAAAAGAATTAACTGCCATTCACTGGGCAGTGAAATATTTTCGTCCATACCTTTATGGAAGAAAGTTTACTATACGAACTGACCATCGCCCTCTCGTTTATTTATTTTCCATGAAAGAACCTTCATCCAAGCTTACCCAAATGAGACTTGACTTGGAAGAATTTGATTTCAAGGTAGAATACATAAAGGAAAAGGCCAATGTTATATCAGACGCTCTTTCAAGAGTACAAATCAACACTGAACCCTTAAACAAATGTACGTTAAAACACGTGCAATGGCTAGAGAAAAGGAATCAAAGCCCAATCGTCCACCTCAGGATCCTGATCAACTCCATGTGTACGAGGCATTGAGCAACCATGAAGTCTTTGAATTGCCAAAGTTATCATTTGGATATGATAAAAACAAGTTAAATATCTTGCTATACAAGAAAAATTACACAAGTGAGTTGACCTTAGGGTGCAACCTCCAAATACAAAAGAATAAAAATAAAATGCTGCAGCATATATTCGAAACGATTGAGGCCTCAGTCGAAAAAATAAATGAAAATAGAAATAATGCAACCTATGAAAGTGCAATTAAACAAATGGCTATAGCTACAAATGACAACATTTTAACTTTAACGGATATAAATTTGTTCAAAGAAATAGGTAACAACATCCTTCGTAATGTTACCGTATTAATTTATAAAAAAAACCACGAATATTAACGGACCAAAACGATATCGAAGAGGTATTAAGACAATACCATAATACACCAACCGGAGGACATTTAGGCATTAATCGATTGTATAAAAAGATTAAAGCAATGTACTCCTGGACAAACATGAAACAGACAATTACAGAGTACGTGAAGGCCTGTACTTCATGCTTAACAAATAAACATTTTATCCCGGTAAGAACACACTCTACCGTAACGACTACTCCAATAAAACCTTTTGACGTTGTATCGATAGACACAGTAGGACCTTTTCCATTATCGGAAAATGGAAATCGGTACGCTGTGACGATGCAATGTGACTTTACTAAATATATTATAATTATACCGATAGCCGATAAATCAGCGACAACAATGGCAAAATCAGTTGTTGAAAAATGTATACTTATTAATGGACCAATGACAAGTATTAAAACCGATCAAGGAACGGAGTTTAAAGCCGTCTTTGACGAGGTTTGCAAAATGTTAGATATAACACATATATGTTCTACTGCGTAACCTTTCTCTGTGAATGCGGACAAGGTTACCAGGACGCAGATCACGTTATTTGTTTTTGTGCTGAGCATCGTGGAGTCAGATCTGAGCTTTATGATTCCCTACGGGCTCGAGGTAGACAACCCAAAGTACCGATTCGAGACATTTTGGCTGCACGCGATCTGGAGTTTATGAAACTTATTTATGTGTTTTTGACTAACATTAGCCTTAGATTTTTGTTTGATTAACTTACTTGTTTAGGTTAAATTTTTGAGGATTGTGTGCATCGGTGTGTGATTGTGGTTGTGTGTGTGTGTGTGTGTGTGAGTGAGTGATTTTTTTTTAAATTGAAAACGTTCAATTAAAAAATTGTAATTTGAAATTCTAGATATAAGAAAACCATTGTTCCTTATGCTTTGTTTAAAATTTCCACCGCAATTTTCCCATCCATAAAATTGTAATTCCTATTAACCTCGAGACGGCCGCGAGTAATCGGTTCCACCCCCTTAAACTTAGTTCTAAGGTAACTGATGTATATAAACATGAAAACTTGGCTCTGTAAAGTTGATTCGATTAAGCCTGTACAAATAAATGAATTCATAAAAAAAAGAAAGAGGTAAAACAGAAACAGGTAGGACAGAAAGATGTAGAATGGACAGAGGTGAATATCTGTTATCGGTGAGGTGAATTTGTAAACTAAGAATGGTTGTGTATAAACCCTTAGAATTATGAAAATATAGAGTAGTTACCAAGAGAGGTTGGTGTGTTACGTGCTGATTTATCCGAAATTCATCAAGTGAAAATCCGAACGAGCAGTACACTAACTGTGCAATCAATTCAGTAATAGCATAGCCCCTAACGTCGGAGGAACTAGCTTTCTTAAACGATCCACAGAGTTATCAGTCTCTCTATAAATAAGCTTTGAGTGGTTAGTCTCAAAGTAACAGCCAGGCTTGGCCTACGCGGCCTGAGCGAAGAGAAAAGTGTATAGGCGATCTTTTTTTTTTTTAAATTATAATACAGGTTTGGGCCGAAGGTTCTCAGATTGCTACGAGACATTGTCCTCGCGTAGGGTGGAAAAAAATATTCAAAAAATCAGGGTTGCCAGTTTTCCTGGAAAATGCCGAGTGGAGTTTTCCGATTTTCCCGAACATCACTTACTTCAGAAATTCATAACTCAAGAACAATTCATCGTCGAACAAAATTTTATTTTCCAAACTATAATAAAATTTTCTCAAGAATTCGGGAAAAATATAATCTTATAAAAAAGTACTACAACATTTTCCACAGTGAAGAAAATTACTAGGAAATGCCGGAAAACAATATTCTGGATTATGGAAAATTTTGAAAAATATATTTACTTGTTCATTTATTCATAAACTTTCTTTGGTGAAAATTTGGCGATGGACTTTTATTTTTATTTTTGTGTAATGCTCGAAAAACAATGGGCCCGTCACTCGTCTTCATATAAAAACGAAAAAGTTCCCAAGACTGTCGTATTCTTGTTTGCTCGTACGTTTCTCAGGTGGTTGCTCGGTTTGTTTCGTATTCGAATGGTTGCCGCTTGATAGAAAGTTGCTCACTTTTAAAATTAGTTCTTTTTTTAAGGCTATGGTATTAAGTACGTTTTTTTTTTAAATGGTGAAGGAAGCGATAATTGCTACTAGAAGCATCCAATCGAGATAACTTTCCTTCGACAGATATTCTAAAAACTGTGCAAGAGCTTTAATGTTTTCTAAATTAATCAATGATCCTAGGGATTCTCCCGTTGAAGGTGGTGTTTCCTTTGGATGATGTGACACTTTTCGGATTTTTTTAATTCTGATATGAAAACGAGTGACATTGTTTTTCGAGCATAACGCATAAACAAAATCCATCGCCAAAATTTCATCAATGAAAGTGTATGAATTGACGAACAAGAAAATACTGTTTCCAAAATTTTCCATAACTCAGAAAATGTGTTTTCAGACTTTTCCAAGCAATTTCCCTTCACTATGGAAAATTTTGTAGGAATGTTTTTTAATATTATATTTTTCCGAATTCTTGAAAAAAATTCATTATAGTTTGGAAAAAAACAACTGTTCCACGATGAAGCGTTCTTGAGTTATGAATTTTTGAAACTAGTGATGTTCGAGAAAATCGAAAAACTTTAACTGATGGTTCCACAAAAACTGGCAACCCTTATTTTTTAATACATTTTTTACAAACTTACTATTACTTTTACAAATTCCTCCACTCTTCTCAAAATTTACTATTGAGTCAATTTTCCTCCCCGGCCCTAGCAACTGTAAAGTAACCATTATTTAATTCAATTTAGTCCATTTCGGACTTAAGTCGGTTTACTCATTCATAGGGGCTAAACAAATTACTTCAATGGATAACGTTTACCCATGGGCTGGATAGTCACGAAGAAAATGTATATCAAACTAACAGCTAACTAACAACATCACATTCAAACGAAGCAAAGACATTTGATTCGTGAACTATGTTATGAAATCATTTCAACAACTGTTCTCTAGAAAAAGTATCCAACATCCATATGGAAACCTTTAATTATATACATTGATATAAAAAAAAATACTGACATCAAATTCTTTATTTATCTAGGACATCATTATCCAAATTTTAAGTGCGGTTCAAAATGTATAGTGCAACATATCAATTGGCTCCGTAAAAAGAAGTTCGCCTGCTGAAATTCCTGAAATTCGACAAATAAACATTGGATATATTTTTCATTTTGATCTTGTCGGTCGCAAAAAACAAAAGCAAAAAGAAAATTGAAGTATGGCGCCATATGAAACAAAACTAAACTGCCAGCTAAACGAATTTCTCATATTTGGAACATTCGACGGTTTGTCAGATCTTTTGCCATTACTCGACTTTCCAAATCAAATAACTTTTGTTTTTAGTAAGAGCATAAGACTATTAACATTTAGAGTTAGTAAATAAGATATCCAAAGAAATATATGGTTCTTGGTCCTTTCCTATCTTATGTGATTCAAAGAGAAAAAAACACATGCCTATTTTGCATTGAAGATTGAGAAGAAAATACGGTTTCGCTATATTTGTCATTATTATTAAACGTAAGCAGACATTATTTCGAGGAGAAACCAATCTATTAACTCTCCAATCGCTCGGTTTAGCAAAGGACGAATAAAGAGAGGTGAATTAAAAAAATAATATAACAATTAAACTATTTATTATGTAAACAGAAGTATACATTTTTTTTTAAGGTAACGAAGGTTGTTGAATTCAAAACGGCAAGAATCACATAACATTTATCATATTCTCTCGTATATCATCCTATATACGAATGACACCATGGACGGTCGCCGTCACTAACGGGTAGTTTATCTATAATCGCTTCCACTGTCAATTGTGGCAGTAATAGTGAAAAACATGCAATAGCATAAACACATTTGAGAAGTAGAAAATACTTGTAGACTGTAGTGTAAATCATAATATTTAAGTGTCATGTTTTCATTTGGGCAAAACCTTCTTTGTGAACAATGATTTCATCCGCCAATTTTTACAAATAAAGGTGCCAAATTTTATGTTGATACAAAAAAATAAAACAATCATTTACATACTTTGCTCCCCAATTCGTATATATTCCACTACGAATCAGTCGTTTCAACCCAAAAAGTTTGGATTCAAATGGGTAAGCGTTAAACGTGTCGAGTGGTCCGAACCTTTCAAAATCATCCATCAAGTGAGATAAATTGTGTATGGTACTACAAAACATTTGCGGGCCATACAAAACTTTGATTCCTTCTAGAAAATCTTTGATAAGGCTTCTGGCAACAGAATTATTTTCAGAAGATTGGTCGTGTCTTGAACAAATTTGTATAGCACAAAAGAAGGTCAGGAAATGTTCAGATATATCAGTGTTCGTGAAGAACTTTGTTATGATTATAGGACTAAGATATAGCAAGAAAGTTCTAAATTCTGTTCTTTTCCAACGTGCAATTTGGTCCAAGCCTCGTACAGGTCGTTTAGTTTCTCTAGGTAATTTACAACTTTGCAGAAACGTTGAGACGCTATTTATTTCTTGCGCTGACCATTTAGAGTCGTGGTTGTTGAGAGACCCGCATTTCCAACCATTTAAAAAACGTTTCGTAATTCCTATGTCAATTAGCTGTAAGGCATCACCAATTGAGAAATCACGCACCATATGCAAGCCAGTAATGGACTCCAAAATAGTAATGTTTTTGTGATGACCTTTATAAACACGTGATCTGAAATCATGGTCATTTCTCAAAGGTGCATCGGTCTCAGCATAGATCATGGTTCTGAATGCATAGGAGTACTCTCCTTCCGTCACACATTTTAGGCATGAATTATATCCATTGTGGCCAATCACACCTATAATAATTGAAATAAAGAAAATTAGGGAATAGTTTTTTTTTTCAATAGTTTACCTCTAAGCATTGAGCGGGTTGGCGTGTCACAAATAAAGCACCTTAATTTAATATGTATTTGATTTTTGTCAAAAACTATGCCTTACTTTAAAACATCTTTTGTTCCGTGAAAAATGGTTCTAGGAATAAATTAACATCAGATCAAAAAGAACATCTGGTTTTGTTGAGTACAATTATAAAATTGTTTCCTAAATATTACTTGCTCCACAAAATATTAGTCGTTATGTTGCCCAATATGGGCCAAAGAGGAAGAAGAGCTTTTGAATACTGGTAATCCGTTTTTGGACATATCCATTTCAACAATCCGTATTTCTGTGAAAAATTTAGGTAGCATATTAAAAATGTCACCATAGCCTAAAAAAACATAGAAAATAATGTGGACAAAATTTGAACTGTTTCCACAATGGGCTTTGGACTACTGGACCATGCTGAAATATCAGTGCAAAACAAAAGCCGAGGTGAATTTTACTAATAATACTGTATAATATTGTATACGTAGTTTTCACAAACCAATTCATACTGTATGTCATATTTTTAAGTTCTCTGAGGGTTACACTAGTTATTTGGGATATTTCACGCATAACAAAGCATGTGTATTAATAAGATGAATTCACCTCGGCTTTTTTTTTTGCACTGATATTTCAGCATGGTCAATATCGGGTGAAAAAGGGAAATACTCATGTTGGAGCGTCAACTTTGACGCCAGCTGTAGTCCAAAGCACTTAATGAAAACAGTTCAAATTTTGTCCACATTATTTCCTATATTTGTTTAAGCTATGGTGACATTTTTAGTATGCTACCTAAATTTTTCACAGATATACGGATTTTTTAAATTAGTATATTCAGCCAAAAATATTGATAATTGACAAAATTACAGGAGATTGAGCTTGGCGTTTTTTGGAAGCAAAATTTTGTTCGGCTTTTTTTTTGCTACTGAGTGTATATTAACTGTTTACTGAGGGATGTTCACAACTGGCGTTGAGTTATTGCTCTTTTGTGCAGTTCCCTGGGATATGTTCTTTATCATTTTTTTTTGTTTTGTTTGTAGAAATGCCCATTTCTTTTTATTTTTTTCCACAAAATTTTATCAGCGTCAGAAAATTTTGGTTCGGAGTCCATTTCACTACTTAACGTCAAGAACGTGATGATCAATTTATTAGTACACATAAATATGTGAATAAATATGTCATACAAAAAACACCGCTTTCAATTTACGTACTTGGTTTTGCCGTGTGTGAAGAAAAACTATCTGCTATTATTTTTTATTCAACTTACGACAAGTTTTTGGAATGTTTGGGTTATCTGTCTTAAGTTGAATAAAAAATAATAGCAGTTGGATAACGAACAAGTTTGAGTTGAGAATGGTTTGTAACGGTGTAAGAATGAAAGATGGATCTTTCAAAGTACTTCAAGTATAGTGTGTTTTAAGGAAACAAAAACATAACTGCTACAATACAATAATTGTTTAATGTTTCACTTATAATACTTTTAAACAACATATTGTTTCAAATTCGATTTCGAAAGATTTTTTGTGTGTTACTTGGGATTGCAAGTACATCTCAGAACCGTTTTAACATAATACAATATGACGCATTCTATTAATCTTAATTACGGACCAAACGGAGCAAACCAAACGGATTTGTAGAAAGAAGCACAAAGATCTACCGTAGATTCGGTAGAAGCATCTAGTGCTTTCTTAATGTACTAGATACTTCTTAATCATTAGAGAAAGACGAAGGATTTACACAATCATTGGACATGGGACATATAAGACACAATCATATAATCTATACAGTAAAAATAATAAAAGAATATAAATATTTATCATAAGAATCAAACAATATTAACATTTATAATCCATGTATCCAAGACACTACCTACTTCTAAAATAGAATAAGATGGATAAGGGATTAATGTGATCTTTGGAAATAAGAATAGTAATTAATACTTTGCATTAGCTCTAAATTTCAAAAGATTTATTGGTAATATTAACAGGAATAATGATAACGAAAGTAATTATTAGATCAAGATAATGAAAAATGATAATGATACAATGTAGTATTCGCGAAAAGCTAAATCGCATTAATCAAATGAGCTAAAGGTAAGGCTCCTCGTATTTAAGGCACTAGATAGATACTTCTAGTCCATAAGAGGAGGAAGAAATGATCAAAATGTTCATTGGATTTTTATTGATTTTCTTTCTTCAAATTTATTTGAGTTAACACTGTGCACAAACACCATGCTTATCTATAATGCAAATAGAAAGACCATTTATCAACACACATTTTTTTTTTACGATGCGTAAAGTATCTAACGTATTTCCTATCAAACGCTGCTGCAATAGGATGATCCCTGGGGTAAGCCAAATAATTCCCTTCCTGACGAATGTGGCCACAGTCCCGGAAAGTTGCTGTCCATTCCTCCATTTTTGGCACTTACTTTTGGCTGCACGTTAAACTTAACAGAGCTGGCCAACATTCAACGTTAAAATTTATTTATTTCGTCAACATACGTACACAGATAAAAAGAAACATTGAATTTTCTGCGTTATCTAATGCACATAAAGGGAATGCTAGATTTGGCAGAAAATAATGGGATATTTCATGTAAATTTAAGCCAGATAACGCCTTAATCTAGCCTGTTGTATGAAAGATTGCAAACATTGTTGTATGGCGCATGAAAGATTGCAAACAATTTCGTTGTTTACGCCTCCTTTGGCTTAAGGCTGGCCCACAATTGATACGTTGCGGATGCGTTTGCGTGGATTTGACAGTTTTCCCATAGGTTTTCTGTCAAACTTACGTCAACGCATCCGCAACGTATCAATTGTGGGTCAGCCATTAGAATTAAACGAGGGAAAATTTTACGCGCTTGTTAAAATTAATTATTTTTTTCTGTGTAAACTAGTACATTTGCGTAGACATTTTGTACATATACGTTTTTTCTTATGAAAGTAGAAGGTGCTTTTATAATATTTATTAGTAGATGTTGTTTTGTTTGGCACTAAAAAATTTTTTAGGTTTTGCCGTGACATTGTTAAGTGTATAGTTTCACAATGCTGATTATAAGTGGCCATAATTTGATTTAGAAGGCCATGTTTGGCATAGTTTGTTCGATAATTATCAAGTATGAATAAATACCAATTCCTTAGTTGCCGCGAAGATATATAGAAGTATAATTTTGATAAAATTTCAGCTGAATCTATTCGCTGTGAAACTATGTCGTTAACAAATGAAACCTTTGCAAACTCGCGACGCTGTTGCAATGATTGAATATTGATAAGCATGCAGCGCGCTTCGTAAGATGCAAAAAGATACGTTGACCATCCTAGTTTCCGAAGAGCATATAATAAAAATTGCTTCTGTACTGACTCTATTCGGTCAACTTGCGTGCTATGAAATGGAGACCAGACAATCCTACAGTATTCCAGAATGGACGTAACATAAGCTACATAAAATGTTTTTATTGTGTAGGCCAAAGCGTTTTATAATGATCATGGGAATTAAGGTTAGAATCCAAGATTACACCTAGATCCCTTACTCTTTCACATTTTCCAACATCCTGATTTCCTTATGAGATTGATATATTAAGCGTATTTCGTTTTCTGCTGAATGATATTAAATTACATATTCTGATATTTAGTTGCAGTAAGCTTTTCGTACACCATGTATGGAACATGTGTATTTCATTCTGGAATATATTAATACCCTCCTGGTTTCTTATTTCTAGAAATAGTTTCATGTCGTGGGCATATATAAGCACTTTTGTTGTCTTCAGAATGAAGCAAATGTCGTTTACGTATAGTATAAATAAGAGAGGGCCAATATGGGAGCCTTGTGGAACTCCTGAAGTGACTTGAATTGGACGGGATTTCTTTCCATTGAATTTTATTATTTGCTGGCGGTTCGTAAGATAGAATTCAAGCCATTTAAGAAATTCATGCTTTATGCTTTATTTTCTGCAATTTGAAGAGTATCATTGGAATATCAATGCGATCATTAAAAGCTTGAATAAAACATTATTCAACTTGGTTTGAATCTCATTGAAAACTTGGATGCAAGTTTTGCTTGCAAACTTGCATGAGGAACTTTCAAACTTGCTTGGAAAGCTTTCAGACTTGCTTAAAAGCTAGCGCATAAATGTTTGTTGCGTGAAAGTAATATCATTCCAGTGATTCTAGTTTCACTGAAACAGAAGCGAAATCGAAACTGATAACCGCAAATATAAAACAAATATAATTTTCATAATTTTATAATTTTTAAAACAAAAAAAAAAAGTTAGGATGCATAATAATAATTAAAAATACCATAATAATAATTAAATAATAATAATTAAAAATTATTGAAAACTCAAAATTACGACAGTGCAGTTCGGTGCTCTGCAAGAAGCTCTTCTCCTACAAAAAGTTGAGGAGCAAAGACGTGACGTAAAACCTAAGTTTACAAAATGTAGCTACAAGCAAGGAGATTTGTCTCCTGAATGCAAGCATCAAATTACAGCAAACTGGCTAAAAGGTGTAACTTGGTCTCTTACTCTATACTTTAATGCTGAGTTTATTGCTCTGGCCATTAAAAACATCGATGGGTCTATCGCTCCCGCACAAGCAAGAAAGAGCGTGCCACCCTAAGCAATGAAACCAACTAAGTTCCTGCAGGTGAACCTCCATCATGCAAAAGGAGGATCTGCTGAGTCGGAGGTTTAGAAAAGAGGGGCTGGGTGTGGTACTAATTCAAGAGCCATGAACCAATAAAAGAAAAATACTTGGTATTCTAAAACAGGAATGTAAGCTGTTCTATGATGAAAAGCAGATTACGCCTAGAACTGCTGTTTTGATTGATAAAAAACTGAATTGCTGTCCCATTACAGAATTCTTCAAACGGGACATTGTTGAGGTGCCTACCACCAGAGGAAAAAATCAGTGGGGTTGTGTATAACACACGACCGGTTGACGTAGACAACGTTAAACCGTTTAATTAGTACTCACGTACTGTTCTAATGGGACGTTGGGTTAGCATAAGTAAGTGAGTAAGTATGTAAGAATATTCGCTTGATTCGCTTCTTAGTAATTATTTGGTGGCCCTGAAAAGGGACGTTTGATTTGAATGTTGCTATGATGAAAGGCAACGATGGTGCTGGCTGTAGTGATTGTGTTGATATAATAGACCAGCTGGAAACCATTATTCGTATCGCGTTATAGATTGCTCAGGGCCTGTTTGGGAATTCAAAGTCAATAATTAATTCTATTTTTGATAGTTGACAGTCGCGTCTCCAACTGATTGAAGCAAAAATCTCGAAAATCTATCGAGAAATGGTAAAGCTATTAGCGTTCAAACTGTTTAAGTTATTTTCAAATTTTCATTTGACCTCCACCGTTGCCGTAAGGCGTAGTCTGATCAAAAAGCGTGGGTGTGTTCCAAATAGATCGTAAGACCAGCATTAGATAGCAATTATGTTAGAAAATTCTTTTGTACATTCTTTAGAAAGCATTTGGTGAAGAATCAAAACGTTGTCCGTGATAAGGAATTTCTTGATATTAACCGGAACGCAACAAATATATTACAAATATATATTTCAATAAATAAAATGGCAATCGTTAAACCTGTAGGTTGGTGCAAACATCTCAAAAAATAAATCAATCAAGAAACGATCGAATTATTAGCGTCCGGTTTTTGTGACGGCAGCCATTTGTAAATTGTACACAATTCTCAAGGTATGCAACGAAGAGAAAACTAAAATTATTATAGTCACCGCAGTCTTCCAATTGGTTAGAACTTGAAAAGTAATTTTAGATAATTTCAAATCTTACAAACTTTCTCGAAATTGAATTCGTCGTCCTGAAAAGGACGGATTCGAAATGGTCCGCATTTGGATTCAACCCTTCTCGATCTTTTGATGAATCAGGTTATTTCACTCGTTGCGCCTAACCAAAAGATGCCTAGCAGCAAGATCCACACACACACACACACACACACACACACACACACACACACACACACACACACACACACACACACACACACACACACACACACACACACACACACACATACCTTATTTCGTTCGTCGTGGCAGCGGCCTCCGGCTGGCTACAAATAAAACACTGACTTGGGCCTAGCAAACCATTGAATTATTTAGGGCTGCCTAACAACGGTTGCCTAGCCAACGGCTTGCTAGCAACAGCCTGCAGCGCACTTAGCGCAATCTTCAATGGTTAGTCACCAGTGCACCTTCTATGGTACGTGCCATCACCAGCTGCCACATCCACATAGGCGCCTTGCCGCTCAGCACTGCCGAATGCACCCTTCAGGGTACATGCCCAAGCCAGCTACCAATCCACAATGGCCCGTTGCTCCGCACAGCTCC
The DNA here is from genome assembly GCA_024533555.2 of Aedes koreicus. Lineage (NCBI taxonomy): Eukaryota > Metazoa > Arthropoda > Insecta > Diptera > Culicidae > Aedes > Aedes koreicus. The sequence continues at coordinate 266,753 of JAHHFK020002890.1, forward strand.
AGTACTGCAACACGAATGAGTAAATTCGCGAAGGTGTAACCCTCTTATATCGTATGAGACCTCCCTTGCTCACATTTGAAATCTGTGATAGGAACTACTGTTTATTTACTAAATTTGGCCTGCAAAACAAAATTATAAGACATCACCTTTTATTTTCGTTATTTTCACTAGTTTGAAATTGTTAACGGATAATGTTTGATGATTGAATTGATACGCGGGAAAATTTTCAACCGATTGGTGTTAACATCTTGAAAATCTATCAAGCATTTATTAAGCTATAAGCGTTTAATTTGTAACGATTTTCAATTGACACCCTACCCTTGCCGTAAGACGTAGTCCACGTCAAAACTGAGGTCATAGTGGCTTCAGCCTATTTTCAGGGTGATGTTCCTGATGTGCCTCCTCCTGAGATCGACTCATTTGTGCAGTACTGCAGAGCTAACAACAAGTCATTCATTATTGGCTGTGATGCCAACGCACATCATACCGTGTGGGGTAGTACGGATATCAACAGTCGAGGGGAGTGCTTATTGGAATATCTCTCATCAAATAATATAGACATATGCAATAAGGGAAACTTACCTACATTTTTAAATACTATTAGACTAGACGTTTTAGATCTGACATTGTGCAATTTATGAAAGAATTGCAAATTGGAAAGTTTCTGTGGAAACGTCATTGTCAGATCATAGACACATTGTGTTTGAATGGAGTGGGGGGAAATCGGTCAACTACTACGTTTAGAAATTTTAGAAAAACTAACTGGGATCAATAGGCACAATATTTGAATTCGGAGTTATTTACAGAAGGTGGAAAGATTGTTCAGTTCAGAAATTGGAATCATTTTCCCAAAAGGCAAATGATAAGATTTTAAATTCTTTCACTACTAGTTGTCCTATCAAAGAATAGTCTTCTAACTGGGATGTTCCATGGTGGAACTCTAAATTGGAACGTCTGCGTAAAACGTCTCGTAGATTGTTCAATAAAGTGAAAAGAACCTCAGATTGGACCCCCAATAGAAGTGCACTTACTGAGTAGAAAAAAGAAATAAGAAAATCGAAACGAAGATGTGTGAAAACATAAGCAATACTCCGGAAGTCACAAGACTTCAGAGGGCTCTTGCAAAGGATCATACGATTGAACTTGGGAATCTAAAAAACGAGGATGGAGTTTTTACAAAAACTCCTAGTGAAACGTTAAAGTTGATTATGGAAACCCATTTTCCTGGATCAGTTATGTGTGTAGATGCAAACAGGAATAGATCACTTGAAGGTGAAAGAAATTCTACAGCGACACCTCCGTCTGTTAAAACAATAATCTCAGTCAATGACTAGGCTGATATAATCTTTAAGAAATCCAGGGTAGAAAATGCATTGAGATCTTTCCAGCCTTACAAATCTGCAGGAATGGACGGAATATTTCCAGCATTGCTTCAAAACGGCGAAGCAGTGTTGATCTCGTCATTAATTGAGATTTTTAAGGCGATTTGGCATTTGCGAGACAAAGCATTTGATAAAACATTGGCCAGGTTCAGAATGATATCTGCCGTTTCTGTAACATGGAACGCGAAACCTCGGAACATCTGCTCTGCCGTTGTGATGCTTTGTACAAGAACAGACTTAAATTTCTGTACAGTGGCTATTTGCAACCTGAAGAAATTTGGACTGCGAATCCTGGAAGGGTGGTGAGTTTTATAAACTCGATTTTGCCTGACTGGGAGACGCGTCTTAGGCTGTTCACTTGACAAATGGTGATCATGCTTGAAGATTCGAATAGTTATAGTAAACAGGGGTATACCACAAAAGCTCAATTCAGTAAACGCAGTGGTTCTACGCCCAAAAAAAAAAAAAGCTATATTAAAGTCTATGTAAAATCAAGATGGGCAAAATGGCTCACTATAGCGAGCGGCTCCGAACAGTTCCACTCATTGAAGTTAGCTAGTTCTTCAGAACCATTCATTTGCTCTTTTCGAAGTACTTAGCTAATTCGGATCAGCGTATTGAGGTTTTTGAAAAAAATGTGTAGTTTTCGTTGAAATATTGGGTTCTTTTTTTTTTTTTAAAAAAAAGTAATTACAATTTACGAAATATGTCTCGCGGTTAGCCTACTACGTTTCTCAACAACCAGTTGTTCTGCTTTGAAAAAAAAATCCGTTCACAAGGTACAGCGTTGTAGGAATTTTCTGATTCCGATGCCAAATGGGGTTCAGCTTGCTGATTTTCATACCAAGTATCAATATTCTTCCGCATTTTGTACACGAGACCATCTCCAAACCTTGATTCTTAAACCGCGGATCGAAAAAGATGGCTTGAGCGATCAGTTCATTCGATTCTCTTTCCCCGAACCGCTTGATGAGACCATCTTCCAGTTCATCTACCAACTATTCGATATTTGGAGGAAGAGAATCGTTTGAATGCAGTTTGACCCGTTCCCTCATAATGTGGGCAAGTACTAAGCTTTAGGTAAGAAAACAGATTTTTCTGACAAAATTTCAATCGGAGCCTCATTGAAAAGGCCGAGAAGCGGGTCGAATCCCATAAGGCCAAAGAAGAACTTACAGCATCTTTCTCCAATAGCAATAATTCTAACATATCATTTTTTTCCTAATTTATTCATACACAGATAATTATAGTAAAATATACACAGAGAATCATTGAAAACCAATGTTGAGCGTGAGCGTGAAAAAAAAACTTCCATCTGCTTGCGAGTTTTAGGCCTCTACAAACTGCAGCGTTTGTTTTGCCGCTGCCGCAGCGAAATCGCGGCGAAAAAAATCGCCGCGTTGAGATTACATGGCACCTTATGGGAGCGCACAAACCGACGCGATGCGTTTTTAATCGCGTCGGTTTGTGCGCTTCCATAAGCCGCCATGTAATCTCAACGCGGGGATTTTTTCGACGCGATTTTGTTGCGGCAGCGGCAAAAAAAAACGCTGCAGTTTGAAGAGGCCTTTTAATCATACTCTTGCTCTTTTCATGGCAGATTCGAATGTTCCTCAGGTTTAGGAGAAAAAATTATCAGATGGCCTTTCCAACTCGTTACCGCTCTCGCTCGCTCAGTACAACTAGCTTAAGCAGTCGATCAGTAGCTCGCAGTCACATATCAATAAGCCCTCTCGCTCAGTTAAATAACTTTCGCTCCCCTATCACATGGTTCACAACACAGCTCAGTTCGTGAGCTATTTTGGATTGGTGCTGCCGTTCGCGCTCTCGCTCGCTTGTCATATTGCAAACAGAAATAGCTCCCGTTCACGCACCCGCTCACATATTAGTTTTTTTGTGAGGTGAGTGGGTGAGCTACCGCTCAATTAAAAAGAGTGTAAGGTCACTAGTTAATCTTGGTGACTAGTTCTTTAGCTCAGTTCATGATCGCATTGGCACCTCTAGTGTAGACAGCTTCTACGTGGTTGCCATTTTCCATTCATATCAATGAATAGTTAATGAATTCTAATAAGTTTGTGACAGTTGACGACCTTTGTAGAGCCATGTTGCTTATTTGAGATTCTATTCTTTATCAGGATAAATAATTTTTCATTGATTATTGCTTAGAATAGCTTAGGAATGCAAGGGATGATGGCAATACCACGTTAATTACGTACGTCGGATTTTTTGCGAGATTTAACGATAGGCACCAAAAAGAGCTTTTCCATACTCGGGAATATTCCAGTTTCAAGCGATATTTTAAAGAGCCAAAACAACGGCGTTGTAAGTACCATTGTTCCCGAGAGTCGGAACGAACACCGTCTTCTAGTTGCCTTACTTAGCAGCTGTAAAGCTGAAATTTATTGCACAAGATGTTATTGGGATATAATGGTGAGTATAATGAAATCTCTTACATTTTCAGTGTTTCACCTTGCAATGATGATTGCGCACAAATCTACATCATAGAAAGTAAGTAGTATCAATTTTAGGTTAACAAAAGACTTCTATTGAACAACAGGCATACCTTGCACTTCGCTACGTTATCCACTTACTACGTGGTACTATAGCGCAAGACCAACAATCTGTTTCCTATCAATTTAAAAATAATCAATAAGTACCACTAGCACTACTATTTAACGTAACTTACTTTTACTTCTCTAAACCAAATTAAATATAATTTACACTCCACTATTCAAGAGTAATTCACCGCACTTTCTTTGCTATCAATTAAAATAAACGTTCAAGCTGCTGACTCACGAATCCTATTGTGTTGTTTATTTATGTTGTCATCCCCTTCACTTCGCCCGGCAGAGGCGTTTCGCTCGCGAGGGTTCGGTCAGTTGGTTCACCAACTTTTCGCCGTGACGAGGGGTCTCGTCGACATTCCCCGACCCGTGAACCACTTCCGTATCCGAAGCGACCACTTCCGGCCCTTTGTTGCTGACCGCAACGTCCAACACTGCCAACTTCACCGCAGGTCTCCCAAACACTCCCCTGGCTGTCTGCACCGTAGCACGTCTCACCTGCCCGGATTTATCCGGAAAGGTCTCCAGAATACGCCCTCGTTCCCAATGATTTTTTGCGTTCTCATCCACAATTACCACTAGATCACCAGGCTCCAGTGGCTTGGCTGCTTCGAACCATTTCGTTCGTCTGGTTAGCATCGGGAGATATTCCCGCACCCATCTGCGCCAGAATTCGTCACTGATGTGCTGCGCAAGCTTCCAGCTGTCTTACAGGATGTTCCCGGTCACAGGCTCGGTAGCTGGCTGCTTGATGCCGGTCGACCCGTACAGCAGGAAGTGGTTGGGTGTGAGTGATTCTGCGTCTGTAGTATCCAAGGGAACGTACGTCAGTGGCCGTGAGTTGACGATCGCTTCCGCCTCCAGCATGATTGTCTCCAGAACCTCGTCGCTGGGATGTCGTGGGCTCTCCGATATTGCCCGCATCGCCACCTTCACGGACTTGACCATACGCTCCCACGGTCCTCCCATGTGCGGAGCTGCCGGAACGTTGAAGTGCCACTGGGTATTCGCATTGGTAAATGTGGCAGCGCAGTCCTCGATGATGTTTTGAATCTTCAGCTTCTCCTCGGACAACTGGCGATTGGCTCCCACAAAGTTCGTGCCATTGTCCGAATATACCTCCAGCGGCGCGCCTCGTCTGGCTACGAATCTTCTGAACGCCATCACGCAGGCGGTTGACGAAAGACTGTGGACCAGCTCCAGGTGGACAGCCCGTACGGTGAGGCAGGTGAAAAGACAGATCCACCTCTTCACCACGCTGCGTCCGACTTTCACTTCGAATGGCCCCATGTAATCTACGCCAACGTAAGTGAACGGCCGAATAAAAGGTGTTAGGCGTACCTTCGGTAGTGGTCCCATCAACGGTGGCCGAGGAGCTGCTTTCTTCACCTTGCAGTGCTGACAACTTCGACCCACTTTCCTCACAAGCACCCGCAGCTTGGGAATATAGAACCGCTGGCGTAGCTCGTTGCACACTGTTTCTCCGTTGGCGTGCAGAAATCGTCGGTGGTAAGAATGAACCAGTAGACACGTGATAGGATGATCCCTGGGCAGTAATACGGGATATTTCGCTGCATATGGGATATACGGCGCGCTTCCAATCCGACTTCCTACCCGAACGACTCCGTGTTCATCGAGAAAGGGAACCAGCGAATGCAGTGGACTCCGTTTTCCTACGCTACGCCCGTGGTTCAGCTCATGAATCTCCTCCGAATACGCCTGCGCTTGAGCTTGTCGCCATAATGTCTCCTCCGCTTTCACGAAAACATCCTGATTTAGACCTTGTAAACTTTCTCCACTCCGAGTTCGCATCCAAATTGTTGCTGCTCGGTGAACATTGGCCACCGTTCGGACTAAACGGTTCCAGTTCGAAAAACGATCGACGTTGACTACTGCATCAGCCGTTTGATGTACGGCAACCACACGAAATTCGTCGTTTGCCGCATCCGCTTCTGCTACCTCAATTACTGCCGACTGCCTAGGCCACTGCTCTTTCGGATATCGCAGGAATGCTGGGCCTTGAAACCAACGGCTCTCCGGATCGAACGCTGGTCCCGAATTCCATTTAGTGGCATCGTCCGCCACGTTGAACTTCGAGGGGACGTAGTACCATTCGTCCACGCTGGTGATCGAGAGAATTTCGCCAACACGGAAGGAAACGAACTGATGATATCGGCGACTGTCCGAGCGAAGCCACGCAAGGACTGTAGCTGAGTCGGTCCAGAGGTAGCGTTTCCGAATCTTGAGGGTGAGTGCCGAACAAACATTTTGCAGTAGACGTGCTCCTATCATGGCAGCCTGAAGCTCTAAGCGGGGGATTGAAAGTGATCGAATTGGTGCAACCTTTGTTTTTGCTGCGACTAGCGAACACCTGCTATCTCCGTTGAATACCATCCTCAGATAGACTACACACGCACAGGCCGCTACGCTTGCATCCGTGAACACGTGAATCTCAATTTCGTCAACCTCCTGTGGCGGCAGATTTCCGAAAAAGCAACGAGGGATTTTTACCTCATCAATCGTCTCGTACAGCTTGATCCATCGGCTCCATAGATCGTGTAATTCCTCTGCTATGGGCTCGTCCCAGTTGGTGCCCGTTCGCCAGATTTCCTGCATCACTATTTTTCCCTGCACCACGAAATGTGCCACGAATCCCAGAGGATCGTACAGCTTCATCACGGTTCGTAGAACTTGCCGTTTCGTTGGGACTGCTCCACTGTTGCTCAACACTTCTTCTAACCCCGTTCGATCGAATGTGAAGTGATCCTCTCTAGGAACCCACACCATTCCTAGTACGCGTTCGTAGATGGACTCCTTCTCTAGTATCAGCGGCTTGCTGTTTGGCGATCCAGTCTCTCCGAGACGATCTAGCACTTCCTGCGAGTTGGACAAAATTTTTCCGAATTCGAATCCTGCTGCCGCGTGGATCAGCTGCACCTGTGTGACAAGCTGCACTGCTTCTTCCACCGAGTTGACGCTGTCGAGAAAATCATCCACGTAGTGGTTCTTGAGGATTGCTTCTACTGCTCGAGGATACAGTTCCGTGTAGTCCAGCGCGTTTTTGTTCTTTACAAACTGTGCCGTGCACGGAGAGCTAGTGGCGCCAAACATGGCGACGTTGATTATGTACACTTGAATTTCCTCTTGCGGACTAAAACGCCACAGAAAGCACTGCGACCACTTGTCCGCTTCTCGAATTAGGATCCTCAGGAACATTTCACGTATATCGGAGCAGATCGCGTACTTGCCTTCCCTGAATCGTATCAGAACTTCTACCAGCGATACAAGTAGATCCGGGCCCTTGAGCAACATGTCGTTGAAAGAAACTCCCCCAGCCTTCGCAGCAGCATCCCACACCATTCGTATTTTGTTGGGCTTCTTCGGATTTGTTACCACTCCTAACGGAAGGTACCATACTCGCTGCGGGTTGGCGTTCTCTAGCTCTTCCGGTGACACTTTACGGACGTACTGCTTCGTTTCGTAGCTCTCGATTTGCTCGTTCACCCTTCTGCGCAGCTCAGGATCTTTCGTCAATCGTTTCTCCAAACCTCTCAACCTGTTTACCGCCATTGCATAACTAGCTGGGAATTTCACGTCGTCCATTCGCCAAAGCAAACCCGTTTCCATGCGAGCTCCTTTCCGGACCGTTGTGGCTTCCAAAATATCGCGTGCCCGCTTGTCCTCCTCGGATACGAGATGCCTCGTCACCACAGCATCCTCAACCGCGAAGAACTTTCTCATTGAGTCGTACAGATCGCTGTTACTAATATCTTTATAGGCATGGACGTGCAACTGTTCAATGGATCCTTCGTTTCCGGAGTTCCTTCCATATACGCACCAGCCTAGCCGACTTTTGGTTGCAACTGGTTCGCTGCTACTGCCTTCACGAGTTTTCAAGCTGGTAAGCAGCTTAACGTGCTCCAGACCAACGATCATACCTGGCTTGGCGTTGACGTAGCTGGAAACGGGAAGTCCCTGAAGGTGCGGAAACGTTTTCGCCAGCTCTTTGTAGTCCAACGTTTGATTTGGAAGCCCAAGCTCACGCACTGTCCGTACGTTGCCCAACTGGAACATCTCCTTCTTGCTAGCACCGGATATCTTCACGCTCAGCCGCTTAGAAGTCTTCTCGTGCCTGCTGATCTTCCCTGTCCAACTTAGCAACAGGTTATCTGGTTCTCCTTTAATGCCCAATTGTGCTGCAATCCCTTCTTCGAGCAGCGTCGCCGACGACCCATCGTCCAAAAACACGAAAGTTTCGACTTGCTTCCCGTCACCGTAGAGCGTGACTGGCAGATACCGAAACAGGGAATATGACTTTGTGTGATGGTGATTGTTGTGGACGGTCTCGCTAGACTTGGCGCTTTCATTTGCGTCATTTCGACTACTGTGCAACAGCATATGATGTCGAACACGGCAACCATCTACTCCGCATTCCTTCTTGGAGCGGCACGGCCATTTACGATGCGGTATCAAGCATAAACGGCACAAATTCTTCTGCCGCATTGCCTTCCAGCGGTCTCCGATGTCCAACGACTTGAAGCTAAAACAGTTGAGGATTTGATGACTATCTTTCTCGCAATAGGAACACGCTTTCGAAGAAGGTTCTCCTCTTGCATTTTCTGTCTTCGATGCGGCAGGCGATTCATTCGCGTGAGTGAACAGCTTCTCCTTTTGCTTCGCTTTCTCCACCTTATGCTGCTTGTGGTGGTTTTGCGCAGAGTCCACTCCAATGCTCAGCTCGGAAGCCAGATCTACCAGTCCGGACATGAAACTGTTGAAGGTCGCTAAGTTGATGTGTACGAACGCTTGCTTGAATGTTCCCCACTGCATCTTCAGCGAGGTCGGCAATTTATCGATCAATTCCTGGAGCAGCATCGGATTCGATAAATGTGCTTGCTGGTCAGCCAGGATGATATGGTCTACCAGGTTTTGAATCACCAACCCATAAGTGACAATGGTGTTCAAGTTATCCGCTTTCGGCGGCGGAACGTTCCTCACCTTCTTCAGGAGTGAACTGATCAATATTTCTGGCCTTCCGAAGAGCTTGTGTAGCGTTGCCATTACGTACGGAACAGATGCGGGTAGAAGCAAACGACTTCTGACTGCATCCAGTGCTGATCCTCCCAAACTACGCTGCAATCTGGCAAGATTCTCGGCATCCGTGTATCCGCAAACTTCCGTCGTGTTCCTGAACGAACTGTAGAAGATCGGCCAATCCTCGGGATCACCATTGAACTTCGGTAGCTCTCGTGGCATTACTTGCCGGGCTGCCAATTGTGCACTAGTTGGTCCCACCAAACTGACTGAAGGGTTGTTCCTAATCTCACCAATTCCCACTGATGTTGGACGTTGCATCACTTCCGGCATCGTTACTGGAAACGTAGCTATTGTTGGTGGACATGGAAATGGTGCTGGATTTCTTGAAACCTTCGGGGCTGCATGAGTCGAAAGCGGAATCGGCAAAGGCGACGTCGTACCAATACTGGTTTGAGGCAAATACTGTAGTGGATTTCCATATAAACCACTCGATCCGTACACATTTGACGGAATCATCTCAGGTGCACTCGAGACTAACGCGTTCCCGCCGGGATATGAGTAGACCGGTGCAGTCCCTAAACTCATAGGAGGATTTTGGATTCCTGTTATTGTCGATCTATGAACCACTGGCAGAGCTGGCACACTAGCGCATACAGACGAAGAAACCATAGGTGTGGTGATTAAGCTTCCACTAGCCGTAGCCAATACTGTCACAGGAACTGCGGCAACTGATTTGCTTCCTGGCATCGTTGATACTACAAGGGACTCGAAGGACTTCGCCAAAGTAGGAACGTTTCCGTCGGGAACTGGAATCAAATGATCCGGATACAATATATCCAGATTTGAGAAAACCGGGTTCGTAGAAGCCGCTACGCTTGACGAAACTGTGATCGATGGTGGCACAATTACTCCTGAATTCTCCTGACTGACGGCTGAAACTAGCATGGTAGCTTTCTGTCCGGACGTTAATAGCTGCGACTGTCCAATTCCACTCCCTTGGGCGTTTTTGGTGAGCCATTTCTCCATCCGTTCACGCCTACTTTTGACGCTGACTCCGCTTCTCCTGCTAGTTGAATCCTTTTCCGCTTCCACCTGCATCAGCAACTCGTACTTCTGCCTCAGGTACTCCTGTTCGTCCTCCATTTCCTTCCGTTTGGCGTCTTCTTCCTGCTTACGGATTCTCGTTTCTTCCTCCGCGCGTTTCTTCTTCAGTGTCCGTTGCTCCTCAAGAAGTTGTAGGCTTAGCTGCAATCTCTGCGAGACTCGACTGCTTTTACTGACGGATGACTCGTTGAACGATATCTTCGACGCACCATCCCAATTTGCCAGGCAACCACTGCACTTCCAACTTCTATCCGAGATCGATGCACTTACACCCGCGCACTCAAAGTGCTCCCACGATTCACATGCATCGCAACACACCATATCATCGAAGGAATCGACACGATTGCACTTTTTGCAATGTTTTCCATGACTTCGCGAGACCGTAATATTCTCGTTTGCGTCTGACATTTTGAGAGCGACCTGACTGAACCTAACTCCTGACTGTAATTGTTGCTATTGTCGCTAATACTAATCAATCTATAACTAATAGCGAGGCTCGTGACCGACGACGGTGACAGAATCAAAAAAGGTTTTATTTCGTCGCACTTAGCTGCCAGTCCACACTTCTTACAGCACTCAATCCGTGCTCGAAAATACTATCTTCAACGGTCGGTCGTCTCGATGATTGTCCTCTTCCAGGTAGGCAATCAGCAATGGAACTTGAGCGGGAAACAAATCATCCAACTTAGGATGAAAATCTTTACAGAATGTTCCCGAGAGTCGGAACGAACACCGTCTTCTAGTTGCCTTACTTAGCAGCTGTAAAGCTGAAATTTATTGCACAAGATGTTATTGGGATATAAAGGTGAGTATAATGAAATCTCTTACATTTTCAGTGTTTCACCTTGCAATGATGATTGCGCACAAATCTACATCATAGAAAGTAAGTAGTATCAATTTTAGGTTAACAAAAGACTTCTATTGAACAACAGGCATACCTTGCACTTCGTTACGTTATCCACTTACTACGTGGTACTATAGCGCAAGACCAACAATCTGTTTCCTATCAATTTAAAAATAATCAATAAGTACCACTAGCACTACTATTTAACGTAACTTACTTTTACTTCTCTAAACCAAATTAAATATAATTTACACTCCACTATTCAAGAGTAATTCACCGCACTTTCTTTGCTATCAATTAAAATAAACGTTCAAGCTGCTGACTCACGAATCCTATTGTGTTGTTTATTTATGTTGTCATCCCCTTCACTTCGCCCGGCAGAGGCGTTTCGCTCGCGAGGGTTCGGTCAGTTGGTTCACCAACTTTTCGCCGTGACGAGGGGTCTCGTCGACAACCATAGCTAGGTTCTTCAGGAATACAGGGGCAATATCGTCGGGGCCGGCTTTTTTCAAGGCTTTTTGTTTTTTGGGGGGGTGGGGGGTTTTTTGTGCCGTGTTTTTTTTGACAACAACAACGCAAGGAAAATCCGGGATAAATTTGGAGTAGTCCCGGTCTCGGTCTTTTTCGGGAGGGGTGGTATAATTTTCCTGGAAAAATTTTGGAAAAAATGTATTTTTTTTTCGTATTGCTGTGCGTGTGTTTTTTTGTGTGTGGGGGGGGGGGGAAAAAAACATATTTTTTTTTTTTTTTAACGTAATTGAAAAAGGTCTTTGGGCACGACTTTATTTCAATTTCAGTTTCAGTGTTATACTCTTCAAATCCGATGTCGATGGCTAAATTTAGTTGATTGCAAACGTCTAAATATTTCTCTAAATCTTCATTGCTGTTATTTTTTAGTAAATTTTGTGCGCTCTTTGCTTGCGATTTTTCAATTATTTTTATTTATCTGTTGTACCAGACTGGATATTTTGAATTGCCATATCGTCGTATTACGTTGATTGGAACCTCTTCATGAATATTTCCGAGAAGAACATTATAAAAGACACCAACAGCAATTTCAACATTTCCTTAAATCCGTAGTATTAGTATACAGTTTACACTACTTAATCTGCGTTTAATATTTTCATAATTTGCTTTGTGATATTCAAAGATTTCCTCGAATTTACAGTCGTTAGGTCTTCCAGTTTCATGAACAAATAGAAAGAATTCGATTGCTGTGTGAAATGCTTCATTTTTCCATAAGGGATTCAATGATTAATTCACACAGAAATATTCGTGAACATTAACAATAGTAACAGTTCTGTTGATTTTTGACATTTGATTTAGACCTAAATTAGCAGTTTTGTCGCAAACAAAAAGCAGTGTTTCATTATCCCCAACGACTGGAAGTAAAATGCTTTCATTTTCAGAGTCCTCAATAAAGTCAACTTGACTTTGGTTGAAGTCACCGTAGATGTGAACTTTAGCCTCAGGAGGTAATTGTGATACAATTTGTACGGCGTTTAGAAAAAAAGATTCATAAGCAGTTTTATTTGCATGATCTGGTGAAAAATACACGGAGGCAAACACGTGTGTTTCGCCAGCAATGCATGATTTCCCCCAAACATGCAAAAATTCTTTGAATTTAGCCGTAGAAATGATTTCTGAATAGAATTTGGCTGAAATTGCTATGAGAACACCTCCACCAGACTTTTTTCTGGGACTCATGAAAATTTCGGTCGTCTCTGAATACATTAAAAGTACTTCCAAAAATTTCCTCACTTTGAACACTTTCATCCCAGCTTGTTTCAGTAGCTAAAATTACCTAAAAAGATCAGCCTAGCAAATTTTCATACATATATTTCATTTTTGCTGCGCCTTTCATACGGTTGAAATTTTGGCAATAAATAAGAATTAAATAGAATTATGTTTTAGTGAAGATATTTTGAAGGTACGTTGGTTAAAGAAATACTTAAAATGTCTTCTGCTTTCTTATCGAAAGGGGTCGTTATATCCATAGGTATTTCTGGTATGACTGCAGATCCGCCATTGCTACCACGGTGTCCATTCCATATTCCTGATGCACATCCTTGAAGATACGAAGAAGCTGTTCAGGATCCGACGGAAGACGTTCAGATTCCAGGTGCATTCGAATGCTTGTTGGAGTCATTCCATCCACGCAGACAGTTGCAGGTTGATCCTTCATGTAGGTGAGGAAAAACTTTACGACCCTCATGATTTTAGGGTCACGCAGTCGTGCTTCCAGCAATCGGCCGTCACCTTCTATGGATTGCTCCGTGAGACGCACGATGGGTGGTCTCAATGGATCTAGTTCAAACAGGCTCTCACTGCTGCATAGAGCTTGATTTTGTTGTTGCTGTTTTTGCTGGTTTGTTAGCTGTGGTTGTTGTTGCTGTTGTTGATGGTTTGGTGGCTGTGGTTGTTGTTATTGTAGCTTTTGTTGATTGTTAGAAGGCAGTGGAAGTGCAGTTCTTCCAGTTACCATTGGCACGCTTTTGAGCTGGTTCTGCTTTTCTGGTTGGTATGGGTTTATGGTTTCACACTTTCTGAAGCTAATAAGTTTTGGGAACGAGAGTGCTGCAATTGGGTGGTCGATGGTTGAGGGTGGACCGGCAAATTGAGCTTTATCTGAGGCCAGCAGTTCCTTGTCTGAACCTAAAATTCGGTTGCCTTCTTGTAGAATGTTATTGTTTGGAGATAGGAAAGTCGGTCCGTCTGGCAACACCGAAACGTGTTCCACATGAGAGAACCAGTTATCTCGTTTTATCGCATTAAGCAATTTCCCACCTCTTGTCATTAAGGTACAATAGATAGCTGTGAGTAGTCTTGACCGATCGCCACTGGCCGAGTATATTCACCACTGACCTCATCGTATCGCACACAATACGAGAGGCAATTTAGTCAAGATCACACCGTGCACGATATAGCGTCGCAACGTAATTAAAGCGAGTCAATCGTTAATGAATAAAGTGTAGTGTTCCTACCCAGTGGACTTGAAAATAAATCGGTCGTTTTAAAATTAGATCTGAACCGCGAGTTTTTAGTGTACGATCTTAATAAATTCTCCAACGGCCCCGGGCAAGTAGTAGAAACATTTTGGTCCTTCGAACCGGATGACCGTTGGAAAATTGATAGTGGTTGAAGTTCTTCGTCTACCGGTTGCCGGTGAACAATAGACCGGTCAGTAACCCGGGTGTACAATAGTGGCGTTGTTGGAAAACCGCCATCATCATAAGTGGCTAACTTAGCAAAGATCCACGTGTGGCATTGAATACTGTAATACAGCTGCTCAACCCTTCGTTGCGGTCCAGCAAGGCGAATATAGGCAAAGTTGGGTGCAAGACAGCAGTATTTGGAGTGCATTGGTGACTAGAGAAAGGCGGGTACCCAACAGCGGTTGTGGCTAGGGAAGTATAATTGCATTGATTTGTGGTAGCACCATGCATGGGGTGCAGATCAAAGGATTTGGCGAAATAAAGAAAATTGTATTTGGTTCTGATGGCTTTTCTCGGCTCGTTTGTCTTCACTTGGTTGTTTTCCCTTCTTGCAGCCAAATTTGGTCGGTCTGGTTTCTGTCAATTGTGGGTCGTCGAGTTGAGTCGCAAAGCGAGGAGTTCGTGTGATAGTGAACGCAAGTGAATAATTCATTGATTGGACACAATGCAGTATGGTGATATAGTGTAATCATTCCTAAGAAGTGACTATAGTGAGATAAAATTGAACATAAAGTACAATTGCGTGGACAGTGGTTAAAAAGTGATAAAATGTCGAGTGATTTAAGAGAGTTCAAGTCCCAACAACGTCAAGTTCGAAGCACGTTAGACGGTGTAAGGCAGTTCATCGAGAAGTTCAAGCGGGAAAAACATGAAGCGCAAATTGATACGAGGATGGAAATCTTGGAAGAAGCAATGCAGAAATTCTACCAACTACGAAAAAAGATCGAGATCCTCACAGAAGAAGCTGATGAAAAGGAGTTGATGGATTCTAAGGCTAACCCGAAGGAGTTGAAGCTCGCTTGCCCTCACTTGGAGAAAAGCGGCAGATCGAATATAGTGCCATCATCCAGCAAGCCGAAGATAGCTACTGTGAATTGAAATCGGCATTGCAGCTTCTTCGACCCAAATGCGATCCAGGAACATCCACCGGATTATCTACAGCATAATTTCCTAATCATTACATTCAATAGTCAAAACAGCATTAAATTCATCCAAATAAATCTCCATCATGCAAAGGGTGCAAGTGCTGTACTTTGCAAGAGATTTATCCAAAATAAGCTGGATATTGCCTTCATCCAGGAGCCATGGTCAAATCATGGAAAAATATTAGGCATTGATACTAAATCATGCAAGTTGATCTTTGATGAAACACAACAGATTCCAAGATCTACTATTCTTGTAAATGAAAATGGTAAAATGCTACCCATTACAGAGTTTGTTAAATTGTAGCGGCAATTATTGAAATTCCTACTACGCGTGGAAAAACAGAAATCTACGTAGCATCTGCATATTTTCCTGGCGACGTAGAAGAGGTACCTCCCCCTGATGTTTGCGCATTCGTAGCGTTCTGTAAATCGCAAAATAAAGCATTTATTATCAGGTGTGATGCAATCGCACATCATACAATATGGAATAGCACAGATATCAACATAAGAGGTGAGTGTTTACTAGAATATGTAACAAATAATAACATAGACATGTGTAACGAAGGAACTAATTTTACATTCATGAACTCCATAAGACAAGAAGTGCTAGATTTAACACTCTGTAGTAACACAATCTCGGAAAAAATACATAATTGGCATGTTTCTGATGAAATATCTCTTTCAGACCACAAACATATATTATTTGAATATAAAGTGAACGACATTATCCAAGAAACTTTCAGAGACGCCAGGAAAACCAACTGGGATCACTACTATTCAAAACTAGCTACAGGTGGTAGTTTCCCGGAAAAAAGTATTAACACACACAAGGAACTCGAAAATACCTCTATACAAGTAACAAACAGAATAATTCAAGCTTTCAATAATAGCTGTCCAGTCAAGGTGCGAGTAACGGATAGGAATGTACCTTGGTGGAATACCAGACTAGAAAATCTAAGGAAACAAGCTCGAAAAAAGTTTAATCAAGCGATGCGAACTTTACAGTGGAACGAATACAGGAAAGCACTTACTTTGTATAATGAAGAGATAAGAAGATCTAAACGTAAAAACTGAAGGCACACATGTGAACACAATGAAAGTACTCCAGTAGTTGCTAGATTACAAAGGGTTTTATCGAATGAACATTCTAATGGTCTAGGTACTCTCAAAAAGGATAACGGAACCTCTACGGCCGATGCATCAGAAACTTTAAATTTGATGATGCAAGTACACTTTCCAGGATCTCTACCGGTTTTGAGTGAAGAAACGACTTCATTGAGTTCACATACTGGGTTAGAAAGTACTAGCTCAGGAGTTTCCAAGGAACTCAATGATATTGCAATAATAACTGGGCAACCGACCAGGGAAGACACGCAAGATCTAGCAAGTCGTATTTTTACTCAACCTAGAGTTGAATGGGCATTACATTCTTTTGAACTATTTAAATCACCAGGCAATGATGGAATTCGTCCTGTGATGATTCAACAAAGTAAAGGAATACTAGCTCCCTGTTTAACTGAAATGTTTAAAGCCAGTTTGCGGTTAAATCATAATTTGGCGGCAAATTCGTGTTGAATTTATTCCTAAAGCTAACAAAAAAGATAAAAAGAGCCCAAAATCTTTTAGACCTACTAGCCTTTCGTCATTTATGTTGAAATTGATGGAGAAACTGATTGATGACTATATTAAACCAAAATACTTAGATTCGATTCCACTAAATAAATACCAGTTTGCGTACCAACAAGGAAAATCAACAACAGCAGCACTTCATACACTCGTAAAAAAAATTGAAAAGACATTTGAAAGCAAAGAGATGTTATTAGCAGCATTTCTTGATATTGAAGGAGCATTTGATAATGCATCCCATAACTCCATGAGAAATGTTATGATAAAGCGTAATTTCGATAAAACTATTGTTGATTGGATTTTTTGAAATGTTGCAAAAAAGAGAAATAATATGCAGTCATGGAAGGTCAACGGTCACGGTAAGGACTGTGAAGGGTTGCCCACCAGGAGGGGTTCTCTCACCTCTGTTGTGGTCACTGGTAGTTGATGAACTACTATCACATCTTGAAACGCAAGGATTTGAAATAATTGGTTTTGCCGATAACATAGTAATTATAGTTCGTGGGAAATCTGAGAAATATGTTATCAGAGATAGATTACAATATGCTCTCAATTTAACTGTAGCGTGGTGTAAAGATGAAGGGTTGTCCATAAACCCTCACAAGACTACTATTATTCCATTTACGCATAGAAGGAAATATACTATCCCAGATCTGCACTTGGAAGGAACTCAAATAGTCCTCTCTCAAAAGGTCAAATATCTGGGGTTAGTTCTTGATAGGAAACTTAATTGGAACTTACTTTTAGATCAAATTATAAGCAAGGCTACAACTGCCTTATGGCTAAGTAAGAAAACATTTGGGAAAAAATGGGGACTGAAACCTAAAATGATTCATTGGATCTATACGGCTATAATAAGACCCAGAATAACATATGCATCATTAGTTTGGTGGCCAAAAACTAAAGTTAAGCATGCTCAGAAAAAGTTGGAAAAGCTGCATAGACTATCTACAATCTCTACCTCAGGAGCAATGCGTAGTACGCCTTCTAAAGCACTTGATACAGTTCTATATCTTCTTCCCTTACCTCTATTTGTGCAATTGGAAGCTGAGAAAAACGCACTGCGGTTAAAAAGAACAAAACAGTTTTTTGTCGGAGACCTTAGTGGTCATCTCAGTATTCTTAAGGAATTTAAAATTAATCCATTATTAACTCATGGAGATTGGATGAATATGCAATATAATTTTGAACTACTATTTAATGTGACCGAGCCAAACCGCATTGAATGGGTATCCGGGGGACCTAATATTGAACCAGGTTCGGTGATTTTTTACACTGATGGTTCCAAATTAAACAACAGGGTTGGGGCAGGGGTAACGAGCCCTGGAGTCAGTATATCAATATCTATGGGTAAATGGCCAACTGTCTTTCAAGCAGAAATACAGGCAACTATTGAATGTGCTACGATTTGCTTACAGCGTAATTATAGACGTGCAAATATATGTATTTTTGCTGACAGTCAAGCTGCCTTAAAAGCAGTAAAGTCAGTTACCTGTACTTCAAAATTGGTATGGGAATGTATTCAATTGCTACAGCGGGTGGCTAAAAATAGTACAGTGAATCTATTTTGGGTACCCGGGCACTGTGGAGTCGAAGGTAATGAAAAAACAGATTTATTAGCAAGATGTGGTTCATCGAAACCATTCCAAGGGCCTGAACCATTTTGTGGGGTCTCAGAGTATACCCTCAAAATGGAATTAAAGAACTAGAAAAAAAACAATGATAGAGGGCGTCTGGAAAAATAATACAACCGCTCGACAATCTAAAAGATTTATAACACCCAATAAAAAAATAACTCAAAGACTTTTAAGTTTAACCGAAAAAGAATTATGTACTTACAGTGGCCTAATAACGGGCCACTGCCCAAGTAAATATTATTTAAAACAGCTAGGAAAAATGGAAGATGACACATGTCGCTTCTGCAACCTAGATAGTGAAAACTCAGAACACTTATTATGCCACTGTGAAGCACTGTTTCATAAAAGGAAATTTTTTTTTTCGATAAAGGTTTAATACAACCCTCAGATGTATGGTTGAACTCTCCCAGTAAGGCTATACACTTTATTCGTTCTATAATACCTTACTGGGACAATGCCTATAGTCAGCAAGTGGAAATCACTCAATCCAAAGTGATATCCCAAGTAACATTGCCAAAACCATCCAGCTTTATTAAGTTTTATTAAAGTTTTATGAAAGCCACTAGAAATCAATTCGGCTTTATTATGGCAGCAAGAGATGCCAATAGGTTTCAAATTTTAGTCAGGTTTATATGAACCTACACAGCTTCTTTACAACGATCTTAAACCCTTGACTTCTAAAATTCCTTTTACTCCTATCAAAGGTTTTATTTTGACTTTATTAACTCATAAAATGCTGTTTTGAAATGCCGTTTTAGGACTCATTAATATTATCTTATTATGGTCAGTTGAAAAAGCATTTTAAAACCATTTTGCCTCCAGTAAATGCATTAAACGGCTAACTGGCATTGAGGAAAGCTACCAAGCGACCAGATAGTTCTATAGTAGCCATTGCTAAGATAAATTGGCTTTTTTGGCAAAACTGTGATTTCTTGCAATCGCCATATTGAAATATATGAAATAATTGAAATGTGAAAAAATAAATACACCAAATTTTAAATGTAATACAATTGAACTGTAGATCTGAGACAAACTTTGGTATTCGTTTGGATAACCTTATTGAATTCTATCAATTTTCAGGAGTTTCATGATTAATTTACCGAATATATTTCTTTCAATTTTGTTTTTGTTGTTGTAAACTCGCATAATTTCCAAGGCGCATTAATTTTCAGCTCTTATCGTGCCAATATTCACCATAAAATTGAATGCGCATATGATTTGGAGCATGAAACGCTATAAAAAAAACTCAATTTCTTTTGTATATTTTGCTATCAATCATAATTTCCCGCAACAGTAGAACTTTTTTCTTAGCCATTATTTACTGTTGAATGAATCAGAAGAGCAACAAAGCAAAACAATAAAAACCAACCACGATATCGCCGTGAAGTTTGACAGCTATGGCCATTCAGCCCTATGCTGGTTTTGATGGCGGCCAATAGGTTTTATGATGGTTCTCAAGTGGTCATAACAGCTTTCACTAGAACATTTTAAAAATCTTTATGGTCTTAGAAAGGTTTTATTAATTTGTTTTCACAACCGTCTATAGAGTGGGCCACTTTGTACACATTTCGGCTTTAAAGAAGCATATAGGAGGTGTTGGTGGATAAAACAGTTTTGAGTGTAGTTTCATCAACAAAGCCGGGAGGAGTGCTATACGGCTGGAATAGAACTGAAATTGTTACTTGGGATGACACCCTGAAATGTGGCGTAAATAAAATAAAATAGGGGCGCACCACAATAGATCAAAAAACTGATCGCATTGGAAAATGTTCCCAGCCGGAAACAAAAAATCTACAGCAACGATTAAACCATGCTCATCGGCCCTATCTACGGTCAAGCTGCCAGAGATCAAGTTGCCTAGTTTTGGTGGCAAAATCCGAGATTAGGTAACATTTAGAGACATGTTCAGAAGCTTAATCCACCGCAATAAACAGCTTACTGACATCGACAAGTTTTCCTATCTGCGATCTTCACTCGTGGGCGAAGCATTACAGGAAATTGGGACGATAGAGATAACGGCTGTAAACTATGCTATCGCCTGGGAGCTACTGCAAAAACGGTATATTCTCATAACGGTAAACACTCATTGTAAAATCTCATATCGATGCCCTGTTTGCAGTAGAGCCAATGAAACGCGAGAACTATGAAGGTTTGTGCCATCTGATCAGCGAGTATGATCGTAACCTTCAAATGTTGGACAAGATCGGTGAGGATACTGCGAAATGGAGCACAATCCTTGTTCATATGATGTGCGCGAGGCTGGATACATAAACCCTACGAAATTGGGAGACGCATCGTAGCTCAACACAAGATCCGACATACGCTCAGTAGATGGATTTCCTGCGCAACCAGTGCGCAAATTTTGTAGAAGCAGTCGATAGCTTCAGCGAAGTCTTCCCAAATCGAAATAAAGAAACCCAGATTCACCGTTAGTCATCCTCCAACATCCGCTTCCTATTGGTGTCCGTTCTGCTCCGAAGAAATGCATTCTGCGTTCAAGTGTGTAAGGTTCATCCAAATGAAGATTTCTGAGTGTTATGAGAAGGTGAAACGACTCGGACTGTGCCTCAATTGTCTATCTCCATCGCATATGGTTCGAGCATGTACGGCTGGCGTTTGTCGACACTGCTAGCGGAAACATCATTTGCTCCTTCACTCCGGAGGCACCAATGGCGGAAGGTCTACTGCAGCTACACCCCATTATGATTCCTCCGGCCAACAAACTCAGAACCGATCACAGGTGAACAATACACAACAAACACAGCCAACTGCTCAGAATCACCCAACACCGACTCAAGCAACTGGTCTCAATACTAGTTCATTCCCCATCGCAAACACAAATTCGCTTTCGCAAACACCACCACCCTCACCACCCACAAATCATACACCTTCAAGCAATTCCCTACCCGCTACTTTGCACACTTCTACCAGTTCAGTATTATTGTCGACAGCAATAGTACGTGTGTTAGACAGGTATGGAAATACTCAACTAGCTAGAGCCCTTCTGGATTCGTGTTCGGAGTACTGTTTTGTCACAACGAGGCTTTCGCAAAAACTCAGGCTTACCGAAACTTCTAGCTTTCTTGCTCTAGCTGGAATCGGAGGCTCTGTAGTGAAATCTACGAAAAAGGTGGAAGCGATGATAGCTCCACGGTCGCATTTTTTCGTATGCTGAGAACATTCAGTCTTATGTACTTCCTAAGCTGAACTCTGAGTTGCCAATACAGCCAGTCAATGTTCAGGAACTGGCAATTCCAAACGGGATTGTCTTAGCGGATCCTGAGTTCCACATTCCAGGTCCCATTGACATCATCATAGGCGCAGAATACTACTATGACCTGCTCTTCCAAGATTAAATGAAGCTTTCCGACGATGGACCAACGCTGCAGAAAACATTATTCGGATGGGTTGTATCCGGACGTGTTACTGGAAACCCAGCTGATTTACATACGTCAGTCACCAACTCCTGTCCCACTCTTGACCTGCGAGAACTCGTGGCGAAGTTTTGGGAGTTGGAATCATGCCAAAATTCGAGTACGTTATCGGTCGAAGAGACGACTTGCGAAGAGCTGTTCGATAAGACGACGATACGAAACAGTGAGGGAAGGTTCGTCGTTATTCTTTCCAAAAAGGAACACATCCTTAGCCAGTTAGGAGATTCGAAGGCCATTGCGTTAAAAAGACTTCATGAGATGGAGAGACGATTTGCAGCGAACATCAAGCTCAAGGCTGAGTACATGGAATTCATCCAAAAATACCTATCCATGGGTCACATGCGTGAGGTCAACTTCGAAGACGACAAGCTCGCGTTTAATCTACCTAGTCATGCCATACTGAAGCCCGAAAGTACGACGACCAATTTGAGAGTCGTCTTTGATGCATCGTGTCGCTCGTCAACTGGAGTATCTCTGAACGACGGATTAATGGCTGGACCTGTGGTGCAAGATGATCTGCTAGTCATTATTATGCGTTTTCGTTTTTGGGTCTTCGTTCTTGTTGCGGATATTGCAAAAATGTACCGCATGGTCAACGTAGTGGAGGTCGACCAATCACTCCAGCGGATTCTATGGAGAGATTCTCCTGAGCAACCGGTAAAAACGTACGAGCTCACCACGGTCACCTACGGAACTGCATCGGCACCATACCTTGCAACTAAATGTCTGCAGCGTTTGGCTGTAGTTGGAGAAGCGTCGCATCCTGCGGCTGCAAAAGTCGTTCAAAAGGATTTTTATGTAGACGATTTGTTAACCGGAACTGACAGCTTGTAAAAAGGGAAGGCACTCGCTACTGAACTTATATCATTGACAAATTTAGCAGGAGTTCGAAAAACAGCGAATTACTATCAACAATCCCTTTCGAACTTCGAGATGACCGCATTACTCTAGATCTCAACTCTTCCAAGTCGGTTGTCAAGACACTTGGGCTCACATGGGAACCTGTCGACGACGTCTTAAAGTTCACTGTACCGCGATGGAGCGCTGAGCAAAAAATCACCAAGCGAGTTATTCTCTCAGACACCGCACACATCTTCGACCCATTGGGGCTTATAGGTCCGGTTACTGTCCAGGCAAAAATCTTTCTTCAGCAGCTTTGGAAGCAGAAGACAGATTGGGATGTAGTTTTGCCAGAACACTCCCAGTCCTTTTGGAACGAGTTACGTCGTAACGCCAATGCACTTGAGTAACTTTCTGTTCCAAGATGGATCGGGTTTAGTAGGAGCTTAGCATCCGTTAAACTACCCGGTTTTAGCGATGCATCGGAGGCAGCATATGGTGCGTGTCTATACCTGAGGTGTGAACATTCAGACGGATCGGTTACCGTTCGCCTAATCACATCCAAATCCCGCGTAGCGCCGTTAGAAGATCTTGCTCGCAAGAAAAAGAAGCAGTCGATTCCACGACTAGAGTTATCATCAGCCGTGCTTCTCAGCCACCTTTCTGAAAAACTCTGCAACAACATAGAAGCCTACTTCTGGACAGACTCAATGATAGTGAAGTGCTGGCTTTCTTCACTGCCGTCTCGTTGGCAATCCTTTGTCGCCAACAGGGTGTCAGAAATCCAGCATATTACCAAAGCCGGAATATGGAATCACGTCACTGGAGTGGATAATCCTGCGGACATCATATCCCGCGGAATGAGCCCCGCACAACTTGCTTACCAAACTCTGTGGTTTGAGGGTCCATTGTGGTTGCGCCAAGATCAATCCACTTGGCCAAAATCAGCAGTAGTTCAACCTGCGCTGGATACCGCACTCCTAGAAGAAAGGCCATCAACATCACTTTCAGCTCAAGCCAAGCCTCCAAGTCCTATATTTTCGTTGCAATCGTCGTTTTATGTGTTAATCCGAATTGTTGCCTGGATCCGTAGATTCACCTTCAATGCTTCTCCAAGAAACCGAGTCTGCAAACGCAACAGAGGCTTATCTTTCCAGTGGAGATAGCAGCATTATCCAAGAACCATCCAATCAATCCATCATCGAAACTTCTTGCGTTAAATCCCAGCTTAATGGAAGGCATACTGCGGGTCGGCGGCCGGTTGCAACATGCTCCCATTCCGGAAAATCGCAAGCATCCGATAATTCTTCATCACCAGCATCCGTTGACGAAGCTGGTTATGGACTACCATCACCGAAAACTGTTCCACGCGCGTCAACAACTGTTGATTAGTTCCGTACGAGAGAAGTTCTGGCCCATACGTGTCAGTGATGTCGCCCGCTGGACCATCCACCGATGCATTTCATGCTTCCGGCATAAACCGAAGGTCCACGAACAGCTGATGGCTGAACTGCCTTCCGTGCGAGTTACACCGGGTGCATTTTTTCTGAAAGTCGGGATTGACTTATGCCGGCCGTTCTACATTCGCTATCCAGGTCGACGAGGTGTTCCGATCAAGTCCTTTGTTTGAATTTTCGTATGTCTGGTCACTAAAGCTGTACACATGGAAGTGGTCGCAGATCTTTCTACACAAGCCTTCCTTGCGGCCTTTAAACGATTTGTGGCAATACGTGGAAAACCACAGGTGGTTATGTGCGACCACGCAACCAACTTTGTTGAAGCAAACAAGGAACTCGAAGAACTACGTCGGCTTCTGAAAGAGCAGCAGGTACAAGATACGCTTGTCAACGCAGCACTAGAAGACGGAATTGACTTCAAATTCATCCCGCCTCGCACTCCCAACTTTGGTGGACTCTGAGAGGCGGCCGTAAAGTCCTTCAAGGGTCATTTTCGAGAGACCATCAGCGACAAACCGTTAACCTACGACGAACTACACACCGTTGTTCATCAAGTGGCGGCGATTCTCAATTCCCGGCCATTAATACCACTTAGCAATGACCCGAACGACTTCACGGCTCTCACTCCCGGACATTTCTTGGTGGAGAGGCCCCTTACAGCGGTTCCTGAAACGAACCTGCAGGAGATTCTTGAAAATCGACTTTCCCATTGGCAACGTATGGAAAATTTCGTCCAACAGTTGTGGAGAAAGTGGAAATCGCAGTACCTTTCTGACCTGCATAACCGAATAAAATGGACTCGAACACGCGATAACGTTCACATCCGAACATTGGTCCTTGTAAAGGAGGACAGGTTGCCGCCCCAGAAATGGCGATTAGGAAGAGTGACCGACACATTGAATGGTGATGACGGAAATGTTCGTGTAGTAACTGTCCGTACGCAGGACGGCGTTTTCAGAAGGGGCATCTCTAAGATTTGCATCCTTCCAATCCGGGACAACAACCAGGAGTCCCAATCAGAAAAGTTCTAACTTTTCCAACGAGGTGCTTTGGCACCGCGGAGGGCCCCACTGGGTGGTCCTCCGCAGTCCAGTTAAGTATTTTGTTATCAATTCAATGCAAAAAAAAAACTTAAAAAATGTTCATATCCCATAGTTGTTCTCACGTCCCGGTCTCCGGGACGGAGAAATCTTCAAGCAGTCGTCGTCAAGTCCAACCATGGTCATCCCCCACGTCAATTGTCTATTTTGCATGAAGGGAGTTCTGTGTCGTCACATATGTCTGTTCAAGGTTTGGGTGCATGATTCCGCATTCACTATTTTTCAACATCCTGGTATGGTCTCAGCCTGGCAGTTCGTCGTAGAACATCACCTTGCGAGCGATGGGCCCGTCGCTTAATCCGTTGCTTCTATTGGACCGGTCATCAGACAAATTGATCACTCGTAATGAAGGCCACTGTCAACGTAGGATCAACACCATGGACGTACAGCATCAGCATGAGATCATCCATCCGTTAGCCAGTTGTAGACTGCAGCATCGCAGTGTCGGGGGCACCTGCGGAGGCCCAGATGCAAGGGCCTCCGCCTCAGGCAAGTTTTGTTAAAGTTGTTCATTTCCTTGTAAAAAGCATCCCATGTTTTGTAGAATCATGCACTAATACCAGGCCCGGAGGCCTGCATCCCATGGCGGTCGGCAACTGTCGATCGATGTAGATCAGGACAAATACCCGACGATGCACTTTCCTTAACACCGACCTTAACATGGTGTAGACCTTAACGTCGACCGGTAACGACAGACGACGAAAGCAGCCTACTCAGTTTCAGTCACTACCACCCAGTTCAATGCTCAGTCGTAGCAAATCGACGAAAGGTCGTTCAAGGTCATCTAGCACGACATCAGTAGCAGCAGAGCAACAATCCCGAAGAATTGTTTACATCCTAATAGTAGCATCGCAAACAGTTTTTGTATCGAATGCAAAGACGATAGTAGTCAGGAGGCAGGAGCAAGATTTGTAAAAAACACTAGTGTGCACAATTTGAATTCCTTTGGTTAGTTGAAATCCCAACGATTTCAAGGCGGCTGGCATGTTTGGAGATAGGAAAGTCGAAACGTGTTCCATATGAGAGTACCAGTTATCTACAATAGCTAAGGTACAATAGATAGCAGTAGGTAGTCTTGACCGATCGCCACTGGACGAGTATATTCACCACTGACCTCATCATATCGCACACAATACGAGTGGCAGTTTAGTCAAGATCAAACCGTGCACGATATAGCACCGCAACGTAATTAAAGCGAGTCGATCGTTAATGATTAAAGTGTAGTTTTCCTACCCAGTGGACTTTAAAATAAATTGGTCGTTTTAAAACTAGATCTGAAGCGTGAGTTTTTAGTGTACGATCCGAATAAATTCTCCAACGGGCCCGGGCAAGTAGTAGAAATAGTTATTTATAGATTTTTGTGCGGGTTGATGACTGATGATAGGGGAGAGCTGTTGTTGTTGTTGTTGTTGTTGTTGTTGTTGTTGTTGTTGTTGTTGTTGTTGTTGTTGTTGTTGTTGTTGTTGTTGTTGTTGTTGTTGTTGTTGTTGTTGTTGTTGTTGTTGTTGTTGTTGTTGTTGTTGTTGTTGTTGTTGTTGTTGTTGTTGTTGTTGTTGTTGTTGTTGTTGTTGTTGTTGTTGTTGTTGTTGTTGTTGTTGTTGTTGTTGTTGTTGTTGTTGTTGTTGTTGTTGTTGTTGTTGTTGTTGTTGTTGTTGTTGTTGTTGTTGTTGTTGTTGTTGTTGTTGTTGTTGTTGTTGTTGTTGTTGTTGTTGTTGTTGTTGTTGTTGTTGTTGTTGTTGTTGTTGTTGTTGTTGTTGTTGTTGTTGTTGTTGTTGTTGTTGTTGTTGTTGTTGTTGTTGTTGTTGTTGTTGTTGTTGTTGTTGTTGTTGTTGTTGTTGTTGTTGTTGTTGTTGTTGTTGTTGTTGTTGTTGTTGTTGTTGTTGTTGTTGTTGTTGTTGTTGTTGTTGTTGTTGTTGTTGTTGTTGTTGTTGTTGTTGTTGTTGTTGTTGTTGTTGTTGTTGTTGTTGTTGTTGTTGTTGTTGTTGTTGTTGTTGTTGTTGTTGTTGTTGTTGTTGTTGTTGTTGTTGTTGTTGTTGTTGTTGTTGTTGTTGTTGTTGTTGTTGTTGTTGTTGTTGTTGTTGTTGTTGTTGTTGTTGTTGTTGTTGTTGTTGTTGTTGTTGTTGTTGTTGTTGTTGTTGTTGTTGTTGTTGTTGTTGTTGTTGTTGTTGTTGTTGTTGTTGTTGTTGTTGTTGTTGTTGTTGTTGTTGTTGTTGTTGTTGTTGTTGTTGTTGTTGTTGTTGTTGTTGTTGTTGTTGTTGTTGTTGTTGTTGTTGTTGTTGTTGTTGTTGTTGTTGTTGTTGTTGTTGTTGTTGTTGTTGTTGTTGTTGTTGTTGTTGTTGTTGTTGTTGTTGTTGTTGTTGTTGTTGTTGTTGTTGTTGTTGTTGTTGTTGTTGTTGTTGTTGTTGTTGTTGTTGTTGTTGTTGTTGTTGTTGTTGTTGTTGTTGTTGTTGTTGTTGTTGTTGTTGTTGTTGTTGTTGTTGTTGTTGTTGTTGTTGTTGTTGTTGTTGTTGTTGTTGTTGTTGTTGTTGTTGTTGTTGTTGTTGTTGTTGTTGTTGTTGTTGTTGTTGTTGTTGTTGTTGTTGTTGTTGTTGTTGTTGTTGTTGTTGTTGTTGTTGTTGTTGTTGTTGTTGTTGTTGTTGTTGTTGTTGTTGTTGTTGTTGTTGTTGTTGTTGTTGTTGTTGTTGTTGTTGTTGTTGTTGTTGTTGTTGTTGTTGTTGTTGTTGTTGTTGTTGTTGTTGTTGTTGTTGTTGTTGTTGTTGTTGTTGTTGTTGTTGTTGTTGTTGTTGTTGTTGTTGTTGTTGTTGTTGTTGTTGTTGTTGTTGTTGTTGTTGTTGTTGTTGTTGTTGTTGTTGTTGTTGTTGTTGTTGTTGTTGTTGTTGTTGTTGTTGTTGTTGTTGTTGTTGTTGTTGTTGTTGTTGTTGTTGTTGTTGTTGTTGTTGTTGTTGTTGTTGTTGTTGTTGTTGTTGTTGTTGTTGTTGTTGTTGTTGTTGTTGTTGTTGTTGTTGTTGTTGTTGTTGTTGTTGTTGTTGTTGTTGTTGTTGTTGTTGTTGTTGTTGTTGTTGTTGTTGTTGTTGTTGTTGTTGTTGTTGTTGTTGTTGTTGTTGTTGTTGTTGTTGTTGTTGTTGTTGTTGTTGTTGTTGTTGTTGTTGTTGTTGTTGTTGTTGTTGTTGTTGTTGTTGTTGTTGTTGTTGTTGTTGTTGTTGTTGTTGTTGTTGTTGTTGTTGTTGTTGTTGTTGTTGTTGTTGTTGTTGTTGTTGTTGTTGATGTTGTTGATCTATCGATGTCGGTTAATGTTGAAGTCATACGTGAGTCACACGACTTCATATGATGGTCAATTGCGGTGCATATTGAGAAATGAAACGTTCACGGGTCCGTTGCATTCCAATAAAGGCAGCATGGTATGTTCTGCTGCAGTATTCACACTTCCAAAGAAGGTGGTCATCATTGATGGTGCACGATTTGACACCGCACGGCATTATTATTGGTACACGCAAAGAAATCACTCTATTTTGAAACAACAACATATTTTGTTGGTATTAAATACAAGGTTCCTATTTGTTTCATTTCATAAAAAAGCTCGAAATCAATTAAAAATTTAATTCAAATCAAACCGATAAAAATATCTTATCACAGCTGTGTCAAATTCGTTTAAATAAAATAGGATTTATAACAATCACATTTATTTTGAACTTAATTTTAAACCAAAACGGTTGGTAAAATATTTGAATGAGCGCACATTTCATAACAGCATATTGCTACCTCTGCCTCTGCTATTATAATGTAAGTTTGAACCTAATCAATTATAATTACAGATTATCAACGAGTTATTCTCTTTGCAGATAAGTGGGAAAACAGCACATCTTCCGACGGAAGACTATTTTTCAAATAAGCTGCCATTATGACTGCCTCTCCTCAATATTTCTTGCCGAGTCCAGCATCCAGCCACATGCACGGCAAACAAAGTCCGATTCTTGCGGTTCAAAACGCCGTTATGTTGAAGGAATATGGTGCGGTAATTGTTAAAAAAAAAACAATAAAACACGACTTTCAGTTCTATAAAGCATGAAGTTTTATTTCAACTAAATGGTTTTGTTGTATTAGTTCATCAGTTTTATTGGTCCATATTTAAACCAAAATTTTAGTTGAATTGATTCCTATTTTGTATTGGTATTTTTGCGAGCAGTTTAATATATTCGAAGCGACAAAAAAAGCCGGAAAACCGCGCGCGATGTTATGATTTAACAGAATCAAATAAATTGAAGTTACAGGCAAAGCACGAGAAGCGCACGACGCTACGTTGTCAAGAAGTTGAAAAAAGTAATTATTTCAACAAATGCGTTTAGGTGATTTAAGGAAACATTTTGTTTTGAACAATAAAGCACGATGTTCAATTCTCTAAAGCATGAAGTTTTATTTCAACTCAAAGGTTTTGTTGAATTAGTTCATCAGTTTTATTGGTCCATATTTAAACCAAAATTTTAGTTGAATTGATTCCTATTTTGTATTGGTATTTTTGCGTGCAGTTTAATATATTCGAAGCGACAAAAAAAGCCGGAAAACCGC
The DNA here is from genome assembly GCA_024533555.2 of Aedes koreicus. NCBI lineage: Eukaryota > Metazoa > Arthropoda > Insecta > Diptera > Culicidae > Aedes > Aedes koreicus. The sequence goes on from JAHHFK020002890.1 coordinate 296,482, forward strand.
GCGCGATGTTATGATTTAACAGAATCAAATAAATTGAAGTTACAGGCAAAGCACGAGAAGCGCACGACGCTACGTTGTCAAGAAGTTGAAAAAAGTATATATAGGGGAGGGAAAATATTGCGTTTGACAGCATGGAATAAATTTACAATCTGTTTCGCATACAATATATTTTGCAAAAGAATAAATTTACAGTACATTCGTAGTTATTTTTACAGTACTGCGGAAATGAAGCAATCAACAGTTTCAATCGGTAATGTTTTTTTTAACAATTTTCGGTAGTTTTCTGTAAACTACAGAAATTCAGTATTTTTGATGCTGGAATTTTGTAAAATGTCATGTCTTACAAAATTATCGGTGAAATTTAAGTTTTACATACCGAATTCAGCAAAATAAGTACCGAACATGATTTTGGAAATTAGGTGTGTAACGGAGATTTGTTCTCTGGTAATCGATATTTAACAATCGTGTCCATATAAAACAACGAAATAAGACACAGCGAAAGTGACACTAGCGTTTTGCGCTGGCTTCCTAATTCCCAAACCAACCGCATACACAAACCAGTGATAACGTATTTTTTACTACTAGGCGACTATGTGAAAACCGTTTTGCGACTCGGAACCGCACACTTCATTTTTACCTTCTTTTCCACTTTTAGGCAACTAGCGTCTAGCGGCGACTACGTGAAAACCGTTTTGCGACTCGGAACCGTGCACTTCATTTTTTTCCTTCTTTTCCACTCTCCACTCTCCACTCCACTTCCACTCTTTCGAGGAAAGTTTCCGTTGGCGTGGATTTCCACTAAAATAAAGTCCGAAGATTGTGTGGAGATGCTCGAGATAAGCTTGATTGAACACGGCCAGTCACTGATGGGACCAGACCTTGTTTTTCAGCAAGATAATGCGGCCATTCACAACTTAAAACTGACCAAAGCGTGGTTTTCTGACAAAAACATTGAGGTTCTCGACTGATCGAGCTTGTTTCTCCGGATCTGAATCTTATCGAGAATAGACCAGTCTATTATTGCTTGTCACGTTCACGAAAATGGTACGCAATTCGACTGAAACAACGAGCAGATTAAGCAGGATACGCTGGAGAAGCTGATTTTGTCCATGATTCGCATTACTAGGTACTCCTTCAAGTTGAATTTTGAGAAAATAAATGGATTTTTGATTAAAAGCAAAGGTGGTGTTATTTTTATTTCGCCCTATTTTTTCGTTTCTTAGTACTGAAGTGTAAATAGTCCCAGAAGACTAAATAATTTTACACTGGCTTGATTTGTAACTCATCTGAGAACATTTTACAAGAACTCAATTAAATGATGGGTGATTACACATTCATACATATTAAAAAAGCATGGTGGTGCTATTTTTATTTCACCGAGTGTATATACAGGTAGTCCATGCAAAAAAAAGATATAAGATCTCTCAGAATTTCATAATAATTGATAGTTCGACCCGTATTTTTTTTATTTCGTTATTAGGGTGGCCGTTTCTGCGTTAGGGTGGTCCAAAATATTGACTTTTTAAAAAAAAAAAAACTATAAGGGACAGCCCAATGGGGTTGTACGCAAAGTTGACGTAGGACTACGCAGCAATCGAATTCCCATACACGTCAGGGCCATCCGCTAATTGATTTAAGTCAGTCTTGAAAAGGGCCAAGAAAATTCTATTGTACACTCTTTAGAAAGCATTTGGTGGCTCTTAATTATGATACGGCCCCGGTTGTATTTTCTACGATGGTTGAGAGGGCCACTATCTCTAACGCGTAGAAGATAGTTATGGATCTGTTGGTTCATTGGTTGTTCAACGCGCTTTGCCATTTACTCCGGGACGCGGCGTTTAAAGCAATGCCATGTTCAGCCAGGGCGCGGTAATGGAAATTTCAGACAGCACAAGAGAAAATTTTAACCAAATAAACTCTTTGATTGGAAAATTGATTTGGTCGTCCTGAAAAGGACGGATTTAGTTGACGGGGGAGAAACAGTTCGCGATTGAACTTGGGCTCGCCGCCGCCAACTGCGATCCTACAGCCACCAGCCACTGCGCAGCTCCACGACTGTCGTAAGACTGAATCAAAGTTTACTGCCAAAAGCTATGAGGTAAAGGGGTCGGATGCTAGTGCACGAAAGAAGGCGGTACCAACGAAGGCAATGTGATACAAATTGCACCAAAGGGGACGAAACTCAGTTATTGCGCCACAATAATTAGTTTTAATTACTGCACGCTAGACGGATTTCTTAACCGAAACATTTCTAATTTGCTTGCCACCGCCAGCAACTAATCCGCTATGCACAACTAGGAACTACAACGAACTCAACCACATGGTCGGCCTGAAGTGTCGCAGTTCGGTTCGAATTATCCGTTCTAGAATTTCGTTCGTTGGTTGTTCAACGTTCTTTGTCATTTACTCCGGGAAGCGGCGTTTAATTAATGCTATTTTTCAGCCGGGGCGCGGTGATTGAAATTAATTTGAAACAGCACAAGTGAAAATTTTAACCAAATAAATAACTCTTTAATTGGAAAATTGATTTGGTCGTCTTGAAAAGGACGGATTTAGTTGATGGGGGAGAAACATGGTTCGCGATTGAACTTGGGCTTTCTTCTTGGTATTCTTGGTTCAGCTACTCGTCGTTGCGGGTGGCCATCTTTAGCTGACGTGGGATAGTTGATTCTTGTCTTGTTGTCACGGGCGGCTTTTTCCCGCCAAATCGTAAGCTTCAGCAGCCATGTTTCTTGCAGCGAGGTTGACGGGAGCATCGGCAACAATAGCCAACTGCACCTACGCCTCTCTGGGCAACGACTGCTCGCCAGTGCTGCTGCCGGCTACGATCCTACTGCAGATCCTACTCTGCACAGCTCCTCGACCACCAAAAAACTAATTCAAAATGCGAAGGTGTACACCTTCCGTTATATAACCGTTATATAACATTCATGGCTGCCTAGAAGACGTTCGTTACTTAAATATGAAATCTGTGCTAGAAAAGTACTGTGTATTTGGTAAATTTACTCTGAAAAAATCGACATTATAAGACATTACCTTAAATTTGCGTTAATTTCAATAGTTGAATGTTATAAATCAATAGATTTAAAGAATCGAAGCGTAGAAAATGTCCCGATCGATTGGTGAAAACATTTTGTAAAACGATCGTGAAATGACTAAGTTATTAACGTTCAAAACCTATATATTTTTCGTGACGCTCCAAATTTTCGTAATTCGAACGTGTACCCCAGTATTGAAAACACAGACGTAGTCCTACGTCAAAACAATTATAAACATACTTTTAAGGAAAAATAGAAAAACACCTCCTTTACTGCAACATTGATTATGAAAACATGGATTTTTTTTTGTTTTTCAAGGTTTTCATGGTCTTGGGACCAAAGAACCTCCTCGTTTTTATGTTTTTTCTTGAAAGATTGGACATTTTACATAACATATAAAAAAGTTGGCGATGTGTGTATTTTAGTTTATCTAAAAAGTTTTTTAAAATGCTGTGTTTTTAGGTTTGGCTGACTATCCTACTACGCCTTTTCATTACTTGAAGGAACTTGCCAACCATGCGTCCCCATCAATCCGAAGTTATTCTTATTAATTTATTTACCTGTTATTTCCAAATTTGTTCTTATTATACGCAATGAGTTCATAAATTATTGCTCACGATTATTTTACAGTTTCACACATGTTTCATCGCAGGAGAACGAGAATCGTTTTACGATAATATATATTTCATCTTTAGGTTTAAAACAATGATATAATTTGGTTCCCGAAATTTGTTTCACGCGCGGTTTTTCATTTCTTTTCCACTGTTTTGTAATCATGCTCTGAATATTAGTCGTACTGTATTTTGGAATCTTTCTTAGAAGTGGCCCATATATGTAGTTCATTTGCTTTAGTTATGAGATGTAAACTTGCTTTCCCGTCACAACTTTCATCGAGAGAACTGTAATACCTGAAATATTTTACCTAAATGTCAATTAATGAAAATTGTTCCAGATCACGGAAATGTTTGCTGACATGTTGTAAATCAGTATTTCGGAATGAAACCCAGAACACCCATGCAAGTATAGAAGTGGAAATTCATGAAAATCGTTGTCAAGCTTTGCAACGTTTCTTCTGAAACGTTGAGATTAGATGTTTAAAATTAAAATCAATGTAGTGGCATAATGAGGACCTCAAGTGGTAACTGGATACTGGATCCTCCAGAAGATCTTAACCACCCGTAAAAGTTTTAAATTTGCATACATTAAATTGAACTATCAATTATTGTTTCTTGCTGGGCAGTCATTCAGCGCCTTGATGAAGTGTGCTGTGCGTCCTGTGCACAGACATTACCACGATGGGATTGAATTTGTGATGTTTTAGTATCTGCTAATTGGAGGCACAACATGTTGCATTCAAAACAAAATTGAGAAAAAAAGGCAAGATAGAAAGTTTGAGTCAAAGAGAGATTTGTAGAATACTTTCTATGCCTTGTTTTTGTTACATCAACTTTGCTGTTTATTACGTGTTTTATGCAAAAAAACATGGAAAAAAGCCCAAAAAAAAAGAGATGTTTAAGACTTCAAAATGTTTAAAACATGTTTACCCCTAAAAAGACACGAAATAATAATTACTCATAGTTTAAGTGAAGCTGTTATTTAGGAAATTTTTTCTCAGCTTTTGAATGAGGGAAAAACAATCTTGCTAAGTAGCATAATATTTTAGTTACAGCCAAGACTAACATGTACTAACATGTGACTAACATGTCATTATCGATGATTTTCTGCTCTTTATGTAACCAATTACTTTGCATAGACAGCTCAAAAACCATTTTTCACGAGCGCCATCTACGACCTTTAACCTTTAGCCTCACTTTTGGGATACTTGGATTCCTCAATTAGGTTTTAATGGTACCTCAAACATTCCAACGAGTATATTTAAGCTTGTTTTGACTTCAAATGGTGATTATAGTATTCTTCGTGAAAAGTAAAGTTGAAATTCTTAATATGTTTGCTGTACAGTATAGCTTTCCAAACAAGTGATTAAATATGAGTGTCTCTATTTGATGCATAAAAGTATCGGAAAGAGTGTGTTCAAAGAATTTACGCTGGCTTACGAAGAATAACGTACAGAAATTGATTAAAATTGGGCTTGCCAAAAAGAGGCAATTGAACACTAGACTCCGAATATATGATTTCCAAGTAGGGAAACAGTGACATCAGTACCATCAATTGACCCTAACGTTTTTTTGCCTATTTGTTTCTATTCCTGTATAGGGGCGCCGTTCTAGAATTTCTGAAATCGCAAGCGTTACGCGGGTTTGGAGACATTGAACGATAATATCTCCTCTCTGGCCCACAGACATTTTACGATAAGTATTTCTCTGGTGTGACCATTTCACAGAGTGGTGTCCTGCAGCCCAAGAAGACTGAAGAAAATTTCAATCGCGAATCATGTTGCCAACTTAAGAGTATGTTTGATAGAAATTTCAATCAAATCATGTTGCCAACTTAAGAGTATGTTTGACAGAAATTTCTCTTTAGCTCATCGAAATTACAACGCACCGGCTCAATATGGCGTTGAAAAAGCCGCGTCCCGGAGAAAATGGCCAATTCAATCGCCCACATCATTTTCGCGGTCAAGTGGTTAGCGGCGTCACCCGTCGTTCATTGCCATGAAGTCAGGGTTCGATTCCCGCTCCAGCCTGTGGAACTTTTTGCAAAACGAAAATGTCCAGTCAAATCTACTGGGTGTTAGGTTAAGTTATTCGTTGTAATTCGTTCTATGTTCAATGTTCAGTCTGTAAAAATTCGAGATGAAGACGGTGTAAATGTTTATTTTTATCGTAGTATTACGTGCAGCCAAAAACTCCGGCCGTCCTGCAGCCCAAGAAGACCGAGAAGAAAATTTCAATCACGAACCATGTTCCCTCCGTAAACAACTAAAATCCGTTCTTTCCAGGACGACCAAATCAAGTTGCCAACTAAAGAGTATGTTTGTTTGAAATTTCTCTTGAGCTCATCAAAATGTCCATTACCACGCACCGGCTCAACATGGCGTTGCTTAAACTGCCGCGTCCCGGTGAAAATGGCCAAATCAATCGCTCATTTTCGTGGTCAAGTGGTTAGCGGCATCGTCCGTCTTTCGAGCGGTTGCCATGAAGTTGAGGGTTCGATTCCCACTCCAGCCAGTGGATCTTTTTGCAAAACGAAAATGTCCAAACTGGTGTACTTGGTGTTAGGTTAAGTTGTTCGTAATTCGCTCTACACCCAAAATAAGAAAGTAAGATTGTAATACAATTTCGCATGATTTTGTTCCATTCTCGCTATTGATCGTAACTTGGATGAAATATCTGACATTAGTTGTGGGCATAAAAGCAACAGCAATTCCCAGAAAAAAAAACGAACGTGTGCGTGAGGTTGTGCGCAGTGATATTAAATATAATAATAAATTTTAGTTGATGAGTAAGAGATGAGTGTCCGAAAGTCAGATGGCTCACAAAAATAAAATATGCCGATGACGAGATCGAGATTCGAACCGTTACCGTCAGTGCGGCGGCTCGTGATGGCAACTATTCAGCCACTTTGACAAAAAAGTGATGGAATAGAAACCCTACGGTTAGTTTACTTGGCGAGGAATTCAGTATACAGCAATGAAGCAAATGGACATATTTTCCACCAAGCTTTGTGCATCCTTTCGCTAACAAACTTGCATGGCATTGTTTATTTCATAAAACGCTTTGTCGATGATCAGTGAGAACGAAAATAGAACACTTGACGGTGGAATTACAACAGTGGCATAAAGCTTTGCACCATTTTGTGATATCGACTCATCCATATTGTAAATTGATATGTTGGTGATGATTGAATAAGGATCCTACAGCGATAAATTTTTTTTTCGAGCTATTTTTGCTTGCCAGTCGCTTGCACACACTTGCATGGCTTCATTTGTACCATAAAACGCTTTGTGGATCAAAATGGGCAAAATTGCCTTTTCTGAATCATGCGGATTTCTCAAGATATGATTGCAAAAACTGCAATTGCATTTTTTGCCACCTTTTCAACTTTTGGGTGTATGTTAAGTCTGTACAATCTACAGTTGAAGATAGTGTAAATGCCTATTTTTATCGAAATATTGCGTGCTGCCTAACACTCAGGCTGTTCTGCAACTCAAGAAGACTGATAAGAACATTTTAATCGCGAACCATGTTCCCTCCGTAAACACAGGACCCTTTTAACACTAGCAAGCACGTTGGACATTCAACAAACAAACTCTCATTAACAGTTAATTCGAGCCGAGCTGCAGTTTCTATAAATTTTCGTGGAGAACCAATAGCGGAAGAAGAACCGGAGCCTCACTCACCAATAGCATAGGGTTTCATGGTTCTTTAGACTGAATAAAATATAGTAGAAATTTATCAGTTCGATGACATCAATTTCTTCACATCAACAAGCAGTACTACGTAAACTTTGCAGTTATGTCACTGACATAACTCACCCTTTCGTTTTTTTGTGAATATTCAAAAAATATTAACATCGAGATTTTCTATCGAGCAACATATAATATTATGATATCACCAATCGATCCTAAAAGCTGTAAAAAACTTTCTGCTATAAAGAAGCTTACTGATACTCGGTCGTGAATTTTTAACTTTTAACGCAGGACTACGTTTCTCTTTTCTATACCGGGTGTCATTTCAAAATTTTAAAAAATGTGAGTGTTACGCAAAAGTGTAAGGTTTTTGAACGCTAATAGCTCTCGTTCAACTGAACAGAATGACTTCATTTATACACGATTTGATCAGAAAAACTAAAAATTTTTCAATTAAGTACTATTAGTATAAGTAGTTAAATTTTGACGTAGGACTTACGTCTCTCTTTTCTATTCCTGCATAGGCGCGCCGTTCTAATTTTTCTGAAATCGAAAGCGTTACGTGGGTTTGGAGATTTTTAACGATAATATCTCCTCTCTGGCCCACAGAAATTTTATGATACGTACTTTATTCAAAAGGTAGAACATCAAAGCTAAATCACTAATGCTAACTTAATTCATTACATATGTTTAAACTAATTAAAAAGTACTTTAAAGAAAAATGTCTAAACTCACAAAGCTATTGGTCGAAAATGACATCATATTTGCGCTCTGATTGGTTCATACTGCCGCAGTTACCGTGCCAGCGATTATGAAACATGTGGGGACGACCGGCCAATCATCAGTTCTCGCTGTGCATCCGTATTCGACAGACGTGTTTGCAGAGCACGTTGGCAGAAAACGCCGTCCGTAAAAACAAGAAGACCAGGATCATCCCGCGTCATCTGCAGCTGGCCATCCGCAACAATGAGGAGCTGAAATAAACTTTTCTCCGGTGTGACCATTTCACAGATATGTGTCCTGCCAAACGTCTTGCAGCCCAAGAAGACTGATAATTTCAATCGCAAGTCATGTTCCCTCCGTAAACAACTACAATCCGTCCTTTTCAGGACGATCAAATCAAGTTGCCAACTAAAGAGTATGTTTGATTGAAATTTCTCTTGAGCTCATCGAAATGTTGCTAAAAAAGCCGCGTCTCGGAGAAAATCAATCAATCGCCCAATCTTCGTGGTCAAGTGGTGAGCGGCGTCATCTCTCGTTCAAGTGATTGACATGAAGTGAGGGTTTGGCTCCAGCCAATGGAACTTTTTGCAAAACGAAAATGTCCATACTGGTCCACTGGGTAGTAGGTTAAGTTGTTCGTTGTAATTCGCTACTTACCAGCCAGAGGACTGAAGAAAGCGTTAGTTCTTGAAGCCTGCCACTTTTGGTCTGGCGCTAGTGACGATTTTAACATATTTTGCTCGGTTCGCAATGGATTATATTTCTTTACAATATTTCTTCTTCCAAACTATTAGTATCAGTAATTTAGATAAAACATTATAATACCTGGCTGATAAATAATGAAAAAATACTATCGTTGTAATAACCACTGCACTAAGTATATCATGGAAGATTTTTCTCTCGAATCAAATTAACGACAAAACACGACAACTTTCACAGCGAATATTGTGTTTTCTGCATACAGCCTTCAAGAAAATCGAGCAGTCAAATTAGCACCACACGCAGCACCAAGTTTTCAGCTTCACGATTGTTGTTCGCGGATGACAGCCGCTTCAGTCCTGTGTTACCAGCAAGTTGAACATTCAACAAACAAAATATTATTAGTAGTTAATTCCCAAACTGCATTTTCTATAAATTTTCGTGGAGAATCAATAGTGAAGCCTCACACTAATAGCATAGGGTCTCGTGGTTCTTTAGACTGAATAAAATATAGTAGAAATTTATTAATTCGATGACATCAATTTGATTACATCAACAAGCAGTGCTACGTCAACTTTGCAGTTTTGTCACTGACATAACTCACCTTTCGTTTTTTACTTAAAATTGACCTACTTTTGCTCCCACACAAATCTACACATGAACAGGTTGAAAATATGGTTTTCCTTTTACCGGTCTTCAAAATCAGGTAACAAATTGTCTTCTTTTTATTTCATTTAGTTTTATTCCATATTAAATACAACACTAGCCACACCCCTCAGCTGCAAAATTATTTTGCTTTGTAGCTGGTGCTTGATTTTATAACTGAAGCCTGTCCCCTCTTTTGATTTTTGTTTCGTACTGCATTTTCGTGCCTCTCTTCTTTGAAGGCTATGTTATCAACGCTTGGATATAGCACCTGAAAAGAACCAAAATAATTTCATTGGAATATTCAACTTCGATTTACCGGCACGTACGGTTGTGTTTTTCGCTTTCTCGATACGAAGTTTTTTTTTTTCGTTTTTTCTATCTCGTTTGTGTTCTTGCGTTTGCGCGTTTGGTTCTCAAATTTTCGCCTGCGCTTGCTCATCTCCTAGTGATGGAAAGCCAGAAGAAAGCGCTGCAAAGTTTTGCAGGTTTTCCCGCTCGACCTATTGTGTCGTAAGAATCGTCACGCGAAGACATCCGCTTTTTAAGCTATACCGGGTACCTCTCAGCGGAAAACGAAGCATGTGACAATTAGATTACTAGAATTATCGCAAGTATCTTGCCGTCGGACCTTCGCAGCGACGAGGAGTTTTATAAACTACCGTAGTGAAAATAGCACATGATGGTGCCCTGCTGTCCAAATAACCTGGAAACAAACATTAATTTCTGCCGCGTATCATATCCACCGTCCTTCTCTGGACAAACAATTAATATTTACAATAAAAGAGTTTTTGTTTAAGTGTAATGTTCGTGATTTATGCTAAACAACCATTGCAAAATTTCAAAAAATAGTTCATTTTAAATTGTTTGAAGCATTCAGTCAAGAGTGGCAAATTTGACAGAGATGTGCCATTACAGCCGAACTGGAAAACGTAAGCAATGGTTTTTTTTTTTGCAAATTTCACGACATTGAGACCTTATCGCATTGATGCATTAGGTTTGTTTTTGAGCTTTCTATCTGCTCGAACTCACATCGGCTGCTGTATAGTATACGCATAGGCGGAACACAATGGCAAAACATCGAGGCAATTACGGGTCTGCCGTGGCTACGGTGGGGCTACTTTTCACATGAATACATGTTCAGGTGTTACACGTGCTCTGCTATCATACTTCTCATCCCATCGAATAAATCTATTTTGGGTGTGTGATGGGTTCACGGGGCTGTTTGAGAATTCGCTCTTCCGTACGATCCCGAACAAAGCTGATGAGAATTCACCTCTTTGCTCACTTACGACGGCAATAACTGAGCTGAGGAGTGAAATAAAGCAACTTAACTCTAAGCGTATCGCTCCATTGACTCCTGAGCTGAAACTACACATTGGCCTAAAGGGATGTAGGAGCTATAAAACGTCTTGATACAGCCAAACCAGCCTCTGATTGCCTGATGGGTGGTAAAAAGCCACAGCAGAATGATATCACTATTCCCATATGCACCCAAGATTTGGCCAAAAAGTTTTGGTTGTATCTGTCGAGAATCCGAAATGACGTTAACATTGAAGCAGTTGCTGCTTTAGTTAAAGCCAATCTTGAAATCGATGATAACCTGTTCGTGGTGAAACTTATTGCTAAGGGAAAGGAAACCAACACGCTTTCCTTCGTGTCCTTCAAAATCGGGCACGACCCGTCACTCAAGGATAAAGCTTTTGATCATTCAACGTGGTATGTGGGTTTGGTTTTCCGTGAATTCGAGGATTACGGTTTCCAGTATTTTCGGGTTCCGTCAAATTCAGGAGAGTTGAAACACCATTACTGGTATCTCAAGCTTCGCCATTGCCAGCTACCACTAGATCTGTGCGCCGCCGCGCCACGCCGCCACCGCTGACGATTTTATAGCGTCGCCACCGCCACGATTTTATAGCGTCGCCACTGCCGCAATTTGAGGCACACCGATGAAATTTTTCACCGAGTTTGCATCCCTTCAGTTATGTTCATTAGGCCTTTAAAAATCTGCTTTTATTGCAAATGATGACATCTCGATGCGATGTGCCATCCAGAGGGGTGCGTATGAGACGGTGATCTTGGCCAAGGATTTTGTTCTAATGTAATTTAAAAGGGGTGAGATTGACGGAATTTCGACACGGAAAATAAAAAAAATACGGCCAGATTTAACATGCACTGGGATTAAAGAAACGAAAAAACATCCCGTTGTATGAGACTACCATTAGTTGAGAAATAAACTAAAATTGTAGTCAATACTGGCGAATAAAACACAACTAGCTATCCATGCTTGAGAAATGTATTAAATATGGTAGGGCAAAGTTAAGAAATCTGAATACATAAACTTTCATATTTTCTTCATGTTTAACGAACCGGTAAATTTGCTGAATGGTATTTCATATTTTTTTCAAAAATAATAGGAAATGTAATGTGCCGTCCAGACTACTAGCTATATCACTTGATATCAATGTTCATACATGTAGTTTTCCCTGGAAATAATGCATCTGACGTCGCATATCAAGATTCGTTGTATAATTTAGCTCGTAGATTTTTTGATTTTAAGATTTTTAGATTTTCAGATTTTAAGAAATTTAGATATTGAGACTCCTAGATTTTTAGATTTATATAGTTTTAGATTTTTAGATGTGTAGATATTTAGATTTTGAGATTTTTAAATTTGTAGATATTAAGATTTTTGGATGTTTAGAATTTTAGATATTTAGATTTTCAGATTTTCAGATTTTCAGATTTTCAGATTTTTCGATTTTGCGATTTTTCGATTTTTTGATTTTTCGATTTTTAGATTTTTAGATTTTTAGATTTATATATTTTAGATTTTTAGATATGTAGATATTTAGATTTTTAGATTTTTAAATTTTTAGATATTAAAATTTTTGGATTTTTAGATTTTTAGATATTTAGATTTTTAGATTTTCAGATTTTTCAATTTTTCGATTTTTAGATTTTTAGATTTTTAGATTTTTAGATTTTTAGATTTTTAGATTATTACATTTTTAGATTTTTATATTTTTAGATTTTTAGATTTTTTGACTCTTAGCCTTTAAGATTACTGGAACTGGATAAAACTAGATATTAAGATATTAGATTAGATATTAAATTTTTTTTTGAATACTTTAGATTATTGAATTTTTGGATAGGGTAACGGGATGAAATGTTAGCCTATCACCTTCATTCGGCCTATGTACCAAATATGTCATTAATTTAGCGATAATTAACAAAATCATGTTGCTATAAGGATGATCGATGTAATTCGTAGCAATTAAGACAATATTAATCAACTTATAGTTGTTCACTTCCGCGTAATTTTCGATTTCTTGAACTTTTGGGGCATCATTATTTCAATGGTTAAGCTGAACAGATGATCTCCACGATCTTCATGTGATCTAAATTTGGCTTAATTGAATCGATAAAGCGAGTAATGCAGTCTGGATGTACAGAAAATAGTTACACGTTACAAACTTACTTTTCACATAGCTTAAATATCAATGACTTTACATGAAAATCGTAGACCCAGTTTTGGGAACATATTTTTTTGTATGTTCCCAACTATGGCCTGTTGTATCATTAACGTAGTAAACAGGTTGTTATTGGTAAAATTTTAAGTGGAAATGCATGAGTTTGCGGTTGTTTTTATTCAAGTGGCTGATCTAATCACAAACCGGAGGAACAAAATCATTGTACAATGAATTATAATGTTTTCATTATTAAATGGCTGATAAATCCTATGTGAACATCACATAAGTGTTTTAAAGCAGTTTTATTTTAGTTTTTTTTAATGAAATTTTGTGTCAAACAGTTATAAGGGATAAGCATAGGGAAATGTTGAAGGGATAATTTACGCCCGCGCCAATCCACGCCACCGCCGCCGCCGTTTAAAAATACCATACACGCCACCGCCGATTCAAAACAGATCGGCGCACAGGTCTAGCTACCACCGCAAACTAAACTGTGTTATCCCGGGACGCAACACATCTCGCATTTTGGAAGCCCCTTACCCACCCAACAAAGTCGAGCCTCTCATGTCAGCGCTCAGCAGACGTCCCGGCCCAGTGTTTAAGATTGGAGACGGGATCTTCCACACTATCACTCCGGGAAAGTATTACTCCGATGAATATCTTCCTGTTTTTTTCTCGTTTCTGATACTCCAAGTGTTTCCAGGCAACTGGACGGTAGACCAACCGATTCTTTGATGCTGGTCGTACCACCGGAATGTATGCCTGCAAGCCTCATGGAAGTCTCGAATCCTCTCATTACAGTCGAGTCATTCCAGCCAGCGACCAACTGTCATCCCGGTCCTGTGTTTCAGTATGGAGAGGGGGTCTTCCAAGCCGTCCACACAGGCAAGAATAATTGTGATTCGTGCAACTTCCTTCCGGTAACGTCTGTCGCTTCTAGTGATCAACCCACGAGTGCACCTGGCGCCTCATCTCCGACGCTGCTGGCGGTTGCTCCACTGATGCTATTGTGATCAATGACGTAGTACCTGTTCCTGCTTTCCAGATGTATTACCAAAATGTGCGTGGACTCCGGACTAAGGTAGATTCATTTTTCTTGGCTGTAATCAAATGCGATTATGATGTGATTGTATTGACGAAGAATTGGCTGGACGAGCGACTCCACAATGCGCAGCTATTAGGCCCCAAGTTTGCTGTATACCGCACCGATCGCAATGCATCAAACAGTTCAAAGGTTCGTGATGGTGGTGCTTTGATTGCGGTATCCAAGTATTGGAACAGCTTTATTGATCCCACGTTGACGACTATTACTCTTGAGCAGTTATGGATTAAAATCTTGACGCCTAGTCGAATCATCAGCGTTGGAGTTATCTATCTACCCCCTGACCGACAGATTCCATTGAATCTATTATATTCAAAATGGCTTTAAATGACTTCGTTTTGCAGTTTGTGGATTACAGTCAACCCTAATTATTTGCAGTGGAGAGCATCGGATAACGGATTTCTAGAAGTCAACCCTCAATCTGTTCTTTCAAACTCCAGCTGTGCGTTGGTCGACGATCTTTCCTTCCATGGCTTAAAGGAAGGACGTGCTTTTGGACATTTGTTTGAGGGTTTGTTACATTTTTTTGGACTTTTTTCATGAATCTGGACACTTTCCAAATCACAAACTAGCATGCAGTTATGAGCTTGTAAATTTATCATAATAGCATACTAGCGATAAATCTGAGAGGGTTGAATCATCGATTTCTTCAACAATTTTTCCAAGTTGTAACATTCCGCCCACTTGTTAGGCAGTGGGAATTTCTTTCGTGATTTGGAATCGGTGGATTGTGAATTTATAGTTAGGTTATTACAGGATGTTGAGGGACTTCTTAGGGAAGCAAACATTGAGGGTAGCTGACTGGATGAGATAAATAGAAAGGAGCTTTCTGATGATTTGTTTATAGATCAAACCAGTAATTAACCTTCAAACATTATGTGTACTCACTAACAATAGAGGGTGACAATAACAGTATAGACCAGTAACCTTTCAAGATTAAGGAGCTGTTACGTAGAACAGCCGACTGAGTACATTAGACATAGCTCGAATGGGCTCCAGCTTAATAAACAACTACACCCAAAATACTGGCATGGTGCATGATTTGATCGTTGATCAAAAGAAAATTTCTTGTGTGCTTTTCTGCCAACAGTAAAAAGCTGAGATACAAACCCTTCCGTGAAATACACAATTTTGCTATAAAATGATAATATGACAGACACTCGAACATCATTTTTATCGCTTCTTTGTGTTTACACGGTCCAATATGCATGACATTAGTATGTGTGCAGCTAGAAAAAGGTGTAAGGTCAAAAAAGAAGACAGAAGCAGCAGATAAAGCGATCCAATATCGAATACGTTTTTATTCAGTTCCAACCTGGATTGGGTATCAAGATTGGGTCGGCATGTTGTTTGTTGAATGCCAGTGTGTATGTTTTTATTTGCAGCTGGTAAGAGGTTGACATTTGAATTGACAATAAGTTCGGGTATCGCAGGTTGGAACTAGTTCCAACTTATGTCCAACAACGAAAACGGTATATATTAATGACATTAAAATTGCAGACGAAAAATTGAGCGGAAAGGTAAGTTTTATTTATTTTAATCTACTGTTTTAAAGTAAAAACATATATTCGTTTAGTTAATTATACCTTTGTTTAATTCCAGCGAATTGTTCTCCTTCTAGTTTTGAAGATTTGAAGGTTCATCTTGTAAAAAAAATCTCAACTAAAAGTAAGTAATTCCTTTCTTTTGTAGTTGGTGATTGGTAATTTTATTCCGATAGGCTGCCGTGAAACACATATCGGCCCCTATGAAAAGAAAAGCAAGCAAAAATGGGGCTGATATGCGTTTCATGGCAGTAGATCTCTTGTCAGTTTAATATTTTTTATCAGCGCAAGTAGGCTTGAATCAAGTGAGGCCCAAATATCCCAGCCGCTAATATGTATTTCTCCAATTCATCAATAGCGCCACCTACATTTTAAGCAGTATAACTTTCTGAAACATTTCACAAAAGGTCGTCCATGTATGACGTAAATTTTAGTCTGTACGTAAAGTCGACAAACACTGCTCGCTCACCTGTATAATTTGAATTGTTTTTCTCTCAAATTGCGAATTATAACAAATGGTGTTGAACCACTGTAACTTATTGCTATCGATAGTAGAATAAACATAGATGAGCGGGAGACCCTTAGTAGTATCCAAAGAAACGCCAAACCGTATGGAAATGTTCGTTTGGATACAACAAGGTGGAACGTTTGGATCTATGTCGGCTTATTTAAGTTTAATCTACTATGTATAGTCCAAAGTACTATTTTAAACCATGGTACAACGCAAGCAGTGGGCGATGAATAAACTGAACTCATGGGCGGGCACGCGCGCACGCGCGTTTGTGTGTGTGTGTGTGTGTGTGTGTGTGTGTGTGTGTGTGTGTGTGTGTGTGTGTGTGTGTGTGTGTGTGTGTGTGTGTGTGTGCTTAAAACAACTCAAGTCATAGAACGTTTGGAAAAACCACATGAAAAATGAAAAGTGATGTACTAAAGTGGGAAAACAATTGATAAAACGGGAGAGGTGTTTCGGTGGGGATTTCAAATTTGAGTAAAAAAGAAAAAGTGGGAAAACCACATTGATAAAACCCCGTGGAATAGTTAGCAGATGCTTTCAGCTAGCTGGTGTGAAAATTGTACATTCGTGTGCTTCAAAAAACTCAAGTTATCGAGAAATTTGTAAGAACTTGTAAAAATTTGGAAGAAAAATGAAAAGTGATGTACCAAAGTGGGAAAACCACATTGACAGAACCCCGTGGAATAGTTAGCAGATGCTTTCAGCTAGCTGCTGCGAAAATTGTACATTCGTATGCTTCAAAAAACTCAAGCTATAGAGCATTTTGTAAGAACTTGTAAAAATTTGGAAGAAAAATGAAAAGTGAGAGAGAGAGAGAAAAATCGAAGGCAAACCCAAAAGAAAAAAAAACCCCTGAAAGCAAACCAATATATATATCAAACCAAAATTACGAAGCTCATTCAATGGAATTCTTACGGAATTCGCAGGAAGCACGCTGAACTCCAACTGGTGATCATGATGGCGTTTCAAGAAACTCGAACAAAACCCAAAACAACTTTCAACATAAAAGGATATAATTCAATATTCGCACACCACAATGCTGGCAATGCTGATAAAGAAAGGAATTACATTCACCCAAATACCATTACACACGTACCTAGAAATCATTGCATTAGAGGTGAAAATCGTTGCATTAGAAGTGAAAAGTGAAATGAATCTCTATATGCATGCCACACAGAGAAGAGTTTTATAGTCATTTTTAATATTACTGGGGGTCAGGATGACTATGGTAGTATATTAATTTTGGACCTACTATCATGGTCAAAATGACTCTGACACAGAAAAACTCGAAGAAATCCAAATAAATAAGAATAAATATTTTCTACCGAAACCTTTAATCATTGTTGGAGACTCATACACTCATTACTCACAATGGGATCCAGCAACACAAGATGCGAGAGGCACAGAAATAACCAAATTAATTGACGAACATGGACTTATTACTCTAAATGATGGCCAAATAACATTCATTCACTCTGCAACACGAAACGACTCACTTAGTACGTCTGCCATCGACGTCACAATATGCAGCCCTGAGCTTGCTGCAAACCTAGCCTGGTGAATTTGAAGATTATCTAGAAAAACGACAGGAATACACAATCGACCAAATGCCCACCCACATAAGAGAAGCTTTAATATCATCAATTCCAAGAACATCAGAACACCAAAAACCAAACGGAAACCGCTATCAAAAAAAGACGCAAATCACTCAGGAAACTCAAAAAACACCTCTACAGAACACCCGGAGTACCAGTCAATTAAAGACAATTTCCGCAAGCACAGATATGAAGCTAGAAAAGTCATCGAAGAAAAACAAAAATCCCGGCTACAATACTTCTCTGAAACAAACGAGCAGACCCCTCTTAAAGAAATGGAGAAAAATACGAAGCATATCAGAAAAAAATAATCATCAAAACCCATCTGGACGATCTCTACCGAAGACGATAACATAACCGATACACAACAAATTTCAGACCTATTAGCTAATCACTTCGCTAAAGAATCATCAAACGAAGCATACTAAGTTAAATTTCTCGAGAAAAACAAACATCGCTGAACAACAACCAGTAACATTTCCTCAGCCAACGAACTCATTATATAACAGAGAATTCACAATCGAAGAATTGCTCTTCCAGCTGGACACACTCAAAGGAACAACCTCCGGACCCGACAACATTCGCAACGAAATTTTAAAACGTACAAGGTGCGGCATAAAATAATGCGAAAATGTTCAAACTTGAGTATTGGGTTAATTCGTGTAGCTAGTGACTAATTTCTGTCGAAAGTGTATTTGTTTATGTTTACTTTCAAGTGCTGCATCCAAACATTCTATTTGTTTTATTGCAAATTCATCAAAATGTTCGCGAAAGAAGTGATCACCAGTTTGTTGCTCGCCCAGAAGAAGCCGAAAGAGATTGCCAAGGTGGTGAGGTGCCATTTGGCAACAGTTTACCGCATAAAAAAGTCCCTGCAGGATGGTCTTAAGCAGCGGAGGCCGAGAAGCGGACGTCCACGTTTTGCACGCACGCCGAACGTGATCAAATCGTTGCTCGCAACCCGGTGCGGTCCATCAAAAAACTTGCAAAGGAAGCCAATATTTCGGAGAAATCCATGCGGAGAATCATCAAAGAAGACCTGCATGCAACTTCCAGAGCCAGAGTGAAACGCCACTTGATTACGGATCGGGTCAAGGAACTACGAGTGACTCGTTTCAAGTGATTGCTTTCCTTGTTGAAGAAGGAAAAAATGATAATCCTGTTCTCCGACGAAAAGCTTTTCAGCATCGATGCTGTGGCCAACAGCCGCACGGACCGGTTCATTTCACCGCAGAAAATGGAGAACGTTCCGGAAAAAGGGAAATTAAAATTTCAAACCAAACATCCGGCTGGGGTCATGATGTTTGGCTTTGTGGCGTCAAAAGGTTTGAAAATCCCACCTGTTTTTATTGATGCTGGAGTTAAAATCAATACCGAAGTGTATATCGGTATTTTAAAGGACCAAGTGCTTCCCTGGGTGAAGGTCAACTTCTTCAAGGACCAAAACGTTGTCCTACAGCAGGATGGAGCGCCGTGTCACACGTCCAATCGAACCCAACAATGGTTGAACGATAACATGAAGTTTTGGCCGAAGGATTTGTGGCCCCCTAGCAGTCCAGATCTTAATCCGTTGGATTATTCGATTTGGGCATATGTTGAAGCACGAGCCTGCAAAACATCACACCCTAGTGTGAAAACCCTGAAGTCAACCATAACACGCACATGGCAGTCAATGTCGGAGGACTACGTCCGAAAGCCATGCTCTGGCTTCCGGCGTCGGCTCGAAGATGTTATTAATAAAAATGGAGGACGCATTGAATAAATTTGTTTAAAAGGACTTTATAAAGATAACTGCACTCGAAAATGTTGATATTATTGCTTGAATTAGTTGAAAATGGGATTTGAAAGAAATAGAACAAATTTTCGCATTATATTCTGCCACACCCTGTATTCTTATCTACATAAAAAAAACTGCTAACAGCGTATATCGACACCTGGCGCAACGAAACATTCCCCAATATTTGGTAAGAATCACTGCTTATTATGATTCTTAATAAACCGAGCAAAAGTATAAATGAGCCAAAAAATCTCCGCCCTATATTATCTCAATTTTCGCAAGATATGCAAACATGAAATTACCCCCGCATAATCACAAACCATTCCTGGACCATATTTATTATTGTTGACGACCGGTTCCGTTATTGTTACGACATTTACCCTAATAGTTGACAACTATAAACTTGCAATCTCCTATATAGTTTTAACACTATGTCAGATGATAAAAGGCCAAATAACTTTATGCTGAATAGGCGGTTAAGTTAGGTTACCATATAAAATTGGCTATTTTCACGAACAAATTTTTTGCTGTACTCTATGCCAAAAAGTTGGTATATAATCCAGACCACGTGCAAACAATAAGAAACCTTTCAATGACAATATGGCAAACATTAACAATATGTGTTAATGTAGAGGTTGTATGGTGAAAGCGAGATTAAACTATTGGATAACAATAACATAAAATGTAATAATATATCTTACATTTGAAATATAGTTTTGACTATATAGCAAATTGTTTTTCTTTATGCGGGTTATTATCTGAGATTTGAATAGTAAAAGTATTTCTTGATCACTGGGAATACTTGCGAGCTTTTGTGGTTGACATCAATAGCTTTTCACAATAACATCGCTGTGAAGCAAATGAACAGTTTTTGAAGAAGTTTACATCTGTAGATGAAATCAGTTCGTTTTTTTTGCATGGCTGGTTTGAATTGTTTTTAAATAAATTATCTAATAGATAAATCGTCTAGCTCAAACCTTTGTAGGGGTAAGTGGCGGGACCATCATAATCATCATCATCATTATGAACCAGAAGTATCTTCTGTTTAGTTTGCTTCAAATATACAGTTTGTTGTTTGCTCACAACATGAAGAAAAATTGGCTTTTTATCGAATTATAATATCAGAATAAAACAAACATGAAGACTGGTGCATCGTCTTGCAAATAAAAAGAAGACAATTTGTTTCCCGCTTTTGAAGACCTGGAGAGGGAAAACTATATTTTCAACCTGTTTATGTGCAGATTTGTATGGGAGCAAAAGTAGGTCATCTTTAAGTGATAAATTGAACTACTGATACTAATATTACTTAATTAAAATTTTAATGCAAAATATTTGTTAGTTTTTCTGATCAAATGGTGTATAAATGAAGTAATTCTGTTTAGTCAAACGAGAGTAATTAGCGTTCAAAAACCTTTCACTTTTGCGTAACTCTCTCATTTTTCAAAATTTTGAAATTACACCCGGTAAAGAAAAGAGAAACGTAGTCCTACGTTAAAAAACTACAAAATCACGGACGTTAAGACTTCTACTGGATTCCAGCCCACATCAACATATCGGGAAATGAAAAACCTGACCAACTGGCAACTGGGCTATCATCGCCCCATCAATCGAAGACATATATGCGCCATACGACGATTTCAATTTTTTTTTTCGTCGGCCTATTTTCTCACATGGTAACAATCACCGACGCCAGGAAGACGACTCCACCACCTGAACCCTACCTATCGACTCATGAATATGAGCCGGGTCCAACGGCTTTACTTCCCTTCCGAAGGAAGACGTGACCAGATTTTTTCGCCTCAGAAAAACCACTCACTGGGGTGCCAAGTAGCAGTCACGCTAACCGTTGGGTATCAGATTTCTCTCAAAGAAATCTGATTTCCAACCCAGCCAAATAACTTGACGGGCCACCGAAATTGCCCACCGACAAAACCAAAACCCACTGAAATATAAACGCAACAACCAAGACAAAAGCACTCTCAAGCCACTGCAAAGCTGCTGACACAACTATCAAATCGACCAAAGTGCAAAACAATGGAAAACAACTACCAAACAAACCATCAGTATACCCCGAACCGATCTGCAAACACAGTACAACAACAGAGGAACCAAGAAAGAAAAAAAACACCGCCCACAAACCCAGGACGCTCACACCGAGGAACACCAACAACATCAGACACTACTGATGATGATCATCGCCCTACAAATAGTCAACATTCTACTGATGGTTACAAAGTTGATCCTGAAGACGATGAGGAAACGCTGGATAAATAAGGAGATTCAGACGGCGCAATCCTTGGCTAACATCAACAATGAGCGAAGACAACGATCCTAATTGCAATATATCACTTTGCCTATGTCTCGCTTCCAACAGATGTCTCTCCACCAGTGGAAAATATGCATTTCTAGTATGGTAAAAATCGCTTGCCACCTGATAGCAGAAGCAAGAATGAATGATGCATTACAAGGTCACCAATTTAAATTATAGTATTTAAGAGAACATTTCTATAATAAGTTCTATAAATTCTGTATATAGTACATAGAGTTAAAGTTAAAGGGACCCGTTTCAAATAATCTACCAAACAACAACTATGAACGAAAAAATAATAATAATAACGCGACTGGTCACGCGTTTTAATACAAGAACTCCGAAGACTGTCGTCTTCTTATTTGCTTGTATTACTTTCAGGTGCTTGTTTGGTTTATTTTGCGAGGAGTTGCCCCTGAGTAGAAAGTTATTTACTTTTAATCTAGTTTAATTATTCAAGGCATGAGCTTTCCGATCCGATATGTCATTAGATTAGTTGTTTAACAAAAGCCGCAGTTAGTGAAAACTAGTGATCCTCAGAGTACAGAGATATGCGGAAGCGGCCATGTTGAGCCAATCCATCAGCGAGAACTGTCTAAATCAGAGCCAAACGACCATTTTTACTGTTTGCTGAAATGTTTCGATTGCTAAGTATTGAAATGGAGTTAAAATAAATGGTTAGTATTTATTACGCTTCAAAAATCAAAAATAAATCATTCGTATTCTGCAGAACTCGTGATGTTAATAAAATAACATAATATTTGATTATTATCTGTGTTCGATAATGTTTCTTGTGTCGCTGAGGTCATTTTTCATTTTAGTCAATTCATTCCACTGGTGCCGTGTTATCAGTATTTTAAAGAGAATTCTGATCCAGTGTCTAATTCTCTCTGTTTGTTTGGTTCGCAGATTCCCTCATAGCCGCTCAATAATGAAATCGCCAAGTCTGAAGTCAACATTAGGAATCACTTACATACTCATTCAAGTCCGCAATAGTAATCATCAGAGTATTCTGAGAGTTACTAGTCGTCCATACGACAGTTTCCGGCCAACCCGCCTCCAGTCTTGTCTTGATTTTGTAATGTACATATACGGTGATACATTGGCGTACACCAACAATATTCAAGAAGTTGTTATTGATTGATAGGGGATACTTTCCCCTACACAATGATGGTATTGGTTTGCGTGGGTGGCCTACGGTTTGCAAGGAAAGGTCTCAGAAGCATTTGTTTACAAATTTTGATAGGCCCTATTCTATTGCTGATCGAGGAATAATTTTGAGCAGTCGTAAATTCGCAATTGCTGGCATAGCTACACAGCTACACGAAATAAAAAAGGAAATGACCTCAGCGTTCAGTGAAAGACATTTCAGTGTAATCACTTACCAGTTAAATGTGGGCTTCAAATGGTGAGTTGACAACTTCGAAGGAGGGTGCGGCCGACCTCTCGTCCTCACAAGTTCCTACCTCACGCCTCCACGAGTCATATGATCACAAAAGACTGCCAGCTGAATCATGGAGACGCTGGTTGGCGTAGCCTGGGCAATGTTGTCAATCTGACAATAGCGAAGTGAGGGGGTGCGAGTGAAGATCGTGTACCTTTAAATCATATTGTATATTTCCCATTCTCATTTTAACAATAATTTCAGGACGCTTTGGAATCATTTATGCATTCCAAAACCATGTAAGAGCCGGGAGCAACACGACGGGCATCAAAGGCTCAATTTGTTTTTCAGCATTTCAGCATTACACTTAATTTAAAATTGCACTTCTGAATTTCAACTACTATAAGACTGGCATGTGCTTATAAGCAATGTAAGATTATATTTTAATATTGTGTTTAGTGGCATTATGGTAAGATAAGCCATTTATTTCAGGAATCATCAAACAGGACTCTTCGTTCACTCCAATTGCTATCTTTGAAATGTTACTAGAATTGTATAAAGAAAAAATATTACTACATGTCTTTTAAAATAATATATTTTATTGAAATTTTATCTGTGATATTTGGAATGATCTATTCTGTTTTCAGCTTTTCCAGGACAAGAAGGATATTAATTCATATCTAATTTTTATTTATTTTTCAGTAACAATCCATTGGTAGTATCATTCAAGTTTGAAATTTGAATAAATTGGCATTTTTGTCTATAATGATATCCTAATATTGTGTGTACAAAATATACTAAATATTAAATAACATATAACGGGGAAAGGGAGGGACCATCAGGGCACCCAAGTGAAACGATTTGGATAGGGAGCATGGGACTGCCTCCTCCCTATTGTTAACATTTCGCGGAACGAGGGCGGGCTCTTTGACCCCATCTATTGGGTTTATTCTGTCAATCGGGGGCTCGATTCTAGTGCTGTGCGTGTGAACTTGCTTTTGGAAGGAGATTCTTTTCCCTATATTCGCGGGTTTCGCGTAAGTGTCTTTGCTTACGGGCCCCCCCAAACGTTTTTGGCCCTTCATACAGGAGCTTGATGATCACAAACAATATTAGAATCCTGATCAAATCGTTTTTCAGATTATTCCACTGCTATGGGAAGTTACCTTGCTACAATAGATGTTAGTTTTATATCATCATCATCATCATCAATCACTTCCCAATTAAATGTATTCTACGGTTTCTTTTATTAAATAATACGCATTTTTTTTTTGTGTTACGGAAGTTTTTATTATACTCAGCAATGACATTGACTTGCTGTCATACCTCTTCTGGCGTTTCGTCATACTGGAGCGCAGCCTGAATAAGATGTATCTTCTCACTATTTTCATTCTCATATCGTGGCATGACGTAAAATGCTGAGCTTTTACACCAATCATCACATCCAGAAATATCTGGCTCACATCTTCTTGTGATGTTTTCAATCTCTCAATATGATGGGAAAATATGTTTTCCAACTCGGTAAAAAAAGGTATAAGTTTCCAGATTTATGTAAATAAGAGCATGTACGTTATAATATCTGAATGAAGTTAGAAGTGCCAAATCATTTGAATTTTGAACAGGAGAACAGGATTATCATTTTTTCCTTCTTCAACAAGGAAAGCAATCACTTGAAACGAGTCACTCGTAGTTCCTTGACCCGGTCCGTAATCAAGTGGCGTTTCACTCTGGCTCTGGAAGTTGCATGCAGGTGAATTCTCTGTTATATAATGAGTTCGTTGGCTGAGGAAATGTTACTGGTTGTTGTTCAGCGATGTTTGTTTTTCTCGAGAAATTTAACTTAGTATGCTTCGTTTGATGATTCTTTAGCGAAGTGATTAGCTAATAGGTCTGAAATTTGTTGTGTATCGGTTATGTTATCGTCTTCGGTAGAGATCGTCCAGATGGGTTTTGATGATTATTTTTTTCTGATATGCTTCGTATTTTTCTCCATTTCTTTAAGAGGGGTCTGCTCGTTTGTTTCAGAGAAGTATTGTAGCCGGGATTTTTGTTTTTCTTCGATGACTTTTCTAGCTTCATATCTGTGCTTGCGGAAATTGTCTTTAATTGACTGGTACTCCGGGTGTTCTGTAGAGGTGTTTTTTGAGTTTCCTGAGTGATTTGCGTCTTTTTTTGATAGCGGTTTCCGTTTGGTTTTTGGTGTTCTGATGTTCTTGGAATTGATGATATTAAAGCTTCTCTTATGTGGGTGGGCATTTGGTCGATTGTGTATTCCTGTCGTTTTTCTAGATAATCTTCAAATTCACCAGGCTAGGTTTGCAGCAAGCTCAGGGCTGCATATTGTGACGTCGATGGCAGACGTACTAAGTGAGTCGTTTCGTGTTGCAGAGTGAATGAATGTTATTTGGCCATCATTTAGAGTAATAAGTCCATGTTCGTCAATTAATTTGGTTATTTCTGTGCCTCTCGCATCTTGTGTTACTGGATCCCATTGTGAGTAATGAGTGTATGAGTCTCCAACAATGATTAAAGGTTTCGGTAGAAAATATTTATTCTTATTTATTTGGATTTCTTCGAGTTTTTCTGTGTCAGAGTCATTTTGACCATGATAGTAGGTCCAAAATTAATATACTACCATAGTCATCCTGACCCCCAGTAATATTAAAAATGACTATAAAACTCTTCTCTGTGTGGCATGCATATAGAGATTCATTTCACTTTTCACTTCTAATGCAACGATTTTCACCTCTAATGCAATGATTTCTAGGTAATTCCTTTCTTTATCAGCATTGCCAGCATTGTGGTGTGCGAATATTGAATTATATCCTTTTATGTTGAAAGTTGTTTTGGGTTTTGTTCGAGTTTCTTGAAACGCCATCATGATCATCAGCTGGAGTTCAGCGTGCTTCCTGCGAATTCCGTAAGAATTCCATTGAATGAGCTTCGTAATTTTGGTTTGATATATATATTGGTTTGCTTTCAGGAGATTTTTTTTTCTTTTGGGTTTGCCTTCGATTTTTCTCTCTCTCTCTCTCACTTTTCATTTTTCTTCCAAATTTTTACAAGTTCTTACAAAATGCTCTATAACTCGAGTTTTTTGAAGCATACGAATGTACAATTTTCACAGCAGCTAGCTGAAGGCATCTGCTAACTATTCCACGGGGTTCTGTCAATGTGGTTTTCCCACTTTGGTACATCACTTTTCATTTTTCTTCCAAATTTTTACAAGTTCTTACAAATTTCTCGATAACTTGAGTTTTTTGAAGCATACGAATGTACAATTTTCACAGCAGCTAGCTGAAAGCATCTGCTAACTATTCCACGGTGTTCTATCAATGTGGTTTTCCCACTTTGGTACATCACTTTTCATTTTTCTTCAATTTTTTTTACAAGTTCTTACAAATTGCTCTATAACTTGAGTTTTTTGAAGCATACGAATGTTAAATTTTCACAGCAGCTAGCTGAAGGCATCTGCTAACTATTCCACGGTGTTCTATCAATGTGGTTTTCCCACTTTGGTACATCACTTTTCATTTTTCTTCAATTTTTTTTACAAGTTCTTACAAATTGCTCTATAACTTGAGTTGTTTGAAGCATACAAATGTTCAATTTTCACAGCAGCTAGCTGAAGGCATCTGCTAACTATTCTACGGAGTTCTGTCAATGTGGTTTTCCCACTTTGGTACATCACTTTTCATTTTTCTACAATTTTTTACAAGTTCATACAAAATGCTCTATAGCTCGAGTTTTTTGAAGCATACGAATGTACAATTTTTACAGCAGCTAGCTGAAGGCATCTGCTAACTATTCCACGGGGTTCTGTCAATGTGGTTTTCCCACTTTGGTACACCACTTTTCATTTCTCTTAAAAAATTTATAAGTTTTTATAATTGTCTTAACTTGAGTTTTTTGAAGCATACAAATGTAAATTTTCACAGCAGCTAGCTAAGGCATCTGCTAACTATTCTACGGAGTTCTGTCAATGTGGTTTTCCCACTTTGGTACATCACTTTTCATTTTTCTTCAATTTTTTACAGTTCTTACAAAATGCTCTATAACTTGAGTTTTTTGAAGATACGAATGTTAAATTTTCACAGAGTAGCTGAAGGATCTGCTAACTATTCCACGGGGTTTGTCAATGTGGTTTTCCCACTTTGGTACACCACTTTTCATTTCTCTTAAAAAAATTTATAAGTTCTTACAAATTGCTCGATAACTTGAGTTTTTTGAAGCATACAAATGTACAATTTTAACAGCAGCTAGCTGAAGGCATCTGCTAACTATTCTACGGAGTTCTGTCAATGTGGTTTTCCCACTTTGGTACATCACTTTTCATTTTTCTTCAATTTTTTACAAGTTCTTACAAATTGCTCTATAACTTGAGTTTTTTGAAGCATACAAATGTACAAATTTCACAGCAGCTAGCTGAAAGCATCTGCTAACTATTTCACGGGGTTCTATCAATGTGTTTTTCCCACTTTGGTACACCACTTTTCATTTTTCTTCCAAATTTTTACAAGTTCTTACAAATTGCTCGATAACTTGAGTTTTTTGAAGCATACGAATGTACAATTTTCACAGCAGCTAGCTGAAGGCATCTGCTAACTATTCCACGGGGTTCTATCAAAGTGGTTTTCCCACTTTGGTACATCACTTTTCATTTTTCTTCAATTTTTTTTACAAGTTCTTACAAATTGCTCGATAACTTGAGTTTTTTGAAGCATACGAATGTTAAATTTTCACAGCAGCTAGCTGAAGGCATCTGCTAACTATTTCACGGGGTTTTGTTAATGTGGTTTTCCCACTTTGGTACATCACTTTTCATTTTTCTTCAATTTTTTTTACAAGTTCTTACAAATTGCTCGATAACTTGAGTTTTTTGAAGCAAACGAATGTACAATTTTCACAGCAGCTAGCTGAAAGCATCTGCTAACTATTTCACGGGGTTCTATCAATGTGGTTTTCCCACTTTGGTACATCACTTTTCATTTTTCTTCCAAATTTTTACAAGTTCTTACAAATTGCTCGATAACTTGAGTTTTTTGAAGCATACGAATGTTAAATTTTCACAGCAGCTAGCTGAAAGCATCTGCTAACTATTCCACGGGGTTCTATCAATGTGGTTTTCCCACTTTGGTAGATCACTTTTCATTTTTCTTCAATTTTTTTTACAAGTTCTTACAAATTGCTCGATAACTTGAGTTTTTTGAAGCATACGAATGTTAAATTTTCACAGCAGCTAGCTGAAGGCATCTGCTAACTATTTCACGGGGTTTTATCAATGTGGTTTTCCCACTTTGGTACACCACTTTTCATTTTTCTTCAATTTTTTTTACAAGTTCTTACAAATTGCTCGATAACTTGAGTTTTTTGAAGCAAACGAATGTACAATTTTCACAGCAGCTAGCTGAAAGCATCTGCTAACTATTCCACGGGGTTCTATCAATGTGGTTTTCCCTCTTTGGTACATCACTTTTCATTTTTCTTCCAAATTTTTACAAGTTCTTACAAATTGCTCGATAACTTGAGTTTTTTGAAGCATACGAATGTACAATTTTCACAGCAGCTAGCTGAAAGCATCTGCTAACTATTCCACGGGGTTCTATCAATGTGGTTTTCCCACTTTGGTACATCACTTTACATTTTTCTTCATTTTTTTTTTACAAGTTCTTACAAATTGCTCGATAACTTGAGTTTTTTGAAGCATACGAATGTACAATTTTCACAGCAGCTAGCTGAAGGCATCTGCTAACTATTCTACGGAGTTCTGTCAACGTGGTTTTCCCACTTTGGTACATCACTTTTCATTTTTCTTCAATTTTTTACAAGTTCTTACAAAATGCTCTATAACTTGAGTTTTTTGAAGCATACAAATGTACAATTTTCACAGCAGCTAGCTGAAGGCATCTGCTAACTATTCTATGGAGTTCTGTCAATGTGGTTTTCCCACTTTGGTACATCACTTTTCATTTTTCTTCAATTTTTTTTACAAGTTCTTACAAATTGCTCGATAACTTGAGTTTTTTGAAGCATACAAATGTACAATTTTCACAGCAGCTAGCTGAAGGCATCTGCTAACTATTCTACGGAGTTCTGTTAATGTGGTTTTGCCACTTTGGTACACCACTTTTCATTTCTCTTAAAAAAATTTATAAGTTCTTACAAATTGCTCGATAACTTGAGTTTTTTGAAGCATACAAATGTACAATTTTCACAGCAGCTAGCTGAAGGCATCTGCTAACTATTCTACGGAGTTCTATCAATGTGGTTTTCCCACTTTGGTACATCATTTTTCATTTTTCTTCAATTTTTTTTACAAGTTCTTACAAATTGCTCGATAACTTGAGTTTTTTGAAGCATACAAATGTACAATTTTCACAGCAGCTAGCTGAAGGCATCTGCTAACTTTTCCACGGAGTTTTATCAATGTGGTTTTCCCACTTTGTTTCATCACTTTTCATTTTTCTTCATTTTTTTTACAAGTTCTTACAAATTGCTCGATAACTTGAGTTTTTTGAAGCATACGAATGTACAATTTTCACAGCAGCTAGCTGAAAGCATCTGCTAACTATTCCACGGGGTTCTATCAATGTGGTTTTCCCACTTTGGTACATCACTTTTCATTTTTCTTCCAAATTTTTACAAGTTCTAACAAATTGCTCTGTAACACGCAAAGAAATCACTCTGTTTTGAATCAACAAAATATTTGGTCGGTATTCAATACAACGTCAACAAATAAAATTATTTAAAGTCATCACTGCTGTGTGATATTAGTTTAAATAATATTTCATTTATAGCATTTATTTTTCAACTCAAATGATTATTTTATTGTTTTAACAAAATACTTTTGCACCCTAAAAAATCACACTGTTTTGAATAAAAAAAAACATGTTGCTGTTATTCAAAACAAGGTTTCTTTTTGTTTCAATTCATAAAAAAGTTCTAAATCAATTCAAATTTGAATTCAAATCAAACCACTCAAATTATTTGAAGTAATTACCGCTGTGTGATACTCGTTTAAATTATATTTGATTTATAACAATCCCATATCTTTTAAACTTCGTTTTAAACAAAAATGCTTAATTAATTGTTTTAATAAAATAGTTGTATGAGCGCACATTTCATAGCAATCATATTGCTACCTCTGACCTCTGCTTTCCTAATGTCAGTTTAAATATAAAATACTATAATTTGTAAAACAAATTATCAACGAGTTATTCTCTTTGCAGATAACTGGAAAAACAGCAAAACAGTAAAACACGACTTTCAGTTCTATAAAGCAAAAAGTTTTATTTCAACTCAAAGGTTTTGTTGAATTAGTTCATCAGTTTTATTGGTCCATATTTAAACCAAAATTTTAGTTGAATTGATTCCTATTTTGTATTGGTATAACTACGTATTTTTTTGCGTGAACTTGAGTTGTTTTTAAGCATACGTGTGTACAATTTTCACAGCAGTTAGCTGAAGGCATCTGCTAACCATTCCACGGGTTGCTGTCAATGTAGTTTTCACACTTTGGTACATCACTTTTCATTGGTTCATTTTCCACATTTTGGTGGGTAGCTCTATATAGTGTGGAGTAACTTATGGATGCTTTGCATCCACAAAAACAAAATGAAATATTTCATGCTACTTTTTTGTGGCTCAAAAAAGTTTTCATCCTCAAAAACCAGGTGGCACTACAATTGACAAAAAATATTTTTTGTGGCTGGGATTTTTGGGCCTCCGCTCACAGAGGTGACATTTTCAGCAAAATAAAAATAAACTTAAAATAATGCGCCTGTTGTGCAGTTTTGGATTTTTTTTTTATTATAAAAAAAACCGCTTTTTAATAAAATTTTTTTTGTATTTTCTAGAAGTATTTTGGAATGTTCGTCTTTTTTTTTTAAAAGGGGGTGTGTTTGTTTTTTCCCCCCGGTGTCTTTTTTTTTTTTTTGTTGGTTTTTTTTTTTTTTTTTGTTTCTTTTTGGGGGGGGGGGGGGGGGGGGGGGGGGTTTTTTTTGGGAAAACTGTGTGTTTTTTGGGGGGGGGGGGGGGGGGTTTTTTTTTTTTTTTTTAAAATTTTTTGATATATTTTTTTATTTTGTTTTTTTTTTGGGGGGGGGGGGGGGTGTGTTTCTGCAAAAAAAAATAAAATCCGACCCCCCCTTGTTTTTTTTTTAATAAAAAACAAAACCATGATTCATTATCATGTCAATTCTGGCCTGTTAGAAAGGCTTAAGTGCAATGACCGATTTCCCCCGAGAACATAGATCCCTCGTATCTGATCCGTTCTCCTGTAGAAAGAAGATCCGTTTTGCTGTAGTGTGATGTATGGAAACCGATAATCGCCTTTTAGCCCGATTGAAATGACCGATTTGTGACCGCTAATCAATGTGTTTTGATAGGTATATATCTGTTTTATTTTGCATTCAACTCAATAGCAATTATGAAAAAGAAGTGCATTAGCATTCAGCCACCTGAAAAGTTTCCATTCTACTTTTACAATACAAAGTTTGAAGCAAAGATTTTTGCCAAGATTTTCTGCAGTTAAATAAAGATAAAAAAGATTTTTTTGGAAAAAATTAAAGATGGGAACGAAAAATAATGTGGCAGCCCTGTGTATGAGGCAAACGACGTAGAAATGTATGAGCTTGGTACGCAGATTTTTCGTTTTGGCTTGACTATTGAAAGAACGAAACCATAATTTTTTTAAATTTTTAAACTAGGGTGATTGGTGATTTTTGAGCATTTTCGGGTCTAATACGTTCCGCGCAGAAGTTTATAGTTGCTGAGAATTTGATAAATATTTTTTTCAATGCTCGAAAATCTGGTTTATTACCATTGAGGAGGCTTTTGAATCTCTTAATTACCGTTTAGGCGGTGCACCTTTTGCGAGTTTAAGCTTAGCTGATTGCAAAATTAGAAGCAATTTTAACAATCCGAAACAATCATTCTGTTTTGTCATTTCAAGCAATAAAATAGAACAAACAAAAAAATTTTGCACATTGCGGGTGCCGAACTGGCTCAGCGGTACTTAATTTTATTACAATGCACGTTTGCCGCAGTAATTGCGGATGGCTCTTCATGTTTCATTCGCCTGTATAATATAATTGTGTTATTTCTTAATTAATATGCATGGTCCTTCAATATAATACGATCATTTTTTAAATCAGTTACCTTTTCAATAAATGTAAGTTTCTTTTTCTAGGTCTCTCTGGTAAACCAAGCAACTCTAGTATCTCATGTTCAACTTCTAATTGATCGTCACTATTCATCATCGTTTCCATTACAGTTTGCCCGACTCCATTATCCACGTAGAGTCCAGAAAACGCGCCAAAGACATAGACAATATTCAAAATCAAAATCACAGAAATTTTAACATATTGCATCTTGATCACTAGCACAAAACAAACTTTCAGAATACGATATGCTAGCCACTTTTAATACAATAAATGTTGTGTATATGATCAAGGTCCGGATTAGTTTCGACACTGTGGCGTTATTGAATTGTTTTATGCATTTGCCCGAACTTAAATTTTAGATACTTTTTGTTGCATTATCAACTTTTACAATAAATATATATTGCGATCACTTCCTCTTATCCACTGATCACCAAACAATTTGAATACGCATATTTGTGCGTCAGGCTCAGTCGAAGGGTTTAACACACTCGACGGATAATATACAAGAATGAATAAACACCACTCAATTCTCTTAATGTTCAAGGGGTCGATCAATCTCGTCAATCTGGGAGCATTGCTTCAGTTTTCCAATAGATGTCGTGGTATCGACAATCAATGTGAAACTACACTGAAAAGAATCTTGCAGTAAAAACTACAATTTTACCTGACTATGCCTATTTTCAAAACTACCATGAAATTTCAGTCAAATTTACTACGTTTGTGGTATAGCCTTGAACATTTGTGGTATATTTGACTGACCTCATGTTGATATCAACCCCACCATTGTTGATGTTATCGCAGGTATGGTAAAATCAAACGCATTTATAGTCAGGTGAAAATTGTTGGTGTTTGCGCTTAAATTAACCCTCGAAATGGTAGTTTCTACTGCGGATTTTTTTTTGCGTGTAGCGATTTGAAATTGATTCACTGTTGGTACGAAGTACACCTAGCAGGTTGCACCTTGCAATACACTCTTGCGCTTTTCGGTACTAGAAACATTGTTTTTCTTTTGATTCGCTTTGTTATTTTGACAGAAAATTTGTGGGTATATTCGTGTGAGTTACGTTACTATACGTAAAAAACTATAAGGGACAGCCCAATGGGGTTGTACGCAAAGTTGCTATTTACTCCAAGACGCGGCGTTTAAAGCAATGTCATATTCAGCCGGGCGCGGTTATGGAAATTTCAAACAGCCCAAGAGAAAATGTTCACCAAATAAACTCTTTAATTGGAAAATTGATTTGGTCGTCCTGAAAAGGACGGATTTAGTTGACGGGGGAGAAACAGTTCGCGATTGAACTTGGGCTTTCTTTCTTGGTTCATCTCGTGGGATGATTGATTCTTGTCTCGTTGTCACGGGCGGCTTTTTCCCGCCAAATTGTTGGCTTCAGCAGCAATGTTTCTCACAGCGAGGTTGACGGGAGCATCGGCAACAACAGCCAACTGCAACAACGTCGTTCTGGGCAACGACTGCTCGCCGCCGCCAGCTGCGATCCTAAGACCACTGCACAGCTTAACGACTGTCGTAAAACTGAATCAAAATGTTCTGCTAAGAGCTATGAGGTAAAAGGGTCGGATGCTAGTGCACGAAAGAAAGCGGTAATGTGATACAAATTGCACCAAAGGTTACGAAATTCAGTTATTGCGCCACAATAATTAGTTTTAATTACGGCACGCTACACGGATGATTTTCTTAACCGAAACATTTCTAATTTGCTTGCCACCACCAGCAACTAATCCGCTATGCACAACTAGGAACTACAACGAACTCAACCACATAGTCGGTCTGAAGTGTCGCAGTTCGGTTCGAATTATCCGATCTAGAGTTTCGTTCGTTGGTTGTTCAACGTTCTTTGTCATTTACTCCGTGATGCGGCGTTTAATTAATGCTTTTTGCAGCCGGGGCGCGGTGATTGAAATAAATTTGAAACAGCACAAGAGAAAATTTTAACCAAATAAACTCTTTAATTAGAAAATTGATTTGGTCGTCCTGAAAAGGACGGATTTAGTTGATGGGGGAGAAACATGGTTCGCGATTGAACTTGGGCTTTCTTCTTGGTATTCTTGGTTCAGCTACTCGTCGTTGCGGGTGGCCATGTTCAGGTGACGTGGGATAGTTGATTCTTGTCTCGTTGTCACGGGCGGCTTTTTCCCGCCAAATCGTAGGCTTCAGCAGCCATGTTTCTCGCAGCGAGGTTGACGGGAGCATCGGCAACAACAGCCAACTGCACCAACCCTCTCTGGGCAACGACTGCTCGCCAGTGCTGCTGCCGGCTACGATCCAACTGCAGATCCTACTCTGCACAGCTCCACGACCACCGAAAAACTAATTCAAAATGCGAAGGTGTACATATATATAACATTCATGGCTGCCTAGGAGACGTTCGTTTCTTAAATATGAAATCTGTGCTAGAAAAGTACTGTGTATTTGGTAAATTTACCCTGAAAAAATCGGCATTATAAGACATTACCTTATTATTATATTTGCGTTAATTTTAATAGTTGAATGTAATAAATCAATAAATTTAAATATTGGAATCGAAGCGTAGACAATGTCCCGATCGATTGGTGAAAACATTTTGAAAATCGATCATAAAATGACTTAGTTATTAACGTTCAAAACCTATATATTTTTCGTGACGCTCCAAATGTTCGCAATTCGAACGTGTACCCCAGTATTGAAAACACAGACGTAGTCCTACGTCAAAAAAAACCGTTGAAGAAACTACCCTCTCGAAGGTTAAGTTAAGCACAAACACCAACAATTTTCACCTGACTATAGAGTTATAAATGCGTTTGATCTTACCATGCTTACGATTAGATCATCCATGGTGGGGATGATATCAACATGAGGTCAGTCAAATATACCACAAATGTTGAAGGCTGTACAATGAACGTTGTAAATTTTATTGATTTTCTGCATCATTGAAGTTGGATTAAAGCTGAAAAGTGCCCCACTAAGATTGAACTAATGCTATATCTTTTGTTATACCATAAGACATGGCTGAAGTAGCATTATTGCATTGGTAATGCATCACTAAATTTTTAATGCTAATCTAACGCTTCATTACTTGACAACAGTTGAATTGATGCGATCCCGCATTAATGATGTTGATTTTGGGTTGAATAGATGCAATAATAAAATGCTTGTGGTTACTTGGGTAAGCTTGGGACCGATGTGCTGGTACTTCCTGAGTCAAAAACTATAGTGATTTTCTTCTTGACTATCGAGCCGCTGAACTCGAAAAAAAAAATTTCATAGGCTTAGGTCAGTATCGACTAAAAAAGTAAATAGGTTACGAATTTTTGTTCAATATTACCAAGCGGAATTTTGACAATTGCTCTGCATGGAACGAAATGTCACCTTCACTAACGGAAGAATCGAGCGAAATATTTTTCCGAAATTAAAAGTGACAGCTCCCATTAGTTTGCGTGGAAACCTTACAAATTCCAATTTTATTTTTCGTTTTTTTTCAGGTGGACCCGCATAACGAAAAACAATTTGCTATATAGTCAAAACTGTATTTCGAATGTAAGATATATTATCACATTTTATGTTACTGTTATCAAATAGTTTAATCTCATTTTCACCATACAACCTCTACATTAACACATATTGTTAATGTATGCCATATTGTCCTTGGTTTCAGGCCTTACAAAAAACGTAAGGTCCATGGCGTTTCGGAGGCTACCAGCAAAAAGCGGTTGGATCGAGCTAAGAGGATCCTCTCTCGGCACGCTGGTCAGGAGTTTGTTTTTTCGGACGAGAAACTGTTCGTGCTGCAGCAGCCGCACAATGTGCAAAATGACCGGGTGTGGGCGCCATCGAGGGACAGCATTCCTGAATCCAATATAAACATCCCTCGGTTCCAAAGTGCCGCGTCGGTGATGGTTTGGGGGGCAGTATGCAAACGTGGTAAGCTACCCTTGGTGTTTATTGAAAAAAACGTCAAAATCAACGCGGCGTACTACAAAACTGAGGTTTTGGAAAAGGTTGTTGCCCCCAGTCTCCGAAGCCTCTACGGCGATGAGCACTACGTGTTCCAGCAGGACGGTGCACCAGCCCATACGGCAAATGTGGTTCAAGCCTGGTGTCGGGACAATTTAACCGACTTTCTGGACAAAACTTTGTGGCGTCCCAGCTCCCCGGACTTGAATCCTCTCGACTTTTTTGTTTGGTCCTATATGATGGCGAAGCTGAACGAATACAAGGTCAGCACTTTGGATCATTTCAAGACGGTAATTCTCAAAATCTGGGACGAAATGCCCATGCAGTCCGTGCGTGCCGCCTGCGACGCGTTCGAGAAACGTTTGAAGCTCGTTAAGGAGTACAAAGGGGGGGTCATTCCAAGAGAAATGTTGTAAACGTTCCTTGTAAACATAGCTTTCAATAACATAAATCCAAAAAATAAAAAAACATGTTTTCATTTTTTTAACAAATTTTGAAAGTGTATCCGAACTTATTGAACACCGTGTATAGAATCTATAGTATGTACAATGAGTAGTATTGATCATAACAATAAGATGATAATGGACGAATCCAAGCTGAAAAAAGAAGAAGACACCGAGTGGCAGGTCTGCGATTTCTCTGGGGAGAATCACCCAGGTGCACATTTCTAGCTCTGTTTGGTGAATCTTACTCAGTCTCCACGGATATTTTTTCCTTACACCACTGTAGAGATTGTTCGACACAGTTGGTACCAATGACGTTTATACAAGGTCCGGACCATCAGGCTTAACGGTATTCGTGAGATGTGTAAATGTATAGTGGTATTTGTGTTTCCTCACAATGTTTTTCTTTTTACACGGCACAGCTGTTAATGGTGATGTTAAACTATCAGTTCACAGTGTGGAATGTTATGGTAGTTTGACGTCGGCACTCGCTTGCCCAACAATTTTTACTATATTTTTGCTTCCAACACAAGTAAACTATCCGATGGGCCGGACCTTACATGAACGTCATTGAGTTGGTACATCTACTGAGCGTGAGAACTGACAGTTCGCTGCCTGAGCGTTCATACACTTACTGCAGTGTGAACGGTAAAGAGTGAAAGAGTAAAAAAAGACTACACCGCACTGACGAGAATGAAACCTTAATCTTAACATTAAGAAAAAATGGTTAAAAGACGGGAATAAGAAAATTCAGTGCGAAATTTTTTCGCGAAAAAAAAATTAGTTTGGACGACGGTACAGGGAAACTTGATCTTAATTGCGTGCTATGTGGAGCAGATTCAAAATCTCTTCCTTCAAAATCTCGACTTCCCTGGGCAAGAGTATCATTGTGCTTGCCACACAAGGGAACGTCCATTAATTATGTCACGCAAAAAGTGACTTTTTATAACCCCCCCCCCCCACGTTTTACCACCCCCCCCCCCCCTTACTGCGTGACATAATTAATGGACCTTCCCCAATATACAAATTCATGCATTGGTGATTGGCTTTGAAAGCTCTCAATTTAATAACTGTGGAAGTGCATCTAGAACACTACGTTAAAAGCCTGGCAATAAGCTAATTGCGATAAGCAATAAGCTTGGATACGCCGTGTGACATGTGCATCCCACATATCATTCCCATGCTTTCCAATTCTGCACTTCCAGCAGACCACACCAGTGGGAACATGCTGAGAAGGTTAATTCGACCCGGCATCGAACCTTCAGTTCAATGCCTGTCATTTATGGTGACAAACAGAAGTGTCGCATTACCAATTTATTGAACCATGCTGTTACCAAGTACAGCCATGGATTTGCAAGGGACTCTAACTTTCCCTCTTTCGCATGGACAACGATCGCTGATTGGTGATCGTTGTACATAGCATTTTATTTATTGGCGCTTCAAGTGTCTCCAGTTAGGAGACTTGTAACAAAATTAGAGAATCAAATAAACATTCGTGAACCAACCACCAAACGTAGTGCATCGTTTGGTTAGATATATCACGGCCGACGTCTGGTAGAACACTAGACGTCACATGGCGACCGTGACAGGACTCGAACATGCAATCTTCGTCACATGGCTACCTAACGACAGGTGGACCTGGTGAACAATTATTATTACAAGTGATAATGCAGAAAAAAACATGAAGAAATATTGCAGCCATGAAAGAGATTGGAAAAATAAGCAACCCGAAGCATGAGAAAGTCGGTGAAATTATCGGGCGTGTAGATAATGAGCGAGTGGCGAACAGTTTTCGATCGTTACCGTCTTTACTGTGGAACAGATTTTGCTTTGCTTCGGAATGATAGTGCAACACCAAACCGTGAACTGACACAAAAAACTGTTTCTTCCGCATCGCAAAGTAATAACAGTGACTCGTATTAAGCAGAAAAAAAAGCCTTCTCCAAATGAAACAGTGAGTGCACAGTCAGAACAAAAAGTAACCTCATTTACCTAGTGATGGGAAAATCTAACTCTAAATCGGAAGTGGTACACAACGCGGATGCCCAGATCCGGATAGTGAACACCCAGAGTTACCACCTTGAACTGCTAGAGCAGCATGAGGTGTTAATCTACGTGATTTTAACAATTGTGGCTACACACCTGTTGCTTACGTTATACATGATGCTGAAAAAAAGAGAACGCAAGCGTGCGTTGAAGATAATTAAAAGCATGGACAAGCTAAACGAAGTCTAAAGTCAGTGAGTTCTTAAATTCGTAATCAGACTATAAGAACCATGAACGTACGTGAAAACAGTACATCAATGTGAAATTTTACGCTACCAGAAATGCACCGTGCAAGTGAATAGTAATTTGCCGTCCCGATGACCGATTCCCTCTCCGATGAATGTGACTGTTGTTGTGAAGAAACAACTCCCATTTAAGCAGTGCAACGAGCAAGCGTTGAGGAGTGCGCCTCCGCTGTGCAATATCAACATCAACAAACGAGCGTTGAGGAGTGCGCCTCCGCTGTAACTATCATGCAAATAATCTTCAATTAAAACACAATTAGTAAGTAAAATTTATATTAATTATTTTCAATCATAACTATTTAGTAAAAATCATCAAATGAAGGAACATTTTCATAAACTTAAGCAAATTTATGAAGAATAAAAGTTCTTCGTAAAGTGCACTGCGCAGAAAAGTGTAATTTGTTTCAAGGAACATCCATTAATTATGTCACCCAAAAAAGTGACTTTTAAGACACCCCCCCCCCCCCTTCAAAAAAAAATTGTATGGATTGTCACATTTTCCCAAACCCCTCCTCCCCTCTTACTGCGTTACATATTTAATGGACTTTCCCTTATGGATGTGAAGAGTCGAATAAAGGTTGAATAAAAGTCTAATAATAACTTTTTTTACTGTACCCCGAAAAGTTTTTAACTAAAACAAAATTTGATCATCTGGTTACTTTACTCTTGT
The DNA here is from genome assembly GCA_024533555.2 of Aedes koreicus. Classification (NCBI taxonomy): domain Eukaryota; kingdom Metazoa; phylum Arthropoda; class Insecta; order Diptera; family Culicidae; genus Aedes; species Aedes koreicus. The sequence goes on from JAHHFK020002890.1 coordinate 336,110, forward strand.
TATACATCCCATTCTCAACTACTGGAAGCAATGAATTAGCACTCCCAAGGATAACGACTATGATGTATGTAATAGGCTTAACCGAAGTTATTGTTTCCAGCGGTTGATTCGCTTCGTCCACTTCAACTTTGTACGTCTGAAGGAAGTGTATTAGCTCGGGAATATTAGGAATATTAGCATTTAGAATCCACCAAAAGTAGCCCAAAACATTAACTGGCGCGGTTTTTGCTATTTGATACATGTATCTTATGAATGTTATACACAAACAACAGTCATGACATTCAGAAGGCGATTTAATAGTGTCGTTATAAATGACTTAAGAAAATCATTACGATTGACTAAGAAAAGCATAGTTGCCCAAATGGATGTCATAAGAACCTTTGGACATCAAACTACAGTGAGCTCGTGATGTTTCATAAGACAAATCTTATAAATTTCAATTGGTTTTTTATGACAGTGTCAAACGTCGTTATCGACATGGCAGGATTTTTTTGCTTTGTTATTTTTAACCATCAAACGAAACTGCCTACCAATTTTAGTATTGGCCACAATAAAGCCTGCTATGGATCTTTTGTACATAGTTAATATTAGATCATCAAACAGAATAATAAGGGAAATGGTCCAGGAATGGTTTGTGACTATGGGATACTGCTGCAGAATTTTTTTTTCGATTCTTTACTTCTCCAGCGAATCAATTACACGTTAGAGTGTACTGTCACGACCGGTAGCCTCTTTGATTTCCTCTTCTGTCAAAAAACTCGACGGCGTTTGCATCCAAATAGGCGATCTCCCATGGACTTGTTTCTTCATCGAAAGCATCATCATCTCCACAATACAAACGAGACGACGGATCGGCGATATTCTCGAGCCCACGTATAAGTTCAACATCATAACGATAAGGACTGAGTCGTAATGCCCAACCATCTGCCCGAGTTAAGGCTCTCTTTGAAGCCTCGCGGGTCCGGTTCAAGATGAACGTTATGCCCTTAGCATCAGTGCGCAACGTGAAATGCCGTCCTAACAAAAAATGGGAAAAATGCTCGACAGCCCAAACGGCATCCAAAGCTTTGCGCTGGTTCTGGGCTTTTTTTTTCTCGGTGCCGGTTAATACCTTTGACGCAAAACTTATTATTCGAGGAATACGTTTGTTGTCAATTTGGACGAGCACTGCCCCAAAAGCTTTGGGTGACGCATCCGTATACAAAACGGTTTTTTCTTTCTCCGAAAAGTAGCCCAATGAAATTGTGCAGTTTACAATACGATCCTTTAACAATTCAAATGCTTCCTTCTGTTCATCCTCCCAGTTCCAAGTTTTCGATGATACGACTGCCCACAAAGGAGATGAGATATCCGCAAAATCCTTGATATACGAGCTCACATATGTGGCCAATCCCAAGAAACTGCGCAGCTCTGATGTAGTGGCGGGGTGACGAAACTTCCTGATATCTTTTATTTTAGATTCCTCAATATGGAGCCCGTATTCATCCAATTCATGTCCAACGAATTTTATCCTCCTTCGATCAAACTCACATTTGGTCGAGTTAAGCGTCAGATTATTTGTCCGCAAAATCCGTATCGCATGAGCTACAAATCTACGATTTGTCTAAGTTCCTCAATCGTTTCAGCGAAAAGGAGAATGTCTTCGATATAAACAATCTTATTCTTAACAGGTTCCAGAATGCGGCGCATCTCTTGCTGAAAAAAATCGGGTGCACAGTTTACCCCAAACATAAGTCGAGTAAACCGATACATCCCGTCTTCAGCTAAGAAGGTGGTTAAAGCTCGCGAGTCGGCATCCAACTCAAGGTGGTAGTAAGCGTGAGACAAATCAAGCTTTGCAAAAAATTTAGCTCCGTGCAATTTGACTTTCATGTCTTCTATTAGCGGTAAGCGGTAATATTGACGCTTAATCGCCTTATTTGGTGCACGCATATTGACAACGAGGCGAAAATCGTCCTTGCCTTTTGGGACAGCCGATGACATCGCTGATCTCCATTTCTTTCAACCGACATCTAGCTGCTTCGCGGTACGCCACTGGGACATTGAAGTAGGCGTTTCTTTTTTATCCACAAAGAATTTTATCTTAACCCCGGGCATCTTTGGAAACACGTTACGACATCCACGCCAACTTTCAAAAGCTTCATTTCACTAGCAGTGCTCCGACCTAGCAGTGAACAACGACCGTCCTTTACCACCTGGAAATCCGCAATGACAGCCGGCTTATCAATTCCATCTGCTTGAATCTTTGATTGGAAAGCAAATTCAATTGACATTGGTTTGTCAGACGCATAGCCACGCAGTCCACGGTTTCTAGATATCTCAATTGGTTTTAGGAATATAGATCCAGCTTTAAAACTTTCATCGAGTTTGTTTCAGTCATTCCCGCCAATGACATTGACATCTGCCCCAGAGTCAATTAGAAACCGGATGGAATACGATGAGGCTAGCAGTCTACTAGAACGTCATCGAGAGAAAGCGCATTGATTTGCTGAAAAAGAACATATGGAACATTTACTTAAAGAAAACTAATATAATACCGCATATATATTATATATCCAGAAAACTTGATTCATTTTCATATTGAAAAAAAAAAATTCAATGTTGTACCTGTTCCTTGCTATCTTCGACCCGGACGCGTTCTCTGGAAAATTCATTTCTCACGACGTTTACCACCTTTCTTCGGCATGTTGCTGCAAAGTGTCCTGACGCCCACATGAATTACAATTCTTGTTCACAGCAGGACACATTTGATTGCCATGGGACGCACGGCTACATCTTGAGCAACGCTGGTGTCGCGGCAGGGACGATATTCTATCTCGTCGAAATTGTTTCGGACCTGCGTTTCTTGTCGCCATATCGTCATGTTTACGTTCTTCGGTTCCTCTTGAATATTTCTTGGAAACAGCCATTGAAAGATTGAAGATTGAAAGGCTTCATCCCTCGTCGCAGACTGAACAATAAAGTTTGTCTCATATCCATATGTCCTTGCTGCCTTTGCTAATTCGCGATTCCTCAAACCCCTGATGAGCTGAGTTCGAACGAAACGGTCTTGTTCTGATGGACTGTAATCACATAGCCAAACTTTTTCCATCAGCCTTGCGTAGAAATTTACTGCTGATTCCGCTTTTTCTTGCTGCATGGTCAGAAACGCATCGTGCTCAGCTGAAGTGTCCGTCAGTGATTTCAAATATGCCTCGATGTTATTTTTGAAGGAAACATAGCAACCAGGATCATTTGATGTAGGTCGTAACTTGGCAGCACGAATAATTGCTTGGAGCTCGTCACCAACCGAAAGAAGTAGCAATTGTGATCGTTTAACCGGATCAAGTGCGTCGGACAAAGATGCTGCGATTTCGAAATTCTCGATTAATTTCGTCCAAGTTTCCCACATTTTATTAGCCGCTACCTTTGGGAAATTGCTTGATATTGTCCCACCTGATGAACGACATGCCACCATCTGATGGTACCGTGGCTGGTGTTGTTTCAGGTACATAACTTTCCTTTTCAACTGTTGGCAAGACCGTCTCACCAGTTTGAACATGACGACTAGCTCCAGTTATCTCAGCAATGATATTTTCAAGCTCGTCCCCATTTTGTCTCAATTTTCTATTCTCCCTATCCGAGTCAATAATCACATCATAATCTGCAAAGGCGTTGTCCTGCGCAGCATCGTCTCCGCCTCTGTTATTAATCGACCGAACAAATCTTCCTGGACTCGATTCTTGATTACGTGTTGCTTCCTCAAAATTTCTCTCAGAGTCAATCTCGTGCGCTGGTGCACGAACATATTTGCCTGGACTTGACATGATGGCACTTCTAGTAATTTTCCTCTGAACAATGAATACCTTCAAGCTTGCCTGTAAAGTAATTAAAATAAATTACGTTGCAGTGAGACAACTGACATAACGAGAAAGTATTTTTTTTTTCAGGTAACGCATACTATTACTTTTATACTCTCATAACACTCATACATCTATCACCGCTCACATTTCTTCATGCAAACCGTACGCAAACTTTACTTGTAATGTTGAAATGCTGTCAGCGATGGGTGAAAAGTTGAGCACTATTTCGATCCATTCAATACGAAACGTTTCACATGTTCTTATATGTACGCTGATTGGTGTGCGTTGTATATAGTTTTTTTTTTTTTGGGGCGGGGGGGGCAAAAGCCGCAGGGGGTATTAAAAATTTTTAAATTTGGGGGGGGAGTGGAAAGAAAACAAAAATCTCTCGGGTGAGTTTGCATTTGCCAATGTGCGGAGTACCTTTTCACTAAGCATCGAAAGAATTGCATCCCTGCCGAGTGGTGATAAATCGGACAGCTCCCATGTTAAAGTATAGACGAAAATTTTAAAATGCTTCTGAAAAATTCAAATTAAATTCTAATTAAAAGCAGTTTGTTGTATGATAGATGCAATATCCAAAACTACTCAATGAAGACATTTTCAGCAAAATAAAAAGAAAAAAAAATCAGTGGGGTTGTGTATAACTCACAACCGGTTGACGTAGACAACGTTAAACCATTTGATTAGTTTCTTTAGTTTAGTAGCGGAACATTGCAACTCAGGTACTGTTCTAATGGGACGTTGGATTAGCATAAGTAAGTGAGTAAGTATGTTAGAAAATTCGCTTGATTCGCTTCTTAGAAATTATTTGGCGGCCCTGGAAAGGGACGTTTAATTTGAATGTTGGTATAATGGAAGGCAACGGTGGTGCTGGCTGTAGTGATTGTGTTGATATGATAGACCAGCTGGAGACCATTATCCTTATCGTGATATAGATTGTTCAGGGTCTGTTTGGGAATTCAAAGTCAATAATTAATGATATTTTTGATAGTTGACAGTCGCAAAAATCTCCAACTTGATTGAAGCAAAAATCTCGAAAATCTATCGAGAAATGATAAAGCTATTAGCGTTAAAACTGTTTCAGTTATTTTCAAATTTTAATTTGACCTCTACCCTTACCGTAAGGCGTAGTCTGATACAAAAAAAACGTGGGTTATAGATCGTTAGACCAGGATTAGATAGTAATGCTAATGTTATGCTAGAAAATTATTTTTTACACTCTTTAGGAAGCATTTGGTGGAATGTAACTTCGGAGTATCAAGTTCGAGAATCAAAACGTTGTCCGTGATAAGGAATTTCTTGATATTTACCGGAACGTAACATTCTTTTGCAACACCGATGGATGAATATGTACACAAAATATACTCATCTTTTATTTGTTAAATTTTAAATGGCATTTGTGTAAAATGAAATGGCAATTGTAAAAACCTTTCGGTTGGTGCAAAAATCTCAAAAATAAATGAATCAAGAAACGATCGAATTATTAGCGTCCAGTGTTTAATTTTGTTGTGACGGCAGCCATTTGTAAATTGTACACAATGCTCAAATTATGCAACGAAGAGAAAACTAAAATTATTATAGCCACCGCTGTCTGCAAATCGGTAAGAACTTGGAAAGTAATGTTAGATAAATTCAAATCATACAAACTCTCTCGAAATTGAATTCGTCGTCCTGAAAAGGACGGATTCGAAATGGTCCGCATTTGAATTAAAACCTTCTCGGTCTTTTGATCAAGCAGGTTATTTCGGCCGTTGCACGTTGCGCCTTACCAAAAGATGGCTAGCAGCAAGATCACACACACACACACACACACACACACACACACACACACACACACACACACACACACACACACACACACACACACACACACACACACACACACACATAAGCAGCTTATGTCGTTCGTCGTGGCTGAACTCACCGGCTGGCTACAAATAAATCACTGGCTTGGGCAACCGTCTGCCTAGCAAACCATTGCATAATTTATGGCTTCCTAGCAACGGATTGCTAGCAACAGCCTGCAGCACAATTTGCGCAATTACCGACGGGTGGTCGCCAGTGCACCTTCTATGGTACTTGCCATCGCCACTCAGCACTACCGAATGCACCCTCTAGGGTACATGCCATCGCCAGCTGCCAATCCATAATGGCTCGTTGCTCCGCACAGCTCCAGTACTGCAACACGAATGATAAAATTTACTTCTTCTTCTTCTTCTTTATTGCTTTAACGGGACTTTAACCCTAGGGGTCATTCGTCCCGGGATAAAATTTGCGAAGGTGTACCCCTTTTATATCGTACACTGCTGCTTATGAGACCTCCCTTGCTCATATTTGAAATCTGTTATAGGAATTTACTGTGCATTTATTAAATTTAGCCTGCAAAACAAAATTATAAGACATCACCTTTTATTTTCGTTATTTTCAAAAGTTTGAAATTGTTAACGGATAATGTTTGAAACTTGAATGGATACGCGCGAAAATTTCAAACCGATTGGTGTAATCATCTTGAAAATCTATCGAGCATTTATTAAGAAATTAGTGTTTAATTTGAAAAGATACTTCGTGACGGTAGCTTATTTTAAGATTTCCAATTGACATCCTACCCTTGCCGTGAAACTTAGTCTACGTCAAAGAAAAATTTAAAATAGTTTATTGCACAATGAACTTTCAAACAATGTTTTCCATCACGTTCCATGTCGGATAACTTTCACAATATCACCCAAATGCAAATGAGGAACCTATGCACTGAAACCGGCCAGTACCCATTAATGGGTAATATATCACCCATTTTGAACTTAAGTGGGTTAACTCCTTTAATGGGTAAAACGTCTTTACCCATTATTGGGTAAAGAGCCTGTACGTCAGGCTATCGATTATTTTGTACCCATTTTTCAAAATGTTTGTCATTTGGGAAATGGGTATGAAATACCCATTTTTCAAAACGTTTGTTATTTGGAAAATGAGTATGAAATAACCATTTTTTCAAAATGTTTGTGATTTGAGAAATGGGTATGAAATACCCACTTTTCGTGATTTGTTTTTAATTGTGATATTGAATAATGAGCATTAGCACAAAAATAATAGATCTCAATTACTGTGTTTGTATTTGCATTTGTGCATTTATTTGTAACCACAACCTTTTAGTCAATCTCCAGCACAGTATCCGGTATTCGGTATCCTACAAATGTAAAAGTCAATTAATTAAAAAAAACAAGTAAATCAAACATACACTGATAGTCAAAATAAAGTGCCCACCTCTTCGTTTTTTCAATTTCTCTCATTTACTTGGTTCAAATTAAAGTAAACACACTGTATTTTTTTTATTATCTTATTTTTTATATTCTTTTTAAGTTTCACTTATGGAATACTGAAAAAAAAAGGAGTTTTACTTAAAGAAAAAAAATCAATTTGTGTTGAAAAAAAACAGTGACAAAATAAAGTGCCCACTTCAAAAATCGATATGTTTTCGATAAGTTTCCATTGGAAGACCCCTCGATTGTTTATGTTTTGATATTTTGACACGTTTTGAGGCAAACAGCTCAACCTGGTACATTTGTATACGTGATCGCATTTGATTCAATTGAAAAAAAATGGAGAACGCAGTGCTTTCGAAAGCAATTCCCTTGTGTATCCGAAAATTGGTCGTTCGTGATGTGCAAAACGGTGAATCGCACCGGGCTGTCGCTAAGAAGTACAGTATCAGTAAGGCAGTGGTTGGCAAAATTATTCTGAAGCTTGAAACGTTTGGATCAGTGGTGGATCGCCCTGGCAGAGGCAGGAAGCGGAAAACGGATGCGAGAACGGACACCAAGATCATGCGCGAAGTCAAGAAGAACCCGAAGAATCCCGCGATATCCAGGAAAACATTCAGTTATCAGTTTCCGGTCGAACTGTTCGTCGCCGTCTCGTAGCACAGGGGTTGAATAGCAAACTTGCCCGGAAGCGCCCATTTATAAGCAAGGCAAACAAAGCCAAACGGCTTAAGTTTGCTAAAGAGCATGCTGGTAAGCCCCTAGAGTTCTGGAAAACGGTTCTCTGGATGGACGAATCAAAATTCGAGCTGTTTAACCGAAAGCGGCGGGTTCGTGTTTGGTGCAGATCGGGAGAGGAGCTTCAGGAGCGCCACATCCAAGGCACGATGAAGCATGGAGGAGGAAATGTGATGGTCTGGGGGTGTTTTTCGTGGGGTGGGGTGGGAAGCATTGTGAATATCGACGGGATAATAACGGCAGATTCTTACATCAACATCCTGCGAAAAAATCTGGAGGTTTCGCTGATCCAGACGGGCCTTGAAGAGAAGTTCGTATTCCAGCAGGACAACGACCCGAAGCATACTGCCAAGAAGACCAAGTCTTTCTTCCGGTCTTGTCGGATCAAACCGCTGGAATGGCCTCCACAAAGCCCGGACCTCAATCCCATCGAGAATTTGTGGGCGATTCTCGATGCCAGGGTTGACAAAACTGGTGTTACCAATAAAAATAACTATTTTGAAGCCCTGGAGCGCGCCTGGGAAGAGCTAGATCCACAGCACCTAAAGAACCATGTCGAAACGCCTGCAGGAGGTCCTGAAGGCCAAAGGAGGACACATCAATTATTGAAATGCTATTATTTTACTTTAATTTATGTTTTCTGTAGCCTAAATTAAGTGGGCACTTAATTTTGTCAGTTTTTTTTTCAACACCAATTGATTTTTTTTTCTTTAAGTAAAACTCCTTTTTTTCAGTATTCCATAAGTGAAACTTAAAAAAAATATAAAAAATAAGATAATAAAAAATATACAGTGTGTTTACTTTAATTTGAACCAAGTAAATGAGAGAAATCGAAAAAACGATGAGGTGGGCACTTTATTTTGTCTATCAGTGTATATGTTAACCTCAATCCATTGAATTATTGGAGTTGCCAAATCCTGCTCTATGTCACGAGACTTCTCCTTAGAAGCTTTTCGAATCCCTCATCTGGTGAGATGTACAAGTAATTTACATAGAAAGTAATTTTTAAGATTAGTTACTTTTATGTTATTATATTATATTATTAACGAATCTCTCAGTTTTTGGAAGCTTTCGCTATCAAATTAAGCCTTCAGTTCCTCCATATACTACGCGTTTTCTTAGACTGAATTCCGACGTGAAGTTTATTTTTTATTTTTCGAACAGCGCACTATCTACTATACAAAGCGAGCCAGGAGACTGCTAAGATATTTTTTTCCCATTAATGGGTAAAAAATACCCATCTATTGGTCTCTCATTGAAAATAAGAAATGGGTAATTAGTATGCATTATTTTAGTTTTAAAAGTACCCATTTTTTGACAGCCTCATCTACTATTAGAAAATGGGTACATTTTTACCCACTAATGGGTACTGGCCGGTTACAGTGTGGCATCTGCCCAAGAATCATGAAGCTGTTTATAGATACATCAATTTTGCATTATATTACGATGGTTTATGGTATAATAGTACGTTCACACTACTGCTTATATAATTAGCAGCTATACATCTAGTTTCACTGGAAATAATGTACATGTCATTTGATATCAAGATACTCTATATCACGTAATATAAGCTGTAGTGTGAACGTACTATAAGGCAATTTAATCCTACGTGCGTCATTAGACTAGAAATAAAGTAGAAAAGGGCCCCACTCCTGTCAAATTAAAGATAGCGCACATGCTTTATTGAAGCCCTAAAACATGTATATTTAGCGCATAGTTACTTTGTCAGCAGTTGAATTATTGCTTCTACTGAAATGTTTCATTGCATTTTTAAAAGTATACATACAGTTTTGTTGATGCCATCAACGTTGCACTTAATTTTCCTAATAGAAAAAGCCGAATATCGTGGAACGGGAATCGTGGAAATATCTTTTTGTATAGAACATGGAATGAAGATCAGTTTACTTTTGTTTCTGTTTTCTTCATCCTCACTTTTACAAACGTCAGACTATATCAAGTCAGTGTAGTGTGAACACCTCCACTTGATATCGATATCCACATGCAATATCACGTAATATAGAGTGTAGTGTCATTCCGCATCGAACGCTGAAGAGCTTCGGTTCAGTTTTTTTTTCGCACTCCGCACTACCTCTTGTGTTTTTTTCCACCCGCTATAAACCACGCGGTGAATAAAATTAGTGCACTGTTTGAACCGCCGATACCCAGCCGAGCGTTCCTTAAGGGAAGCAGACATTACCGGCCGAGTCCGACGGATGATCTGTCCAGCCAGTACCATCGTAAACACCCGAGGGAAAATGTGAAACCCCATAAGCATCATCGCAGCAGGGAAGGTCATCGCTCCATCCACTGCCGGTCAGCAAGCGGTGCTTTGTTTACGAACAACAGCAGAAGGTGCCATACCGGCAAAGGCGCAGCGTAAGGGCAAGTAGCACAGTCTCCTTTATTGTTTCCTCATCTGTTAGTGTTTTTCATGTATCTCTCTCCCATATAGTGAATCGTTCTGCATAGTGTGGCTCAAAAAAATATCGTTCTGCATAATGTGGTTCAAAAAAAAATCATCTGATTTTTGTTTTGTTTTATTTAATTTTTGTTTTTTTTTGTCCCTAAATTTGTCTTTTCATGGATGATTCTAAGGGGGGCGACTTGCCTTCCAAAGATGTTTTTAGGGCGCGCTGTTATCAGCCGTCTTCTGCCTCTCCTTGGGTTGTCTATTTTTGGCAGAAAGTGAAAGCCCTAGACTTTTTGGGCATAAAAATAAATTTGACGCGTCGTTATCCGAGGACCGAATTTCATCAGGTAAACCGAAACAAACTGCGTGTCACTGCACCTACGTATAAAATTGCCAATGAAATTGCTAGTAACGAAGGTTATAATGTTAAGTACTACGTCTACATCCCATCTCGAGATGTGGAGATAGACGGTGTGGTTTCTGTAGCGAGCCTGACGTGTGAAGACGTTATGGAAGGTAAGGGGTGAATTCCAGATTCTGCTTCGTCTACCATTGAGATTCTGAAATGAAAACAATGCATGCAGGATCAATGGTAGATGGAAAAAAGACGCATTCACCGTCGGACTCGCTACAAGTGACCTTCGCCGGATCAATTCTCCCAAGATTTGTTGAAATTGATAAAGTTTTGTTCCCAGTGCGCCTTTTTGTACCAAGGGTATTTAATTGTACCAAGTGCAAACAGTTGGGTCAGACGGCTACTTTTTGCGACAACAAGCCCCGTTGTGGCAAATGCGGCCAAATGCATCTAGAGGATGCTTGCCAACAGGAAGCAACAAAGTGTGCTTACTGTGGCAAAGAGCCTCTCCACGATTTGCAGAACTGCCCCGTGTACAAGAAACGCACTGGTAATGTGAGACGTTCTATACAAGAACGCTCCAAGCAGACGTATGCAGAAATATAATAGTCGCAAACAGAGCGTCTGCATCGTCTGTGTCAGCCGCTCAAAATGATAATCCTTTTTTGATTTTGTCTTTCGATGAACTGGATTCTGACGTTGCCGATGAGAGTGAATTTCCGGAGGTACACGCCCCCGGTAAAAGAAAGCCTACTAGTTCTCCGGGTGTGTGCCGGAAACAAATAAAATCTACTCTCAGAAGCTTGCAAAAAATTTGAGGTGGAGGGGGTCATTAAAAAAAACCGAATAAACCGGTAATAGCTGATGCATCCGTTCCTAGCTGTAGCTATTCCAACCCGCCGCTGCCTAATAACAGTAACCGTAAGAGGTTGACAAAACCAAAAACTACGTCTTCTCGTAATTCTAGGAATATCCCGTCCAAACGAGGTAAGATTAATTTTAGGGACATTGTGGATAACATTTTAAATGTTCTTGGCCTTTCGAATGCTTCACCGGTCCGAGGAATTATTGACCTGCTTATTCGCATAGTTGAAAACTACTTCAAGCAATTGACTGTATCATGGCCCCTTATTGGTGAATTCATATCTTTCGATGAATAATTCGTCGAGTGATATGATCACCTTATTACAATGGAACTGTCGCAGTATAATACCTAAATTAGACTCGTTCAAGTATTTGATTCACAATTCTGATTGTGATATATTTGCTCTCTGTGAAACATGGCTTTCTTCTGAAGATGAATTAAACTTCCACAATTTTAATATTATTCGCCTGGATCGAGATGATTCATATGGTGGCGTACTTTGGATCAAAAAGTGCTACCCCTTCTATAAAATCTCACTCCCAATAATCTCAGACATTGAAATCGTCACTTGCTAAATAAATGTAAAGAATAAAGATCTTTGCATAGCTTCCGTCTATGTCCCTCCGAGGGCATCAATAAACCGCCGTCAACTTTGGAGCTCAATTACATTAATTCCATCCCCAGTTCTTAGTCTGGGCGATCTGAATTACCACGGTACTGCTTGGGGCGAACAATTCGATGACAACAGAGCGGGTATTTTCTATGACTTATGCGACGATTTCAACTTGACCATCTTGAACACTGGGGAAGCGACACGAATAGCAAAACCTCCTGCCAGGTTGAGTCGACTTGACATATCTTGGTGTTCTAATTCACTATCATTAGATTGTCTGTGGAAGGTAATCAATGATCCCCATGGTAGTGATCACTTACCAATAATTATCTCAATCACAAATAGTTTTCAAAAAACAGACCAGTCAATCCATGTTTCTTATGACCTCACGAGGCATATCGACTGGCAACATTTAGCATCGGCGGTAATCCTTGGTATTGATTCTACCGATCCTCTTCCACCATTAGAAGAGTATCGTTTCCTTTCCGAACTGATGTACAAAAGTGCATTAGAAGCTCAGAAACGACGTGTTTCAAGTGCATCCCTCAAAAGAAGACCCGCCACCCCTGGGTGGGATGACGAATGCACTAAGTTGTATCTTGAGAAATCCGATGCGTTTAAAGATTATCGTAGACATGAAACATGTGAGCTTTTTGATAAGTACCTCAAGCTTGAAAAAAAGCTTAAAAACTTACTCAAAGGAAAGAAACGCAATTACTGGCGTTCGTTTGTAGAGGGACTATCAAGAGAAACCTCGATGACAACGCTTTGGAGAAAGACTCGTTACATGCGAAACCGCTCATCCTCCAATGAGAGTGAAGAATACTCCATGTAGTGGATATTTGACTTCGCTAAAAAGGTTTGTCCAGACTCTGTCCCAACACAACCGAATTTACGGGATACTACCCGAAATAACGGTTCTCTGGACGAACCATTCACAATGTTGGAATTTTCAATGGCACTTCTTTCATCGAATAATTCTGCTCCGGGAAGCGATATGATTAAATTCAACCTTCCAAAAAATCTCCCCGATATCGCTAAAAGACGATTACTTAACCTGTCTAACACTCTCATGGAATTAAATATAGTTCCACCCGCATGGAGGCAGGTTGAAGTAATAGCTATTCAAAAGCCTGGTAAACCAGCGTCTGATTACAATTCTTACCGTCTGATCTCTATGCTATCATGTTTAAGGAAATTGTTAGAAAAAATGATCCTATCAAGACTTGACCGTTGGGTTGAATCAAACAAGCTTCTATCAAATACGCAATTTGGCTTCCGAAAGAGCAAAGGAACAAACGATTGTTTAGCGTTGCTTTCATCTGATATACAACTGGCCTTTGCACACAAGGAGCAATTGGCTTCAGTATTTCTGGATATTAAGGGCGCATTTGATTCAGTTTCCATAGATATACTGGCAGATAGTCTGCACAGTAGTGGTTTACCAGGAATTTTAAATAACTTTTTGTATAATTTACTGTCAGGAAAACAAATGACCTTTAATCTAGGTCAACTGACAACTTCCAGAATTTGCTACATGGGCTTACCCCAAGGCTCATGTTTAAGTCCCTTGCTTTATAATTTTTATGTTAAAGATATTGATAAATGCTTGGAAAATAGATGCACGCTAAGACAACTTGCAGACGATGCGGTGATCTCCTTTAGAGGTCTACGTGCGGAAATCTTGCAAAGACCATTGCAAAATTCCCTAGATAATCTGTCCATCTGGGCCAGAAATTTGGGGATCGAGTTTCCACCGCATAAAACCGAATTGGTAGTGTTTACTAGAAAGCGGTTCCCTGCCCAACTGCGTCTCAAGCTGTTGGGAAGAGACATTACCCAATCTTTGACCTTCAAATACCTTGGAGTCATGTTTGATTCGAAATGCACTTGGAGTACTCGTGCTGCGTATTTGAAACAGAAATGTCAACAAAGGATCAATTTTCTAAGATCAATTTCCGGGACATGGTGGGGTGCTCACCCGGAAGACCTCATTAAACTCTACAAAACAACTATTCTTTCAGTTCTCGAATATGGCTCTTTTTGCTTCCTCTCGGCGAGAAACAGCCACCTCATCAAACTGGAACGCATTCAATATCGTTGTTTACGTATTGCCCTTGGCTGTATGCATTCAACGCACAATATGAGCCTGGAGGTGCTGGCAGGAGTAAAACCCTTAGAGAACCGCTTCTGTGAGCTCTCATCTAGAATACTGATCAAGTGTGGAATCAGTAACAACTTTGTGATTGAAAACTTCGAAGAAATGCTCGTATTGAGTACCCAGTCTTGATTCTTACGAATCTATATTAACTATATGTCATCCGATATTAGTCTTCCATGCTATAATTTTCCTAGTGTACGCTTCACTTATCACAGTTCCTCCATTGACTATGATCTCTCCATGAAACAGGCTATTCAAGGAGTTCCAGATCAACTTTGACTTATTTTAATTCCCCATATTTTTATTAAAAAGTACCAACATGTCAATTGCAATAGAAGAATTTTCACTGATGGGTCACGCATTGATGGATCCAGTGGTTTCGGTGTCTACTATGAATACTCATCTGCCTTCCGGAAACTTCAGGAACCTTATGTTGCCGTATATGTTGCTGAGCTGGCAGCAATCAATTTCGCATTGGGGATAATTTCCGACATGCCCATAGACCATTATTTCATCTTCTCGGATAGTCTCAGGTCTATTGAGGCCCTCCGGTCGATGAAAACAGTGAGGCACTCATCTTACTTTCTTTCAAAAATAAGGGAGCAGATGTGTGCGTTGGTCGAAAGATTTTTTAGAATTACCTTTGCATGGGTCCCCTCACATTCCAGGCAATGAGAAGGCGGACTCTATAGCAAAGGTGGGCGCAAAAGAAGGCGAGATTTTTGAAAGAAGAATTTCACACGATGAATTTTTTCCATTAGTACGTCAGAGTTCTCTTCAAAGTTGGCAAAACGATTGGACAAGTAATTCTCTTGGGCGGTAGTTACATTCCATTATTCCTAATGTTTCGTCGAGATCGTGGTTCAAAGGTCTGGATGTAAGTCGCGGTTTCATTCGTGTGATGTCAAGACTTATGTCCAACCACTACTCGCTAAACGCACATCTCTACAGAATTAACCTCGTCGATAGCAACATGTGTAGGTGTGGAACCGGTTATGATGACATCGATCACGCAGTTTGGCATTGCCCGGGTAATGATGCCTCCAGAGCACGACTATTGGTTACCCTAGTGGCCCGAGGTAGACAACCCACCCGCGAGGTAAGAGATGTTTTGGGAATGCGTGATCTCCCCTACATGCAAGCTATTTACGAATTCCTTTGTTTGTCTGACCTAAGAGTGTAATGTCATCACCCCCTCCCATCCAGTCTAGTAAATTCCTTGCCATTCTGTCCCAGTTATAATATCCTTTTGTTTCCGTGCTTCTTTTACCTGCCCAGCAAGCAGTGGTCACCCATCTGCGGCTTAGTTCCTGAAAGGAACTACAGGGACCGTGGACTTGGTAGACGTCGCAACCATGAGCATCAAATAATACCTTCAATAAGTAACCTGCCTAGCCCCTTCCAAACGATAATGTGACCCATTAACCTCGAGCTAGCCACGAGTAATTGGCACCCCATTTTACTAAAATTGAAAAATTATACATTGTAAATAACAATATTGAATATTGGCTCCGTAAAGTGTTACACACGCCTGAGCCTAACAAATAAACGAATAAATTAAAAAAAAAAAACAGAGTGTAGTGTGAACGTACTATTATTTAATTTGCAGACTGGGCGATTTAGATCCATGAGGAATCATTCAACGTACCTCGATGGCGCCAAGAACCCAAAAGTGATGAATGATGGCGGTGCGCTCCCTTCGCATCGGATGTAGGTTGTCGCTGTGCACGGTCGATATATACCCAAGTAACACCAGAAACATCTTCTTTAACAAGAATATAAGATCTTTATTTTAAAGAAGTTGTGAGGATGAAATATCAAACATGTTTGGTCTTGAAAAAGTTTTGAGAATGTTTTTTTCCAAAGATATTCGAATAAAACTTGGTACCAGACCAGCAAACACATTTTTGACGTAGGACTTACGTCTCTCTTTTCTATTCCTTTATAGGGGCGCCGTTCTAAAATTTCTGAAATCGCAAGCGTTACGCGGGTTTGGAGACTTTGAACGATAATATCTCCTCTCTGGCCCACAGAAATTTACGATAAGTATTTCATTCGCAAGGTAGAACATCAACGCTGAATCCCTGTTGCAAACTTAATTCATAATGTTTGTTTAAACTAATTAAAATGTACTTAATAGAAAAATGTCAAAACGCACAACGCTATTGGTCGAAAATGACATCATGTTTGCGCCTCGCTCTGATTGGTTCATACTGCCACAGTTACCGTGCCAGCGAATTTCAAACATGTGGGGACGACCGACCAATCATCAGTTCTCGCTGTGCATCCGTATGCGACAGACTTGTCTGCGAAGCACGGTGGTAGAAAACGCCACCCGTGAAAACAAGAAGAACAGAATCATCCCACGTCACGTGAGGGTTCGATTCCCGCTCCAGCCTGTGGAACTTTTTTGAAAAGCGTTGTAATTCGCTCTATGGTCTACGTTCAGTGTGTACACTCTCGAGTGAAAGACGTTGCAAATGTCAATTTTTATCGTAGTATTACGTGCTGCCAAACACTCAAGCCATCCTGCTGCGCAGGAAGACCGAGAAGAAAATTTCAATCGCGAACCATGTTCCCTCCGTAAACAACTAAAACCCTGTATTTTCAGGATGAACAAATAAATTTGCCAACTAAAGAGTATGTTTGATTGAAATTTCTCTTGAGCTCATTGAATTTTCATTACCACGCACCGGCTCAACATGGCGTTGCTTGAAAAGCCGCGTTCTGTAGAAAATGAGCAACATTTTTATTAATATCCATATATAAATCTCTATTTGCCATGTTAAAACTAGCAAGCACGTTGTACATTCAACAAACGAAATATTAATAGTTAATTTGAGCTGAACTGCAGCACGGCAGACCAATTATGTGTTTCACATATTCAGTGTAGGGGGTAGGTTAGCTTCATTGTAGTTCTTGTTGTACATAGGTTCATAGTGGATTAGGCTCAGATAATAGATTAGGTTAGTTGCAGGTAATTTTAAAATGTGAGTTATAATTTTTCTGGCAAATATTTACAAACTATTGTTTGTATTGTTACTATTGTTTTGCAGTTTCAGAAGCAAGTGTGTCTAAATCTCAACTCTCTTGGGATAGGGTTCTGAGGCCC
Organism: Aedes koreicus; assembly: GCA_024533555.2. Classification (NCBI taxonomy): domain Eukaryota; kingdom Metazoa; phylum Arthropoda; class Insecta; order Diptera; family Culicidae; genus Aedes; species Aedes koreicus. The sequence continues at coordinate 353,463 of JAHHFK020002890.1, forward strand.
CGACAAGGGCCGTTTTTCTGTTGCCTGAGTAGAAAAGATGCGAATTTAACCTCCGAAACCCCTGTCGCTCTAATGAAAACTAATGATTTTATTTCCACGCTGCTGTCTGGCGTAACAACTGAGGCCCGTCCCCTTTTGTAACATTCGATTTGCATTGCCTTCGTTGAGAACCCCCTTATTGTCATGTAATGATATATGCCATTATACAAAAAAACCCTGGCATTCCCGTTAAAATAATAAAGAAGAAGAAAAAGAAGAAGAATAGTAATCATTTAGTATTGGATCATCGACACGTTCAAACGTGTGTATCCCGCTCTCGTGATAAAAAAGCGCTTTTCCGAGTTGTTCAGAGTTTTTGGCCCTGATGCTGGAAATCGAGTAGACGCTGATGTGGCGCCTGACGTGGCTGGCACGTCCACTAGACAAGGCAAGCGAAAGAAGCCCGACGTTGGCGCTGACGTGAATCATCCCTCCTCCGTTAACAACTAAAATCTGTCCTTTTCAGGACGACCAAATCAATTTACCGATTAAAGAGTATGTTTGATTGAAATTTCTCTTGAGCTCATCGAAATGTTCATTACCACGCACCGGCTCAAACTGCCGCGTCCCGGAGAAAATGGCCAAATCAATCGCCCACATCATATTCGTGGTCAAGTGGTTAGCGGCGTCGCCCGTCGTTCAAGCGGTTGTTGTCATGAAGTTGAGGGTTCGATTCCCGCTCCAGCCTGTGGAACTTTTTGCAAAACGAAAATGTCCAAACTTGTCTACTTGGTGTTAGGTTAAGTTCTTCGTAATTCGCTCTACACCCAAACTAAAAAGTAAGATTGTTATACAATTTCGCTTGATTTTGTTCCATTCTTGCTATTGATCGTAACTTGGATGAAAAATCTAACATTAGTTGTGGGCAAAACAGCAACAGCAATTCGCAATGAAAAATTGAACGTGTGCGTGAGATTGTTCGCAGTGATATTTAGTTGATGAGTAAGAGATGAGTGTTCGAAAGTCAGATGGCTCACAAAAATAAAATGTGCACATTAAAGATCGAGATTCAGACCAGGACAGCTAGCGCGGCGGCTCTTGATGGCAACCAATTAGCCACTTTGACAAAGTAAGAATGTTGGAATAGAAACCCAACATTTAGTTCACTTGGCGAGAAATTCAGGGTGCAGCAATGAAGCAAATGGACATATTTTCCACCAAGCTATGTGCAACCTGTCGCTAACAAACTTGCATGGCATGGCATTGTTTATTTCATAAAACGCTTTGTCGATGATCAGTGAGAACAAACATAGAACACTTGACGGCGGCAATACAACAGTGGCCAATAGCGTTGCGGCATTTTGTGATATCGACTCATCCATATTGTATATTGTTGGTGTATGTTGGTGATGATTGAATAAGGAGCCTACAGCGATAAAATTGTTTCGAGCTATTTTTGCTTGCCAGTCGCTTGCACACATTTGCATGGCTTCATTTGTACCATAAAACGCTTTGTGAATCAAAATGGGCGAAATTGCCTTTTCTGAATCATGCGGATTTCTCAAGATATGATAGTATAAACTGCAATTGCATTTTTTACCACCTTTTCAACTTTTGGGTATATGTTCAATCTTCAGTCTGTACAATCTCGAGTTAGAAACGGTGAAAATGCCTATTTTTATCGTAGTATCACGTGCCGCCAAACACTCAGGCTGTCCTGCAGCCCAAGAAAACTGATAAGAACATTTCAATCGCGAACCATGTTCCCTCCGTAAACACAGGATCCATTTCACACTTACAAGCACGTTGGACATTTTAGTGCCAACATTTGATTAGGAAGAATCTGCTTTTGTAAACAAACACTTTGTCTGCTAATTTATCGGAAGTTGTATACAATTCCTTCAAATTGAATATATCAGCGGATAGAAATAAAGCTCTTCTTCCTTAAAGAGTGCTTAATTTGTATTTGTGACCTTTTGTTCAAGAGCAAATGACTACGAAAGCCATTGTTTACAAAAGCAAATTAGGGCGAATCTTATGTTGGCCTTGATTTAACAAACAAAATATCATTAACAGTCAATTCGAGGCGAACTGCAGTTTCTATAAATTTTCGTGAAGAACCAATAGCGGAAGAAGAACAGGAGCCTCACACACCAACAGCATAGGGTTTCATGGTTCTTTAGACTGAATAAAATATAGTAGAAATTCATCAATTCGATGACATCAATTTCTTCACATCAACAAGCAGTCCTACGTCAACTTTGCAGTTATGTCACTGACATAACTCATCCTTTCGTTTTTGAAAGAAGAATTTCACATGATGAATTTTTCCCATCATGCCAGAGTTCTCTTCAAAGTTGGCAAAACGATTGGACAAGTAATTCTCTTGGGCGGTGTTACATTCCATTATTCCAAATGTTTCGTCGAGATCGTGGTTCAAAGGTCTGGATGTAAGTCACGGTTTCATTCGTGTGATGTCAAGACTTATGTCCAACCACTACTCGCTAGGCGCACATCTCTATAGAATTAACCTCGTCGATAGCAATGTATGTAGGTGCGGAACCGGTTATGATGACATCGATCACGCAGTTTGGCATTTCCCGGGCAATGATGCCTCCAGAGCACGACTATTGGATACCCTAGTGGCCCGAGGTAGACAATCCTCCCGCGAGGTAAGAGATGTTTTGGGAATGCATGATCTCCCCTACATGCAAGTGATTTACGAATTCCTTTGTTTGTCTGATCTAAGAGTGTAATGATGTAATGTAATGGTTGATGACCCCTCTCCTCCAGTCTAGTAAATTCCCTGCCATTGTGTCCCAGTTATACTATCCTTTTGTTTTCGTGCTACTTGTACCTGCCCAGCAAGCAGTGGTCACCCATCTGCGGCTTAAGTCCTAAAAGGGACTACAGGGACCGCGGATTTGGTAGATGATGCAACCATGAGCAGCAAATAATGGCTTAAATAAGTTACCTGCCTAGCCCCTTCCAAACGATAATGTGACCCATTAACCTCGAGCTAGCCACGAGTAATTGGCACCCCACTTTACTAAAATTGAAAAATAATACATTGTAAATAACAATATTGAATATCGGCTCCGTAAAGTGTTACACACGCCTGAGCCTAACAAATAAACGAACTAATTAAAAAAAGATGGATCGCGGTGGAATAATATGGTTTTGCGGAGACGTTTTCAGGATTAAAGATCTTTTGCGGCAGGAAGCATTTTCGAGCATAAAGATCAGAACCCTCTCAACCATCCTAGCAAATAAGACCGTGTCCGTATCATCATTCAAACCACACGGCTCTTTTCAGAGCCACCAAATGCTTTCTAAAGAGTGTACAATAGAATTTTTTCACATACTTAATTTCTTATGCTGGTCTACGAACACCCACGCTATTTTGACCTAGACTACGTCCATCGGCTATGGTAGAGGTCAAATGAAAATTTGAAAAATAGCGACCATCACGAATATTTGAAACATTTTGAACGCTAATAACTTTATCATTTCTCGATAGATTTTTGAGATTGTTGCTTCAATCAGTTGGAACTGTCAAGTCAATGTTCAAAAATATCATTAATAATAGACTTTGAATTCCCAAAAAGACTTTCAACAATCTATAACGCGATAAGGATAATGGTCTCCAGCTAGTCAATCCCAGTCGAGTATTAGTACACGACACTGAAGAAGTCTGCACATTGTAGACGAAATACGCGTATCTGTCAAGATAAGCAATAAAGGTAGTTGGAATTAAATGGAAAGTACTAATCATTCTTCTTATTTTCTAGTTACAGGTATTCCACTAAACAGCTCTTATCAATTAGTTATGTTGTTGAACTTTTGGATATTATGTGGGAGGTTGAATATGTTAATTTATAGAAAAAAGGGGGGTGTTTTGTGTGGTTTTTTTTTTTTTTTGTGGTGGGGTGGGATGGGATGTGGGGTTAATTTATAGGGGTGGTAATGAGGGGGGGGGTGGTTAAAATTGTTGAAAGTGAAATTAAACAGTAAATGCTAATGTCTATGGCTTATGGCCCAAACACAATGATAACGGAACCTGAACGGCAACGGCAAACGGCAAAGCCCGATCTGAGTGAGCCTGCTTGTCGGAAAGAAAACAGGCTAGATCCAAGCCGATTCTAATTGGACATATCGAAGCCATTTGCAACAACTGTCAAACTTACAGTTTGCCGTTCCGTTTCCGTTATCATTGTGTTTGGGCGGTAATACAGGACAGGTCTCACAACGGCAGCCACCTCCTCATTGTTTGAAAGAAGCAACAACCATTTGACCACAGTTTTTGAAGCAATAAATATTATAAAAACAAATGCACGCTGCCGGAACGCACATAGAATTATTTTTAAAAAAAAACAACATCCCCTTGAGTCTCATCATCGCAAAACTCTCATTTAAAAATAGTAAAAAAAAAAAAAAAAAACCCCATTTTTCCCAATAAAAATTATTAATCTTTTTTATATTTATTGTAATAACAACATTTAACTATGATGGTTTTCCCCGGAGACCGGGAACATAAATAATCTTGATGGAGGTACGGGCTGTGTTTGTAAACTATGAAATGGAAAAAGGATATAATTGAGTTTGTTTGTAAACAACAATCTTCCTGATCATATCTTGCTTGGAAATAAATTCATCGTTTCCGTGTACGGAAACCTCTGTTTCTGATTTCGAAAGCGAAATGAGATTTTATGCAAACCAACCTTGATCGTTCCACTCAATTCCGGTTTCTTCAAGTGGCACGCCAAAATTTTATGCTACAGAACCCATGCGGAAAACCATCTGGAGACAGGATATAAATATCCAAAACAAAATATACTCGTTTCTTGACTAGTGTTATCGTGTGTATAAAAATAGCTGCATTACTCCAGAATACCAGATCGAACAAGATACTGCGCTATATTTAGCATAACCGTCCGTTGTTCAACACACCAAAAAATAAAGAGCGGACTGTGCACTGTTCATGGACGACATAAATTATTCAATTACCCGTTCGCCACATTAAGATAAATTTTATCATTTCATTTGCTGTCGACGGTTTATTTAAAAAAAAAACACACAGTTTACAAACTGACCAGATCAAGCGATGAATTTGAACCCATACGGAGTGTTGAGACCAGACGCAAGAGTTGACAGGTAAATATAATAGCCACAGTGGCTCCATTTATTCTAGGGAGCGGTCATAAATCATCTTTCGTTTGGTTTTGACACCCGATACTATCAGAGACAACGGAAATAATTATTTGATGAGTAATACCTACAAGAGAATTTAGAGTATGTTAAAGTCAGTTATGCGTTGAAAAATTTGATTTGGGTTATTTATACATGTAACTGTTTTCTTCTGTAATCATGATTTGAATTCAACCAAATGGTTTTGTTTTTTATAGATATCTCTAATATTTTACGTAGAGTAAAATGCTTATTTATCATTTTTCTATTCAGTAAAAAGAAGATAACGCAAGGGGCTAGAAAATGCTGATAACACAAGGGGCCAATTTATCTATTTATTTATTTATTTATTTATTGATTCGTCAACAGATAAAAATGTTTATCCCAATGACAATAATAAAAAAAACTGAATTACATACAACAATTAACACATACATCTTCGGAAACAACGCTTATTAACCTCACGGGATACATTAAAATTAAACACGTTATAACAGCTGTTAAAAACGATATCAAAATAAGTTAATTCAGTGTAGTGTTGGCAGTAGTCGTTAAGACCTACTAAAAATAGCACTACGAATCGCCCATGCCGAGTTGTAGAAGTCCATCATGCAGGTGACCATTAGTTTGGCACTAATATTCTACCCGACAACACGCAGCAGTGAAAGACTCCGAGTTAATCACAGGGTCGGTGCACTACTAGGCAACCGGAGGGACTTTGCGGAACAAAGGAGACGCTCGAGAGTTCAAATTAATTGACACTAAACGGTCAAAACACTTCTGTTTCATCTGGAGTATTTAGTTGTAGTGTACACTGGAGTTTAACGGCACGTACTTCTAAGATGGTTGGTACAATTCAACGAGCACTCAGTGCGTTGATATTTATCCAGCGATAGCTGACTTGTCAAGGCAATACCTGGCTAAAAGATGGCTGTCTATTTGACGTAGGTGACGACGGACACGAGAACTAAGTAATGGGATCTCTTTTTGGAATTTCAAGCTCACGGCCCTTAAGCGTTGTTTTTCTTGGTGCGTATAGCCTGAAACCAGACTAGCAGTGGCGGCCCTTGACAATAACATGTGAACAACTTATCGATGTCCAGATCGTAGCGTGCAATGGCGGGATTCCACCTCGCCAATCAGGACGGTAACTGAAAAACCAGAAAAAGCCCCTATTAGAAGGACATTCGTGGATCGTTTCAGATCCCTATTAGTAACTCTAGTTACCAGAAATTGTTGGTTAAGAGCTATTCATAAACCACGTAGACTTTTCTGGGGGGAGGGGGGTCTGACAAACGTCTACGCTCCATACAAAATTTATAATTCTAATATATAATATATCTAATATACACACTCGTCTGTTTCAAAGTGAGCAATGGCCGTCCATTGAGAATCCTTCATCCCTTAACCCCATAAACCCCATGTGAAGATTTAACTATCTTTACACCATGTTTAGCTGTTGTTGGTTGCAGCTCAGTGGTTTCTCATCCATTAAAATTGACTAACCTATATAGACCTATCAGTCTTTCCTCTGTTCTATTAAAGACAATGCAAAAAAAAAAATGTGGACGACTTTATTAAGTCAACAAGCTTAATAGAGCTCTCCCTTGAGCAAAAACCAATTTGTCTACCAATCAAGAAAATCTACAATAACGACGCTACAATCGCTAGTTTATAAAATCGAGAAATCGCTTCAAGACAAAGAAATAGCTTTGGTAGCTTTTCTTGATATTGTAGGAGCATTCGACAATGCATCCTATAGCTCAATGCGCTCCGCAATGGAAACAAGGGGCCTGGATAACTGTCTTATCGACTGGATAATGGCGATGCTAAAAGACCGAGACTTTTCTGCTGACCTTGAAGGTGCGCAACTAACTATTAGATCGATTGAGGGCTGTCCTCAAGGAGGAGGCCTATCGCCCTTATTGTGGTCCTTAGTAGTAGACGAACTCCTTAAAAGACTAACAGAGCTAGGGTACAAGATGATTGGCTTTGCTGATCATTTAGCTATAATAGTTCGTGGGAAGTTTGATGACACGATATCTAGTCGGTTACAAACTGCTCTCAATATTACTATAAAATGGTTTAGAATAGAGGACTTAAATGTAAACTCTTCTGAAACTGTTATAGTACCTTTTACCAAAAGGAGAAAGCTAAATTTAAAACAGCCTACTCTCAATGGAGTTCAAGTTCAGTTTGGGGAGTAAGTTAAATACGTTGGTGTTACTTTGGATAAAAAACTGAATTGGAACTCCCATCTTTACAAGGTTATCACTAAGGGTACAAATGCCCTATGGGTATGTAGTAAAGCAGTGGGTAAAACATGGGGACTTCGAACAAAAACTGTCCAATGGATTTATTCTGCTATAGTTTGTCCAAAAACTACATATGCTTCGCTTATACGGTGGCCTAAACTTAAAGGTGACCACCCAAGTGAAGCTAGAGACTTGCCCGTGTATCAATGACTGGGGCAATGAAAAGTACACCATCTGTTGCTTTGAATGCCCTCCTCACATGTTACCTTTACACAAATTTGTAAAGCAGCAGGCAGCGAAAAGTGGCCTGCAATTCAAACGATACAACAAGATTTTAGATGGTGATCTGGTTGGACATTTAAAAATCCTTAAGAATTTCAAGCTAACTCAGATGTTGAAACAATAGAAGATTTGATAACAACGAAGACAAACTACGACGTTCCCTTCAAAGTGGTTAAATCAAGCCGCTATGTACACCGTGTGCAATATCTCATACACTTTTTCCTTGCATTGGTGTCGTGCAACTACTCAACATGCTTCATATTTGTGTTGGTGTAGTTTTTCACTATGTTTATACAAACGCTTTTAGGTTATGTCCGATTGTTTTCATTCGGTGTTTATCTTTTACCAGCGATGAAGGAGTTTCGTGCTGTGGTGATAAAAAAGTTCTTGAAAGGTGAGCGCCCGGGCGCTATTTTCGGAAATTTGAAAAACCTCGGAGTAAAGCGGGATTTTGTGTATCGAACCATCCGAAGGTACCGTGACACCTGCTCGTTGGATGACCGGAAGAGATCCGGTCGTACTCGTACGGTGCGGTCTGCACGAGTTGTTAAAGTGGTCAGGGAACGGATTAGACGAAAATCACAGCGCTCTGTACGTAAAATGGCCGCAGATCTGAATGTTGCGAGATCGTCAATGCACAATATACTGCAAATTGACCTCGGATTCCAAGCTTTCAAGAAACGAAGGTTTACGGAGTTTCGGAACCTTCCAAGCAGAAACGACCTTCCAAGCAAAAACGAGCAAGTCAGCTTTTGTCGCTTTGTCAGCTTTGAATTTACAAGCGAGGTAAATTACCACTGGTTTTCATCGAAAAAGGCGTTAAAGTGAATGCCGTATATTATAAAACGGAAGTTTTGGAGAAAATTGCCAAGCCATATGTACAAGAGGTGTTTGGAGATGATCACTAAGTGTTTCAGCAAGACGAAGCGCTATCGCATACTGCAAATCTCGTTCAGGGCTGGTGCCGAGAAAATTTGACCGACTTTTTGGACAAGAATGAATGGCCTCCCAGTTCACCAGATCTGAATCCCTTGGATTATTTCGTATGGCCATACATGCTGGCAAAGGTAAATGACCACAGGGCGTCTAATATGAACCAATTCAAAACCGTAATCAAACGAATTTGGGACGAAATGCCGATGGAAGTCGTGCGTGCCGCCTGTGACGGTTCCGAAAAACGTCTGGAGCTGGTCAAGATGGTTAAAGGTGGTGTTGTTCCAAAACATATGCTGTAGTTGATCAGTATTATAATGGGTTTTCAGCGCCTTTTTAAGGTACACGCAAAAAAAACCGCAGTAGAAACTACCATTTCGCAAACAACAACAATTGTCAGCTGACTATAAATGCGCTTGATTTTACCATGCATGTGATTATATCAACCATGGTGTGGTTGATATCAATATGAGGTCTGTCAAATATACCACAAATGTTGAAGGTTTTACCACAAACCTAGTAAATTTGACTGAAATTTCATGGTAGTTTTGAAGATAGACATAGTCGGGTAAGATGTTAGTTTCTACTACAAGATTTTTTTCTGTGTAGCCCTATGTGACTTATGGTCAAGGTGAAATGAGAAAGAGTCCTTTCTTCATATGAACTAGAGGTCAGGTTAATTATCACTTTACGTTTTGGAAATTAAAAATCACAAACAAAACAAAATAAACAACGCTCAAATTGCTAACCAATGGATGCTCCAGTGGAATAAATGATTCTCAAAAATTTCACGCCTTAAGTCCTAAACGTATTTGAAGTTTGTGTTCAGAAAACTTCGAAGTAATAGGGACTTGATCCCGTATGTCCTTAAACGCCATTACTCGCTCTCTGAAAAGAGAACAACATATAATGCAAGGGTCTTCGTAATGGAAAGTTTTAAAAGCTACACAAGCTTCATTATATATGCAATATTTCCACAAATAGTTCCACAAATATTCAAAAAATAAGGTGACTCTTGTAATATTTCAAAAAATCTTTATTTAATCATCAAAATCTATTTCGTACCCTTCAAAGTAGTTCCCCTCTGATGCAATGCACTTATGCCAGCGTTTTTTTTTCCAATCCGCGAAGCAGGCCATATAGTCGGCTTCCGGGATGCCCCCTCAATGCGCACAGCGATTCTCGTTGAATCTCTTCAATCGATACAAAACGGTGTCCTCGAAGTGGTCTTTTGAGTTTTGGGAATAGCCAGAAGTCACACGGAGCCAAATCAGGTGAATACGGTGGTTATGGAGCGATATGAGTCGAATTTTTGGCAAAAAACTCACAAAGAACGAGTGCTGTGTGAGATGGCGATTTCGGCACCAAACGCGATTTGACTCTTCTGAGGCCCAATTGATCCTTAAATATCCAATTGAGATGCCAAGCATATCGGCAAGGTCTCTAATTGTTAATCGACGATTTCCAAACACTAACTCTTTGATTTTCTTCACGTGTTGCTCATCAGTTGACGTCGATGGACGTCCTGGCCGTTGCAAGTCTTCAACGCGTTCTCGACCGTCTTTGAAGTCATTGTGCCACTTATAAACATTTTTTTTCGACATGGCTGACTCACCGAAGGCTTTCTGCACCATCATTAACGTTTCAGCAGCAGAAATATCATTCCGCAAACAAAATTTAACACTTCTTTGCTCAACAAATTCAGCCATTGTAAAAATCGCCGAAAGAACTTTTGGTCGTTTAGAAAACACAAGCGTAAATAAATTAATTATGGAGGGAATGTCATGAAATGCCAAATATATGTCACTAACAAGCCTACCAAAGTAAAAAAAAATTTGGACAATATCTCAAACGCGCAATTTTTAAATTAAAAAGTCACCTTATTTTTTGAACACAGTAGTATTCCTATAAAAAGAAAAGACTTATTATTAATTAAAACGGAAAGAGCTCATCGTAGCGATAAGTTTCCAGCCAACCTATCAACACGTCTTAAGCCCCAATCCAGAAGACCACCCTCCAAAATCTAAAACTTTTATGTTTTAGTTGATTGTTTTTTTTTTCAATGCACTTTATTTTATTGCCTAAAGGCCAGTATCGACTTAAAAAGTAAAGGGGTTACGGAATTTTGTTCAATATTACCAAGCGGAATTTTGACAATTGGTCTACATGGATCGAAATGTCACCTTCACTTACGGAATAATCGAGCGGAATATTTTTCCGAAAGTAAGAGTGACAGCTCCCATTAGTTTGCGTGGAAACCTTACAAATTCCAATTTTATTTCTCATTCTTTTCAGATGGATACTGCTGCAGAAATTTCTTTTCGATTCTTTACTTTTCTGTTTCAGTAAACGTAATTTAACATGGGTTTGGGATAGAAAAAGAAATTTCTTTCGAACACGATACCGACCTTAATGGATTTCGAGGAAAAATAACTTCAAAGCGGCTGTTCTATGTAGTTTAGCAAACTACTCTCGTTTTGTTTTCCCAATAAAGCAAACCACCATCACACTTGAGTGCAGTGAATGGGCCCAACAGCATATTTACTGTTGGTATGAATCAAGTAAAAATCAGATCACAAGCGTTATTAAATATTACCTTGTTTTTCCAATGAAAAACCCCAACTTCGCTTTGGGAGTAGCCTTACTGTTGGTTTCAATCAATTCAAAGTAACTATTAAGCGCTACTAAAATTACCGTGTTTTTTTTTTAAATGAAAAACCACTATCACACTTCATAAGTGATCGCAACAGCAACCTTACTGTTGCTATAAATCGTTTCAAAGAGCCTATTAAACATAGTATATTTTTTCTCAATAAAGCAAACAGAATCCTCACTGTTGTTTTAAATACTATAACACTTTATGTGCCCCCCCAACAGAACCCTAACTTAGTATTAAAAATTACCTGTTTTGAGAGCATGAGTATGATTGACAACCCACGGTTGCTATTCCGTTATTGCCAGATCAGCTGTATTTACACAAACAACCAACAGATGATGTTTGGGACTAACATGCATCCTCAATGTATAAAAACTAAAGACCCATTATGAAGCAATACCGGTACCGGCCGTGCCCGAATGCTTTTCAAGTAGGGAATGGAAACGAACGTGTTGATGTGATACTCGCTTTGAAGGATGCCGGGAAATCCTCTGCACTTCCACGAGAAATCACTGGGAAGTTGGATAGTTGGGAAAAGGTTAGCAGCAGGGTTTGTTTTGATTTACAAAACGCTGAAAGTATGTAACTAGCACATTAATCCAAAAGCATGGGATTGCTCCTATCAAGCAACAGAACATCGAACGCCAGCTGCACCTCACCTCGAATAGTCCGGCATGACCTCATCACCGTAAACTCGTAAATAAAATGAAAAAAAAAAGAACGAGAAAAAGTCGTTATATCTGGTCTTTCTCGGGTGCTTCTGTGTGTCTTTAGTTGGTGATCGCTTTTTCTGCCTGTGTAGGTAATATTTTCACTAGAGTACGTTTTTTTTCTGAGCGGCTACATGCTTTCTTTTCTATGGATATTCTACAAATAGAGATAAGACAATTTGGGCCGCCCCTCCGATTGGTGACCCATCATAGAATTAGTAACTGATATTGATTCTGTTGATTCCTACGCTCATCAATTTGATACCAACCGGGGGAGTCGTGGTCCTATGCCTAATGCTTATCTCCAATCCGTTCAACTACTCGCAATATTTTGTGATACAGGAATATTACAATTTGAGATAATTCTAAGCAGTCGGTTTAAAAAAATTTGACAGATCGATAGGTGGGTAAGTGACCAGCAGGTACTTCATAGCAAGATGTTAGGAAACGGACCGGAAGAAGATCGGTATTCAATATTTCTATTGCGCATTTCCTTGAAAGCTCATAAATGGATAATAATATGAGAACACAGATGAACAGTTTCACTAACTATTGTCTCATCTACCAAGATGAAACATACAAAAAAATCCTCTCACTAAAGGGTGATACGGTCAAAATTTGGTCAAGGGAAAACGCGTGTAAATCGGTGAAATCGTTTTTTTAAAAAATCAAATTAAATTTCTTTTTCAAGTTCAATTAGTATAAAAATTCAGGAAAAATATTCAGTTAGGATTCCGCTTTTCCAAATCCGAATTGCCGGGCCTCATGCTTGACCCCTGCATCAGATTTTGTACAGCCACCTTGTCCACTTTCTTCGCCGCAGAAAGCCAGTTTGCCTTGAACTGCCGCTCGTCCTTATGGGCTGTTTTTTCGGTCTTCTTTAGGTTCCGCTTGACAATAGCCCAGTATTTCTCAATTGGGCGGAGCTCTGGCGTGTTGGGAGGGTTCTTGTCCTTGGGAACCACCTGCACGTTGTTGGCGGCGTACCACTCCATGGCCTTTTTACCGTAATGGCAAGATGCCAAATCCGGCCAAAACAGTACGGAACAACCGTGTTTCTTCAGGAAAGGCAGCAGACGTTTATTCAAACACTCTTTCACGTAAATTTCTTGGTTGACAGTCCCGGAAGCTATGAAAATGCTGCTTTTCAAGCCACAGGTACAGATGGTTTGCCAAACCAGATATTTCTTTGCGAACTTTGACAGTTTCGTGTGCTTGAAAATATCTGCTACCTTTCCCCTTCCTTTTGCCGTATAAAACTCCTGTCCCGGAAGCTGCTTGTAGTCGGCTTTGACGTAGGTTTCGTCGTCCATTACCACGCAGTCAAACTTCGTCAGCATCGTCGTGTACAGCCTCCGGGATCGCGCTTTGGCCGTCGTATTTTGTTTATCATCGCGATTTGGAGTCACTACCTTCTTGTAAGTCGATAGTCCGGCTCGTTTTTTGGCTCGATGCACGGTTGTAGACGATACACCCAGCTTATTTGCGGCATCTCTGAGAGATAGGTTAGGGTTTCGCTTGAAACTACCGGCAACTCTCTTTGTCGTCTCAGCGGCTTCCGGTTTTCGATTTCCCCCGATCCAGACTTCCTGGCTGTCGACAAACGTTCCCCAAACACTTTAATTACATTTGTAACGGTTGATTTGGCAACTTTTAGCGATTTTGCCAACTTTGCGTGCGAGTAGCTCGGATTTTCGCGATGCGCGAGCAAAATTTTGATACGCTGCTCTTCTTGCTTGGACGGCATTTTGACAACTGAAGAGTGAATTCCAAAATCAAAATAGGAGCAACATTCTACACACACACACCTTCAAAATGAGGGGTGTTCAGGTTTTTTAAATGCAAAATTGAAAGAAATACGTCAAGTTGATATTGACCAAATTTTGACCGTATCGCCCTTTAAGGACGTGGCCGGTTCCGTTATTGATCCTACAAACGAGGCTACCATGAGTTGCAAATTGGGAATGATTTGTTATTCCCAAGTGACATGCCGTTGGTTATCTGTACAACTTCAGATGACTTTGATCAATAGCGGAGTATAAAACCATGGGTGGTCAATAACTCATGCTCGGTGGAAATGTGCTTCCCAAGCTTATTTCGAAAATGTCAAAGACACTTGACTCAGGCTCAAATTTGAAAACCACAAAACAATTTTTTTTTATTTTGACCTATGGTGATACCACTGTGCATTGCTGGCATTTAATGCTCTGGTAATATGTTTGTATCCTGTTCAGTGGTACACTTACTGCCTTCCTATTGAAGCAAATTTAATTCGTGTTGTTCTAGATGCATTTTGCCGTGCACAAAAATCAGGGCGTACAAGCATCAGTGAACACGTGATTAATAACGCGGAGTGAGTCGAATTGTATTTAAAATAAGTTATCATTTTGTATTATTTGGCACATGACTGCCACGACCGGTTTGCTTCGCTCGAGACATAGATCTACGCATAGTTTTTTTTTTAAATTCAATCATTGATGTTGTAAAAAGGTTCTGGGTAATAATAGATATACTTTTTGCAGTGACTTCACAATTGAAGGTCAGCTGGTAAATTAAATATTATAGTAAACTATCTATTAGTTCAGTGTACACGCCATTTATAGGTGATCCTCAAAAGGGAAGGGATTTTATTAATGTATAAAGAAGTTTTAAGTTTTTGTCAGACCTCATACTTTTTACAACAGAGACTATTGACTCATGCAGCTCAGTCTGGTGAGCATACAAATACGTACAAGAACTAAATATTTGGGTGTAAATAATTTTACAAAAATTAAATAAATTTAGAGAGAAAAAAACTACAAGATACACCCTCCCTGCCCTTCGGTTCAGATAGGGGTATCGGAGAGTTCTGCCGAGTTGGTCGCGATTAGATTTCATGTGTGAATAGACTGCCACAACAACGTTCAAAAGTGCCTGAACCAAATGGGCAGCTTGTAATCATCACTTGAAGATACGATGGGGGATCCTTGCCCAAATATTCCAAAAAGTAGCACGTAGTCAAATTTGTTACTTGTCTTCTATAACTAAACGTGATGGAATTGAGTAAACAAGTGGAAATTAATCGAGACTGATCTTTCATATGCATCCGTCGAGCCATTCTGCCGTTGTGAGAATATCACCATGAAAATCTTTTTTGCTGCATAGCATACCAATTACTAATGCTTTCTCTTCTTTCTCCTGTTCTCTTCCCTATTCCATGACCGCGAGCAATACCATATGACTCACCATGAAGACAACATGGACATTACATCAAATTGAAGCAATAAGTAAAGAACGGTATATAACTCTATACAATTTTACTTGCAGCCAAATTTCCTAAAACAAGGTAAGCAATCAAATAACCATAAAAAAAAAACATATACTAAATATTAAATATCATAGAACGGGGAAAGGGAGGGATCATCAGGGCACTCAAGTAAACTGATTTAGATAGGGAGCATGGGACTACCTCCTCCCTATTGTTAACATTTCGTGAATCGAGGGCGGGCTTATCGACCACATCTATTGGATTTATTCTGTCAATCGAGGGCTCGATTCTAGTGCTGTCAGTGTGAACCTCCTTTTGGAAGGAGATTCTCTTCTATTCGCGGGTTTCACGTAAGTGTCTCTGCTTAGAGCCCGCCCCTTTTTAGCCCTTCATACATGAGCTTGATGATCATAAACAACAATAGAATCCTGATAAAATCGTTTTTCAGATTATTCCACTGCTATGGAAAGTTACCTTGCTACAATATATGGTAGTATTACTTCATCATCATCATAAAAAAAAAAAAACAACAAGATACACCCATTGGGTTGTTCAGAATTATGACGTAGAATTACGCTTCTAAATGTAAGCCATTTTGATTGTACAATGCAATATTTTTGAAATAAAATACTTTTTAATACAAGGCTTAATTTTTTTTGTATTTTTGAATGCATCCGAGGGAGTGTCATTAATAAAAAACAACAACAACAACAAAAGTATGTGGCCCAAAATCAACAATGTCCTCGATTGGAATCGATGCGTAGACATGTTTTCGATCGATTGGTGCAAAAGTTTTGGAAATCTTTGGAGCAACGACTGATATATTAACGCTCATAACCTGGCCACTTTTTGTGACGGACGCAATTCGTTTTTTTTAATTGTACCCCAGTATAGAAAACAAAGACGTAGTCCTACGTCAACAACTTTTTAAATCAATGCAAACAAGATCGAAGCGATTTCTTTTGTTTTTTTTAAGATGTTTGAGAACGAGAATTTATAGAAAGCATGCGAATGCTTTTTTCTTCTTTATTATTATTATTATTATTATTATTATTATTATTATTATTATTATTATTATTATTATTATTATTATTATTATTATTATTATTATTATTATTATTATTATTATTATTATTATTATTATTATTATTATTATTATTATTATTATTATTATTATTATTATTATTATTATTATTATTATTATTATTATTATTATTATTATTATTATTATTATTATTATTATTATTATTATTATTATTATTATTATTATTATTATTATTATTATTATTATTATTATTATTATTATTATTATTATTATTATTATTATTATTATTATTATTATTATTATTATTATTATTATTATTATTATTATTATTATTATTATTATTATTATTATTATGTTGTAAAAATGAAAACGAATCTTAAATTTATTCTGGTTTTGATTTTGACACCAAGATACCATATGTGCATGTTATTGATTTGCTGTTATGTGACTATTATCATCTCTGTATTCATCTTTTTGTAAATTGCCTTTTCATGAAAATTTGCTCCATATATCTCCTTTCTTCAGTATTTCAAACTTATTGCTTTCACAATCCGCTAATTGCTTGCTCTCAACTTAGTGTTTTAAATGCACTTCCACAGTTATTAACAGAGAGCTTTCGACGTCAGGTATCAGTTTTGCATTAGTTTGATTGTGTGGCAAGTACACTCATACCCTATGCCCTGAGAGTCGAGAAATTTTCCTCAATAAAAATTCCTAGACCAGACCGGGAATCGAACCCAGCCACCTCCAGCATAGTGTTGCCTTGTAGCTGCACCTCTAGTGACTGAGCAAATGGAGGACCCATATGGGTCATATGTGTGGTATATTATCACATCAGACATAATTGAAATTGACTGATAAATAACACTAAAATAAATATTTAAAAAGGTATTAAACAGTGTTAGAATATAAGCGATATGTCATAGTCATAATTTTATGGAAGAAATATACAAATGAGGAGATGTACGTGAACATGAACATCTCAGTCCTCTCTCAAAGGTCAAATGTTTCACCTTGCCGATGGTGAGAAGGCCTATATCATGCTGTAGACCTGCATGTGAGACCATGAATTTGACCAGTAATGAAAGTATCACATATGCAACTCATTTATTTTGCTGGCTCGTCGTAAGATGTTTATATCAAGGCACAAACATCAGGTATGATACTGGCGGGATATGCCGCAAATTCATTTTTGTATGAAGACGAGTGACGGGCCCATAGTTTTTCGAGCATTACTCTAATACAAAAAAAAGTCCATCGCCAAAATTTCACCAATTAAAGTTTATGAATTAATAACAAAATAAATATTTTTTTCAATGTTTCCCAGAATTCAGAAAACACTAGTGCAAAAAACCTTTTAACGTTCATTAAATAACCTTATGAAAATTGGCCACAAGGAGACGGTTTGAATTTCACCTTATGAAATGCTATGATTGTTGTCAAAATCACTTCTAATGGTTTGCTTATGGCAACCGTATATGTTTCATTGTAAAACGTTATAAAATTCATTTTTTAGTGCACTGGAACTCACATGCATTGGTTACACTAATTATTGCTTTAGTATGTGTATTTTTTGGTATTTTTATTGAATTCTACTGAAATTTTCCCATAATAAATACCTATAATAAATTTGAGGCCACGAAAAAAAGCCAATGCCAGTCATCTAATGGTACGCCCACAGTACACTATTTCATACATATGCATTATGATTATTACACACAAACAACAGTCATGAAATTCATAAGGCGGTTTATGGAATTGATAAGAATGACTTGAGAAAATCATTGCGTTTAACTGAGAAAACCTTAATTATACACAACAATTTCATAAGGGCCGTATGCAATCAAAATACAGTGGGCTCATACAGTTTTATAAGGCAAATTTTATGAAATTCGATATGTTTTTTACATCAGTGAATTGGTTCTCCGGCTTTTACAAGTAATT
Organism: Aedes koreicus; assembly: GCA_024533555.2. Classification (NCBI taxonomy): domain Eukaryota; kingdom Metazoa; phylum Arthropoda; class Insecta; order Diptera; family Culicidae; genus Aedes; species Aedes koreicus. The sequence goes on from JAHHFK020002890.1 coordinate 371,701, forward strand.
TCCTGCACTGCGGGAAATTTTTTTGTAAGATTTTATTTTTTTCGAATTTTTGAAAAAATTTCATTACAGTTTGGAAAAAAAAATTGTTCTACGATAACACATTCCACACATAACATCCCGGAATATCTTGTGCTACGGATCACATTGAATGTTACTGTCTTAAGCAAAGTTATTTAGTAAGTCAAGGCCTTTTCATTGGCGATCAGTTTAGGATTATCTAACTACGTGGCGCTAGTGTGCCAATTATTTTCAGGAATATGCTACATCTAGGTGCCCTGATCATACAGAATGTTTCTGTCTTCGACAATGTTGTTCCAGCAGGTCAAGACCTTTTGAACGATGACTAGAGCTTCCATTTTTCTCACTACGTGGCTTTAGTGTGCCAATGTATTTCCTGAAGGTGCTATACCTGGGGATCCTGACCATTTGGAAAGATGTTGAAGCAACTTCTCACAATTTCAGTCTCTTGCACAGAAATCAAATGAATGGCTCGGATTTGGCAGCAAATCGTCACCATGTTGTCCAGTCCAAGATCGTGTTGACGGCATTGCTTAGGCAAGGACTGTGCTTTATCTGACTCCAACGATGTTCTTCATTTATGTGTTCAAGAACGAAAAGCAAAAAAAAAATCACTCTTCCTTCTCTTTCTCACGAGAAACCTTATACAAACCCTACACTTCCGTCAATGATAATAAAGCGGGAGGCACAACACTGCATCGACTTTGAAATTATTCAAAATTAACGGACTGACGCAGCGTCGGTGTGAAGTCACCTAGTAGAGATGTCTGTGGAAAAGGACCTTAGCACGGCCGAACCCCTCCGTCAAAACTGCCGGTGACGCACTATTGTGGCTCCAGTTTAAGGCTTACTGTTTTTACGCGACTTGGAGTTAGGTATAGGATAGGAATACCAGCTGATTTTTCATTGATTTTTTGTGATATTTTGAAACATGTTGCACTAATTTTTTTTAAATTGAGATCACAGAATCAGAAATAGAGAGCAAAAAAATCTTGTGAAAACAGAATTGAGAATTATAATTACACTTACTCTGCCCCAATACATGAGGCTCAATACTAAGTGGTGTAAAAAACTTTTGAAAGCGACATCTATGGATCAGTAGAAACACTAAAATTTCTACGCCATTTTAATATTTCGTCTTTCATAAGAACGTACTCAAAATTTCATTTTGATCTGTCAATTCATTCTGAGGGTTATTCCGAGAGTCGAAGTGACATTTGTCACTTGGTGAAGGGAGAAAAGTCACCTGCAGTGACGCGACTCTATATTTGATTTACCCAGAAGAGTCAAGTCACTGCAGGTGACTTTTCTCACTTCACCAAGTGACAAACGTCACTTCGATTCTCGGAAAAAACCCTTTCTTTGTTTACAAGCCATTTGAAGTTAACGTGTCAGTGTATTTTTAAACAATGGAAAAAGCCGAATATCATGCGTTGATTAAATTCTTTGTTTTAGAAAGTTTATCGGCTACTGAGATCCATGCAAAGATGGTGAAAGTACTAAAAGAGTCTTCTCCTGCATTTCCAACCGTTCACCGGTGGGTTTTGGAGTTTAAGCGTGGCCGTACAAACGTTGAAGACAATCCACGCTCAGGACGTCCAAAAAGAGCATCGACACCAGAAATCATTACGAAAATACAGGATATGGTTTTGGAAGACCAAAAAAACGAAAGGGTGAGTTATGTCAGTGACATAACTGCAAAGTTGACGTAGGACTGCTTGTTGATGTGAAGAAATTGATGTCCTCCGGTTCTTCTTCCGCTATTGGTTCTCCACGAAAATTTATAGAAACTGCAGTTCGGCTCGAATTGACTGTTAATGATATTTTGTTTGTTAAATCAGCGCCAACATTAGATACGCCCTAATTTGCTTTTGTAAACAATGGCTTTCGTAGTCATTTACTCTTGAACAAAAGGTCACAAATACAAATTAAGCGCTCTTTAAGGAAGAGGAGCTTTATCTCTATCCGCTGATATATTCAATTTGAAGGAATTGTATTCAACTTCCGATAAATTAGCAGACAAAGTGTTTGTTTACAAAAGCAGATTCGCCCTAATCAAATGTTGGCGCTAAAATGTCCAACGTGCTTGTAAGTGTGAAATGGATCCTGTGTTAACGGAGGGAACATGGTTCGCGATTGAAATGTACTTCTCAGTCTTCTTGGGCTGCAGGGCGGCTCGAGTTTGATGGCACGTAATACTACGATAAAAATAGGCATTTACACCGTCTTCAACTCGAGATTGTACAGACTGAAGATTGAACATACACCCAAAAGTTGAGAAGGTGGCAAAAAATGCAATTGCAGTTTTTGCAATCATATCTTGAGAAATCCGCATGATTCAGAAAATGCAATTTTGCCCATTTTGATCCACAAAGCGTTTTATGGTACAAATGAAGCCATGCAAGTGTGTGCAAGCGACTGGTAAGCAAAAATAACTCGAAACAAATTTATCGCTGTAGGATCCTTATTCAATCATCACCAACATATCAATATACAATATGGATGAGTCGATATCACAAAATGCCGCAACGCTATTGGCCACTATTGTATTGCCGCCGTCAAGTGTTCTATATTTGTTCTCACTGATCATCGACAAAGCGTTTTATGAAATAAACAATGCCATGCAAGTTTGTTAGCGATAGGTTGCACATAGCTTGGTAGAAAATATGTCCATTTGCTTCATTTCTGTACCCTGAATTCCTCGCCAAGTGAACTAACTGTAGGGTTTCTATTCCCCATCTCTTAGTTTGTTAAAGTGGCTGAATGATTGCCATCAAGAGCCGCCGCGCTGTCGTTCTCAGTTCGTATCCTGATTTCGTAATTGGTGTATTATATTTTGGTGAGCCATCTGACTTTCGGGACACACATCTCTTACTCATCAACTAAATATCACTGCGCACAACCTCACGCACACGTTCAATTTTTCATTGCGAATTGCTGATGCTATTTTGCCCACAACTAATGTTAGATTTTTCATCGAAGTTACGATCAATAGCAAGAATGGAACAAAATCAAGCGAAATTGTCTTACAATCTTACTTTCTTAGTTTGGGTGTAGAGCGAATTACGAACAACCAGTTTGGACATTTTCGTTTTGCAAAAAGTTCCACAGGCTGGAGCGGGAATCGAACCCTCAACTTCATGACAACAACCGCTTGAACGACGGGCGACGCCGCTAACCACTGGACCACGAAGATGATGTGGGCGATTGATTTGGGCATTTCTCCGGGACGCGGCAGTTTAAGCAACGCCATGTTGACCCGGTGCGTGGTAATAAACATTTCGATGAGCTCAAGAGAAATTTCAATCAAACATACTCTTTAGTTGGCAAATTGATTTGGTCGTCCTGAAAAGGACAGATTTTAGCTGTTTACGGAAGGATGATTTATGTTTGCGTCGACGTCGGGCTTCTTCCGCTTGCCTCGTCTAGCGGACGTGCCAGCCACATCAGGGGCGTCCACTCGATCTCTAGCAGCCGGGCGACCCAGGTAGCACCGAAAACATAAACAAAAAGGTTATATTTTTCCATGTGTCATGCTGTAGATCTATAAAAGTTCAGTTTGACTAGTTTAGTCAGGAAGATGTTCGTGTCTTGCAATTTGAGTCTAGATTTACTAATATAACAAATTGGTTTGTCATATATGTGTTTAATGTTCTAAAGATAGGACTTGTTTGTTTACGTCTGACATCTTGTTTGCAAATTATGTTGTACATATGTAGCAACCCAAGTCTTCTGTATTTCTTGAGACAAACAAATTCAAGAAATGTCAAATGCCATCAGAACTAGTAATGTATGTTTTGTTCGTGTCATATTGGACCTTGAATTACCGTTCCTATACTTTTACGTAAGACTATCAAATATGTATTTATATCACATATGTTTTTACCGCTAAACATTCAAAAACCAAATTCCATGCTAGTATGATGCCTAATTCCATGCAAGAACCATTCCAGTATGATATGAAAAATTAAATATTGCTATAGCCAATTCTTTTTACGATCGAACATTATTTGCAGCGGTATAGTTGCTAGAACTAATATTAGCTAAAGTGTAATAGAATAATCACCAAAACATAATAAATTAAACCCATACTTTTTGCTTGAATTGTTTTATGTTAAATTGTCTTCTATCATGATGGTAAAAGTTTAAATAACAATGGTGAGGTTTAAGAGGATTCTTAGGATTCCATTTTTCACGTCTTGAAATGGTCGAGTGGTAAGAAGACTGATCTTGTAAGCTTGGAGTTCTAGGTTCAAACCTGGTTCATGAACACTTTATTGAAAACTATTTAAAATTTGTTTTACTATAGTCTAGGATTTTTTTGTTTATGATCATTGTCAAACATAAATTTTGTTTCGCAGGCTCCACCTTCTACGCTATTTCAATTCTATAGTAGTTCCCTACAAGGTTTTCAATCACCGGAATGGTAAAATAATAATTTGTCACATTAAAGCACAAATGTATGCAATGACACATTTCGTGTTACTTGGGGAAAAACTCGGAAAAGCGTTTTTTTTATCAAGAGAGCGGGATACACACACGTCTTAACGTGTCGATGATCCAATACCGAATGATAACTGTTCGCCATGCCAGGCCTGTTTTATATAATGGCATATACCATTACATAACAGGAAGGGGGTTCTCAACGAAGGTAATGCGAATCAAATTTTACAAAAGGGGACGGGCCTCAGTTGTTACGCAAGACAGCAGCGTGGAAATGAAATCATTAGTTTTCATTAGAGCGACAGGCGTTTCGGAGGTTAAATTCGCATCTTTTTCTACTCAGGCAACAGAAAAACGGCCCTTGTCAGGGCCTCAGAACCCCATCCAAAGGGAGTTGAGATAAAGACACACTTGCTTCTGAAACTGCAAAACAATAGAGTTTTTAAATATTGGTTAGAAAAATTATAACTAACACTTTAAAACTACCTGCAACTAATCCACTATGAACCTATGTACAACAAGAACTACAATGAAGCTAACCTACCCCCAACACTGAATATGTGAAACACATAATTGGTCTGCCGTGTTACAGTTCGGCTCAAATTAACTGTTAATATTTCGTTTATTGAATATCCAACGTGCTTGCTAGTTTTAACCTGGGAAATAGAGATTTATAAATGGATACTAATAAAAAGTTTTGCTCATTTTCTCCAGAACGCGGCTTTTCAAGCAACGCCATGTTGAGCCGGTGAGTGGTAATGAAAATTCGATGAGCTCAAGAGAAATTTCAATCAAACATACTCTTTAGTTGGCAAATTTATTTGTTCGTCCTTAAAAGACCGGGTTTTAGTTTTTAACGGAGGGAACATGGTTCGCGATTGAAATTTTCTTCTCGGTCGCCTTGGGCAGCAGGACGGCCTGAGTGTTTGGCAGCACGTAATACTACGATAAAAATTGACATTTACAACGTCTTCCACTCGAGATTGTACAGACTGAACATTGACCATAGAGCGAATTACAACGAACAACTTAACCTAACACCCAGTGGATTAGACTGGACATTTTCGTGTTGCAAAAAGTTCTACAGGCTGAAGCGGGAATCGAACCCTCACTTCATGGCAATGAACGACGGGCGACGCCGCTAACCACTTGACCACGAAGATGATGTGGGCGATTGATTAGGCCATTTTCTCCGGGACGCGGCTTTTTCAACGCCATATTGAGCCGGTGCGTGGTAATGAAAATTTCGATGAGCTCAAGAGAAATTTCTATCAAACATACTCTTTAGTTCGCAACTTGATTTGATCGTCCTGAAAAGGACGGATTTTAGTTGATAACATGGTTCGCGATTGAAATTTTCTTCAGTCTTCTTGGGCTGCAGGACACCACTCTGTGAAATGGTCACACCGGAGAAAAGTTTGTTCAGCTCCTCGTCGTTGCGGATGACTAGCTGCAGGTGACGTGGATGATTCTTCTTGGTCTGGTCTTCTTGTGTTCACGGGCGGCGTTTTCTACCAACGTACTCGCCAAACACGTCTGTCGCATGCGGATGCACAGCGAGAACTGATGATTGGTCGGTCGTCCCCTCATGTTTGATATTCGTTGGCACGGTAACTGTGGCAGTATGAACCAATCAGAGCGTGACGCAAATATGATGTCATTTTCGACCAATAGCGTTGTGCATTTAAACATTTTTCTTTAAAGTACTTTTTAATTAGTTTAAACAAATGTAATGAATTTAGTTATCAACCGGGATTCAGCTTTGATGTTCTACCTTTCGAATGAAATACTTATCGTAAAATGTCTGTAGGCCAGAGAGGAGATATTATCGTTCAAAGTCTCCAAACCCGCGTAACGCTTGCGATTTCAGAAATTTTAGAACGGCGCCCCTATACAGGAATAGAAAAGAGAGACGTAAGTCCTACGTCAAAATCGGAACTAGGGGTTTTACAACAGTAAACCAATTTTAATTCGCTAGTTGCACATTGATTGTTAATTGAAGTGCTACATTACTTACACAGTAATTATTACGTTGTACACGATACTATATTGGACGACCCCTCGTCGCTTTGTTTACATTGTTTCTTTTCTGTCAGCTAATGTTCCTGTGTTACTTTTGTATTATCGAGTGTTATCAGGAAAAAATGGATCTCGAACAGAAATCGTGAGTGTTGTAGTTGCCTGTGCTAGAAAACTTCAGAAGGACATAGCCTTCGGTGAAGCTTGACGTGCGATGTACGTGCTTGCAGAAGTTGTTACGTGGTTGTACACCGTACAAAACACCCTGCAGAGAAGTTTTGTACACCGTACAAGACACCTACCATGGTGATCGCCAAGAGGCGCCTGGTTAAACTCAAGTTGAACTTGGCCAGTGAATTTTCAAAAATATATTTGTTTTCAACTGAAGTTGAATGAATTTGAAAATAAAATGTTTTCGTGTTGATCAATTTGTCTGTTTGTTTTAATGTGGCACTTCAATTGCCGAACCCTGTAGAATAAGTATAAACATCACAGAAGAAGAAAAGTTACGGAGAGAAAAAGTAGACTGTATACTGTATACTTGAATTTTTCAGTAAGGAAGGTTTCTGTCTTCGGCAAAGTTGTACAGTAAGACAAGGCGTCGCGTAGTGAGAAAATTCTGAACTTCTTTCCATCAAACTAATGGCACTGAACTACTGAACAACTTTGTCGAAGACTGGAACGACAGTATTACGAGATATACTAAGTTAGAACAAGTTATATCAAACTAAATACACTACGTCTATATCTACGCGAACACGTCTCGCAATATCGAATTCTACTGCGCTATTTGAGGAATTTCTATAATCTAGGAATACGCTGTTTGATCCAGAACAAGTTTCTTAAGGAATACAAGTTGGTTTTACATAGATAGGTGCTTCTGCATCAAAATGGTAACGGAAAATCTACATGTGTGATGTGATGTGATGTGATAGTGACCACCAGTACAGGACTTGCCATGGCGTAGGGTTCCTTCCAATGGCAAGATCAAACTGTACATAACTGTAATCCTTCACTATGCCGTTGTATGGAGGAGCAAAAACGGGAGTTTGGGCCCCACTAAGCAGAAGCATTCCCACAAAACGCTCTTATTACAGGACATGAATAGTAAGCTATACACATTGGGATTTCCGTCTGGTAATTTGTTAAAAAATAGGGCTAGAAAACTCAGTGTAGACTGTCGGAGGACAATTAGACCTTCGCTGATCTCGATCTGACGATTTCCATCAAGAAAGGTATAATTGTCATTCACGACTTGGCCAGATTTACTACAAAATTTCGTATCAATGGACGCAGTAGTGTTTAATTCCCCCAACAAAAAACCATCATCCAGCCTACAGTTCGTCTAGCACCTTGTATTCCCCCCTACATCTGAAATCTACATGTGTTGTACAAAATACAACAGCGCGAGTGCTCAAAGGTTAAATGTAAAACCGAGGAAACTTGAACTCGGCTGCCACGGTAACTATGGGTTCATAAGAATTCCAGAACTTCTTGAGTGAAAAAATGATCAAATGGGTAATTTCAAGAAACTTCAAATATTTCATGCTTTGAACCATCGTTGTATGAGGGACTACAAGACTGTCCCCGTCTGCAACCAATTGCAAAGGTGTTCGTTGGGCAATACCAAGTGTATTTCATAGGTGCACTGGCAACGGGCCAAATTCACAGGATTCAGCAAATTTGCAGACATCCCGTCAAAATAACGTGACCACACATCATCTATTCATAGATTTCAAGTCAGCCTACAACACGATCGATAAAGATATGGCAGATTGAATATGTCAGAATACGGATTTCCAGATACACTAGCGCGATTGGTCAAGGCAACTTGCACAGAAATGGGTTCTCGTGTATGCTGTTTAAGGTGCAAACAGCGCAGATCATCATCACCAGAAGTCATAAGCAATTAATTCGTTAAATATCAAAATTCTGTTAATGAATATGTGTTCACTGTTTTCAGATCACTTGATTTTGAACGGAAAAACTGAAACTAAATAAAAAATCTGACATAAGTCATTCATACGAAACGAGCCAGCCACAGGCTAAAAATCTTTCAAATAAAGATATCCAATCCAATCCAATCTCAGGCACTACTTGTCGATGGTATTAAGTACCAGTAATATATACTCGTTACAAGTTTCCCAAAAGCACCGGTATTAACACTTAAAACCTACGGTAATAGTTTACGTCACGCTGGTTCCATTCGTGTGAAGCTTATTTTCAAACAAAACCATAGCACCATGACTGAAAATGCATCAAAACCAAAAACTTAAAAAAAAAACTGTGAAATTTCTGAAGGCCAATCGACTCCGAGGCATCGGAACAGTTCTGCGATGAAATATTCAAATCTATTACTTAAAACGAGATATCACTTCCAACTGGATCTTTTTGTCAACCAATTGGTTTGCAGTCCTTTTTCAAAACACAATGCTGATGACCTGAAAAATTCATGATGATTTTTTATTCTCCTGGTTGAACGACATGACAGGCTCAAGCTGGCTGACTGGATCCATAACCGTCGTCTCGTGCATTTCCAGATCTAGACAACATTTATTGGACGGCATCCTTTGTAGAATGCCACAAAACCACATCCAACTATGATGGATCCGTACCACCTGTTCTGCGGGGTAGGAAATTCTCGTGAGAGTGGATTTTTTTTTCTCACTTAGCTATCAACCTCCTTAGATCGTTGTGTATCGACGCGCGCGGCAAGCTGATCTACTAGTCGGCGTGGCGCACGTCACGAAAATTACCGTAATGCATCGAGTACGTGACAGTCCGGTTTCCCGAGAATTTTAGCTGTAATTTACTTATAAGTTAACTAAATAAAAGACGGTGCCTATTCTGAACGGTAACATTAAGGTATGATTAAATTTACTAGCCATTCAGAGCATAGTAGTCACATAGAGTCACATTTGAAAGGTGTCCAAATTAGGGTACATTACAGTACCTACCCTTCAACTTCAGTGCGGCCCGTGCTGTGTTGATCTCTCGCACTCTTCTGCTCTGATCATCAACAGGCACGAGGGGTTGTTGTCGGTGATCGGTCGGTTGATTGGTCGGTAGTAGGTACACAATCATATCAATTCATGGGGGTATTCCTCGTTTGCTACATCCACACAGTCGCGTGCTCGTGCAAGGGGTGAGCTTTGCAGTTTTTGCTCTATACAGAACATGCACTGATCTCTCAGGGGTTGCACGAAGCGAGCACAGTCGGGTTCATATATAAGAGCACCCTCAATGCTGCCATCAGCTTAGTTTGAGTTTGATTACTTCAAACAAGACCAGCCTGATAAGTCACCGAACGGCTAGGAGCTTCTTGTTCTCCGTGGAAGCATATCAGTGTCCTATCTCCACTAGTCACAAATTGTTGCAGAGTTCCTGGTTCTAATACCTGAAAAAAGTGCCTCGAAAAAAGTGACGACAGTGTTAGAGTGCCAAAATGCCCACCAACGGAATGTTCGACGTTGCTCTACAGGTCATCGACGACTCCAACGTGTCTAGTGGATCGGACAGTGCTGGTGTGTCTGAAGACGAGGATGTTCAACTATTTTGCAGTACAGGAAATACAATAATCCCAAAACCGTTGAAAAAATCCGGATCAACGAAGGTCAAGGATGAAGAATTCAACAAAACCACCAAAAACCATGTGAAACGATATGCAAGTCTTCCGAACCGTGATCAACACCAGAAATTCTTGACTGACTTCCTATCGGAAGTTCTGAATGGTGCCGTATTCAATGCCACCGAGCGGGCCAACAAAGTCCTGAATTGGGTAGATCCGGACCAACTTAAGCAAACATTGGACTTGGAACTAAAGGATGAACCCGATTCGGATGAAAAATTACTCGAGCTTACAAGAGCCACCATCAAACATTCGGTCAAAACTGGACACCCTTACTTTATGAATCAACTGTTTTCATCCGTCGATCCGTATGGGTTCGCTGGACAAATCCTGACTGATGCTTTGAACCCCAGCGTCTACACTTTCGAAGTGTCTCCGGTGTTTGTCCTGATGGAGGAAGTTGTTCTCAAGGAAATGAGATCAATTGTCGGCTATCCAGATGGTGCAGGAGATGGTATCTTTTGTCCTGGTGGTTCGATGGCTAACGGATATTCCATTAGTTGCGCCCGCTTCAAGCACATGCCAGATGTCAAGGTGAGTGTGCAGAAATAGACTCAGAACAAAAATCCATATCTAATGAAGGTGAATGTATGACTGTTGCCATTCTCAATCCTAATGAGAATAATTTACGCAATCTACGAAGAGTGGTCGTTGTCTGGTTAAACGAAATAGGGCAATTGTGAATTTCTAGAACCCAACAAGATTGAAGTGAAAGTAGAACAAGTAGAAGGGTGATGTATGATATAATTAGTGCCGCAAGTCTTGGGATATTACGAGCGACAAATTGGCCTTCAAGTGCCTGAATGTGATACTATAGGTAATGGCAGACACGATAGGAATGTTCCCCTCAGCAAAGTGTCTTCCATTAACCACCTGGGGAATTAATGGTTTCGAACGTTTGTTTACCATCATCGGCGCTGTCTGCAAATAGCGAGACACGCTGTCGACAGCTTCTCAATAGACTGCGCGGGTGGTTGTGATAAACTAATGATTTTTGTTTTTTGGCACAGTATCCGACAACCCCAGTGCCGACAGCAAACGAAAATGAAAAAAAAAAAGAGAAAGTGCAGTACATTCAGAACATTTTTATTGTCTCTAACTGCATACCGGAACAAACGGATGCCGCACATCATCAATGTGTTTAGGGAAGATTTGGTTTAATCCGTTTTCGTTTTTGTGTGTGATAAAACTGCAAATGAAGAAGTAAAATGTTCCTATTTGCGGTAGATTTTTTTCGAGGAATCTTGTTAGATTTTAAACAGTCAACGATGCATTTTGAAAGGTTAATTAATTTTGAAGTTTTAGTGGCAAAATTTAAACCAATGATTTATTGTTCAGTATATTGAATGCCACTGAACAAAATTTCGAAAAACAATAGCACTAACGTGCACTACAATATAGTATTTGAATGTTATAATAATTGAACATTGAAAATGTTCTGAGAACCTTCAAATGTTCAGCACTTGAAGAATATGTCTCACTTTAACTAGGAACTAAATTTCGCTGTTAGCCAGAAAAAGTACACAACCGAAAAACATACTACTATAGTAGTGTTGGTCTGGTGAATATTTTCAACCACATAGGGAATGTGTCCCTTGACGTAGTCTAATATGCAACGATTAATATTTTTTTAATTAAAACTTATAAAGTATTTTAGATGTAAGAGATATCAAGCTAGTTATACGCTTGCTTAGATACGTTTAATAATACGTATGGTAGTATGTATCACGAAAAGCTATTTTTCATAAAACAAACTAAACTTAAACTGCTCTGAAACTAAAGTGTTTTGACTAAAGATTTTCACAAATGATTATTGTCCGTTCGATAATGAAAACATTATAATTCATTGTAATCTGTTCAGCTTAACCAGTGAAATCATGATGCATAAAAAGTTAAGAAAATCGAAGATTGCACGGAAGTGAACAACAGTAAATTGATTAATAATGTCCGAGTTGATTCTAATTAAATCGGTCATCTTGATAATAACATAATTTTGTTGATTATCGCTAAATTAATGAAATATTTGGTACATAGGCCGAATGAAAGTGCTAGGCTAACATTACATCCCCTTACCCTAGATTCAGAAATTATACATGCCAAATTCTGACAAAGCAGTAAATGTATGCAGCCACATTCTTATTTGCGTTCGGACTATATTTTACATACAAACAAACTTTCTTTGCATGATAAATACCGTTCGAACTTAAACCAGAATAAGGGCGGTGTTTTCAGTAAAGTTCTTCAAACGATGTTCAAAATGATGAAAAAAAAGAGTTCTCGCCTTCATACGTGCTCTGAGAATTTTTAGATATGGGATTTGGATCGGAGTAGGCTGAAATTTAAAATTGGCGTGTTTTATCTTTAGTGCCGGTAAATTTTTAACGATGATTACTTGAAATTATTGGAACACTTTGGAAAAACACTTTCATATGGTTAATTTTGGCACAGTTGAAAACGTGGTTGATTGTAAATCATGAGTAAGAAAAAAATCATGTGTGAATGTTATGGTATGACCCATTCTAGAATTCCAGCATAATTTGAACTGATACATGTAAGCAAATGGGCCATGATTTGACAAGAGAATCGGGAAATAAGAGACACTGAAAAAATATTACACTTAGCTACTACTTGAAGCACATGTAGATATTTTCTAATACTAAATTAAGTTATTTTTACATGAACATCCTGAATCACATGAAAGTTAAGTGAATTTCCGGTGAATATTTTCCACTGATTATGTGAATATATGTGTGAATCTGTGGTATAGTTGTCAAGAAAGCGCATCTAAAATTGTATGTAGAATTTTGTGGTATGATATTACTAGGTCTCCACTCAAGCTTACTATGATACACATGTCCTCATGTGTGAACGCAGATAATGATGATAAATTTACAACTCTAGCTATTAGTGTTGTTTTTGGGAAGAAAAGGAGGCGCCGGGCTCCAATGTGAAACAACACATTTAATCAATTATAACATATTATGGTGGAAGATTTTAAAAAACCTACATTTCCTATTTGCATTACATCGGAACGAAACATCAAATTTATCTGTGACTTCGATATATAGCATCAAATCATCCACTTCTGCTAACGATGAAAATTATTTTAATTATTTTAAAAGTTACAAAATGATATCTATAGGGTAGAAAACTACCTTGGCCTAAATCTCTGAGCCTAAATGCTCATTGTTGATCAATCGTGCCGGAAAAGTCGAATTTGCTGTGACAGTGATCTCAACGGTATTAATTAAACTAAAAGTTCAGTTCAAGAGCTTCAGTGTAATACCTTAAAGTGTGAATTTCATCAATGAATTGAAAAGCGTCTCAGCCGAATCCCATTTTTCCATTACTTTGATATGACACTCATACTATTCGAATCTCAAAATGCCGAACAAGTGAAGTTGAAGACAATAAATTGTAGAACACTAATATCGTCTTCAACTTTATATTAAATGCTAACCATTTACTGACCTCGACGTGATCAACGTGGATCCACCAGTCACTCCAATGCAATTTCGTCCAAATTTGGAAATAAGCCGAAAGGGTGTTGAATTCATTACAGAATATCAACAATAGCTCCACAACTAATCTAAATGCACGTAAGGGTTTATTCATAAACCACGTTTCTGGGGAGGGGGGGGTCTGACCAAAGTCTACACTCCATAAAAAATTTCCAAAATATGTTTGGAGAAAAGTCTACGAGTGAGGAGGGATGAGATTTTCAGAAATGAGTCTAGGTGGTTTAAGGGAACATGGAAGTTTTACTTTAAAAATGTTTTTGTTTTGTTTCATATTTACGTGACTTTCAGTCTGAAGCTGGTTCGTTATTTCAGGGAAATGACTGGGACCCTGCATATTGAACCCATTAGAACATGGGCTGGGACCATCGGCTTTTTATGTATTGCGTATATGTATAGTTCAACATGTCAAAGATTATCGCTCAAAGTCGTTACAATATAATCTATAGTATGTACAATTAATAGTAATGCTCACGACAATAAGATTTCAATAGGAATTAGTGTTTCCACAATAAAATCTAATGTTAATTGAGACATAAAAAAGGGGTGGTTATGTTTTTGAACTATAATAAAAAAAAATATTTTTTTTGTGGATCAAATTCGAGCCAATTATTACAGTTACAGTTGAAAACCGAATTTATCGACTAGCGACAGTCGATTTTACTCTAGTTCTGTACGTTATACCTAATGTCGGAAGTAGTGCGCTGTATGGCGCATCTGATGCGCTATACAGCGCACTATTTAGTCGATAAATTCGGTTTTCAACTGAAACCATAACACTATCAATTGTATTGTTCCACAATTATTGAAAATTGTAGCATATGGAGTGAATAGTAGATCTATTGTAATGGCAATATGCATTTTTCATTCATCTGATTCATGAACAATAAGATTCATGGTGGGAAATACATTTTAATGTTATTTTATTTAATTGTATTGTAATTGTATGGTTGTTTTTTATCCGGATAGTCACCCTTTCACGTTGTGTTGTTGTTTTGGGGTATTAGAAGGTGTTTCTAACAATCAATGGGAAACTAGCGATTTAAAATTGGTTTCTCTGCCTTAGAACCCCATTGATCCCAAGTACACCTTGCAAAACATTCTTGCGGTCTTCGGTACTAGAATTTTTGTTCTTGTTTTGATTCGCTGTTTTATTTTGATAGAATATTTGAGCGGTTGGTCGTTGTGAGTTGTGTTTCTATAAGTGATTCATTAAGCTTGGTACCAAGCTTGGGACCGATGTGCTGGTACTTCCTGAGCAAAAAACTATATCCATTTTCTTCTTGACTATCCAGTTTATGTATGCTTCTGAATCACATCAGAGCAAGTAAGAGGGAAACAAAACAATGGTAAAACAAATAATCGATACGTGTAAGTATTGCCAGAAATGAATCTATCTTTCATGCGGAAGCGAGGTGTTTGAAGTGTGTCGGAAAGTATTTTGAGGGTGTTAGAACATGGAGTGAGTTGCTGACCGATCGGATTTTCGATTTTTCAATTTTTTCAAAATTAGTTATTAAGCGGAAAACAAATTTTTGACTCCAAATGTCTGCCATTATGTCATGGAATCGATATGCGAAAAGTATCCGCCAGCAACTAGATATAAAATGAAAGTACGTGTTTTTTTTAAATAATTTTACATGAACGTATACTTGGTATACCATAAAAGACCTCGATACAAGTATAGTATCTAGGGTTACCAATCCCATTTTCATATCATCACTTTTTAGTTTGTGATATTAGAAAACAAAAGATGGACGCATAACCCATCTGATTTATAACTTTTTATTTATTGTTAATTTTATTTATTTTTATTTGTTGAAAGTAAGCAAACTTCATAACAAAAGGAATCAATTGATTCATACATCAAACCTACATTTCCGATTAGTATGAATAATGGAACAGCTCCCCTATGTTTTAATGCTTTCCAAAAGTGTGCTGATTCGTGATAATAAACTATTTTAGCTTTCTCAACTGTGTTTACATAATCAAATGCAACATATCAACTATTCACAAATACTGTACTTGATCATTGATCACTATCTCCGAATTATAATGTTCATCGATAAGGACTACTGGAGGAAGCACTTTTAGGCTGCATTACCACTGATCTGGCAACACAAGTGTGTTTCTTTCCAAAATGGTAAAGAACCAGACCAGCTCTAGGAAGCTCTGGGGTAGTTGAAGTTAAACTACCTCAAGGTTTTGCCAGTGCCCAGCGATTTCACTGAAACTGGATGCGACAATAATAAATTGAAAATCCGGCCTGACAGTCTACATTAATGTTTCAAAAGGAACTGGTGAAATATTCTCATTTTCAACACTACCTCAACATACTCGACGGATCACACATGCAAATATATATACGTTTTGCAAAGGAGTATTCGTAAAGCGTACGTCAGTGACAACATTGTTACATCAACACTGTTTTGTCACCAATAATCACACAAATTCTGAGCATGACGGATTAACAAATGCTTTGCTTTGCCAAGCAAATATCGAGTGAGAATTGACTGAAGTTATTAATTTTAGTTGGAAGCGACTGGCAGCTTCTTCTTTCTTTCTTTTGCCGATTAAGTAGGAATTTATAGCTTTTAAGATAACAAAAACGGTGAACTGACATGTGACAGGTATACAATAGCGAAATATCAAATACCAAACACACATTGAGGTACAAACAAATCTACAATAAATACTAAACCTAACTGTTCCTTTCATGTTTAGATACTCGATACCGAAAAGGGCTGGTAAGTCAGGCAGACCTTATATATGTAGGCCTTATATATGTCAAATGATAAGCTTTTTCTTTTGGAATTTAAAGGAATTTTTTCCCGTTTGCTAGTGATAATTTTAAATGGAAAGTGTTTCAGCTTTTTTTTAAAGTGAAGTGTTGATTTAAATTTACCTAGTTTGCTAATCCGTGAAACTATAAGCACCAGCAGCAAGTATATCATTTATTCAACAAAATGGTCGTTGTTTTTTGCATTGTTTTCGTATAATACACGAATTTTCTTTTTAAGTATACAAATACTTTGTTATTTCGACCGGTCATTCGGTATTTAATACGTACCCAGCTTCATAAATAGTACAATTAAATGTCGTTGCAGAAAACAACGAATAGATAGGTGAGTCAAATTTTGTAGTACGAACTAAATAACGAAACTTATGTTTTTCTCTTGCCATTAGTAGCAATATTTCACCTCAAAAGTGTTTGAACACAAAGCAAATCGACTTTACATGACCCATTCTGTCCGTTTCAAAACGACCTCTTTTGCCTTAATGAGGTGAACCAACAAAATGGTATTCATTTCCAAGTAACAATGTTAGTTTTAACCCAGCCGTATAGCACTCCTCCCGGTTTTGTTGATAAAACTTCATTTGTAACAAAATAAACAAAACTGTTTGTCTACCAACACCTCCTCTATGCTTTTTTCAAGCCGAAATTTGTACAAAGTGGCCCACTCTATAGACGGTTGTGAAAACAAGTTAATAAAACCTTCATAAGTCCGTACGGATTTTGAAAATATTCTAGTGAAAGATGTTATGACCACTTGAGAACCTTCATAAAACCTATTGGCTGCCATGAAAACCAGCATACGGCCAAATGGCCACAGCTGTCGAACTTCACTGTGATATCGTGGTTGGTTTTTGTTGTTCTGCTTTGTTCGATTCTCTGCTCTTCTGATTCATTTAGCAGTAAATAATATCTAAGAAAAAAGTTCTAGTGTTGCGAAACATTTTGTTTGATAGCAAAATATCCAAAACAAATTGAGTTTTTTACAGTGCATCATGCTCTAAATCATATGCGCATTTAATTTTATGGTGAATATTGGTACGATAAGAGCCGAACATTAATGCGCCTCGGAATTTATGCGTTGTGCGTAAGTATAAGAACGAAGACCCGGGAGTTTACTAAAAGCAACAAGAAACAAAAGTAAAAACAAATATATTCGATAAATTAATCATGATTTCCTGAAAATTGATGGAATTCAATAAGGTTATCTAAAAGAATGCCGAAATTGGTCTCTGATCTACAGTTCATTTGCATTACATTTGAAATTTGGTGCATTTATTTTTCCACATTTCAATTATTTCTTATATTTCAATATGGCGATTGGAAAAAAAAATCACAGTTTTGCAAAAAAGCCAATTTATCTTCGCAATGACTACTATAAAACCAATTTGCCGTTTAATGCATTTACTGGAGGCAAAATGGTTTTAAAATGCTTTTTCAACTGACCATAATGAGATAATATGAATGAGTCCTAAAACGGCATTTCAAAACAGCATTTTACGAGTTCATAAAGTCGAAATAAAACCTTTGATAGGAGTAAAAGGAATTTGAGAAAACAAGGTTTTAAGATCGTTGTTAACAAGTTGTGTAGGTTCTCATAAACCTGACTAAAATATGAAACCTATTGGCACCTCTTGGTACCATAATAAAACCAAATTGATTTCTAATGGCTTTCATACAACTTTAAAAAACTTTAAGAAAACTTAATAAAGCTCGATGGTTTTGGCAATGTTACTTGGGACAATTCCAGCCATTCACGCTAAGCGTGCAAGGAAACAAGAGTTAACGACCAAAAGCTGTATTTATACACAGAAGCACGCGCCTCTTTCGAAAAAAATTGACGCCAATCGTTCAAAAAATCAAACCCGGAGTTTGCACGGTCGAATACTTTCTGATGTGTTCGTGGCTGGCTTTGATTAAGCTGGCGATCTTAAAACCAAGCAAACGGGGTGAAGTTTGCTCGAACGATACTATGCTTTTGTCTAGAACTAGTTGAAACAAAATGCCACCTTTGATCATTCGAGTTGACATGGCGACAATGAAGAAACCACTTCCATTCAGCGGAACGCCGGTTGCAATTCCGGTATCCTGGGCAAATACCACGGTAGCAGCACTCTGCGGGATAACCGATCAATCAATCAGCGCTACAAAGAAATGCTTAGGGTGTTGCTGTTTGAAAATTGTATCGATTGGAAGATAGCTAGAGAATGACGAGGGTGAAAATTTAATTTCTTTGTGGAATTATTTAAATTTTCCACCAGCAATTTCTCAATTTCAGCACTTGCGGCTCTACTTTCGGCTGATCTAAAAAATCTTTTTTGAAAGAATCACCCTAGTGTATCTAAACAGGGGCAATACGCCTACCGCTTCACACACAATTCGCGAGAAAACATCAATCGCCTAATGACATAATTGTGCACACCGGCATCTTAAGCGCAATTGAAGTGTGCGCCTGACCTAATCGGATTGAGCCTTGCCTTCGCTCGGATGTTGCAGGTGTTATAATGATTCATGTTTAGGCGAGTACAAAAAAAAATGTATGGGCATGGGTTAGTCCGACCGGTTGGCAGTGGAGTTTTATTTTCCAATCCATATAGTTAATTCAGTAGCAAATCGAATGGAATGTGAAAGATCTCTGATAGGTATCTTGACGTCTAATTTGGGGATTGTGATTATTTTCTTGTACGAGAATGGCGCTTTGAATGGCTGGCGCGTGTCATTCTGATAGGTTTGGCGACCTGAGTAATGCCAGAGCGGAATAAAAACTTTGTTGATGTATTTGCTTCCGCAACGTTGAGGATTTGCTCCCTTTCAGTGGTGTGACTTTCTTATACGATTGTGTTGACAGTTTTAAATATAACATATCTCGGTATGTCTGATCAACAACGACCGGTCACACAGTTCTATGATTGATGATGAATGTGTTGGTATGATAATTAACGACCTGAATTTGTGCCATATTATATTTAGAGTACTCGACATGCGCAACGCTTTAACTTTAAGGATGGATTAAGCTAGGATAAAGATCAAAGATAATATAAATTCACTGAAGATTCCTTGTGATCTTACTTCAATGTACAAAAGTCAGCTATAATGGCCGATTTTTTTCACAACCTGTATTTCTGGAGAAAGTACGGAAATAATACACCTACTCGAACGCTTAACATAGAATAAGTTTTTTTTTATAGTATAGAGTTTATTGCATAACACGGCATGTAAGGAAATGCAACAAACGCCAACACAAGAAAGATCTTCAAAACAATGTCTTATCGATGTCTGTGTTTACAAAGCATCAAGATAATCGTCAGAACCGTATCATCAGCTTTTTCACCACCGGTTAGACGATCAGCTAGTCAATGAATGGTCATTTGATGAATTGCATAGTAAACAAACCATGGTGTAGTTGAAAATCTAGTTACGCTATTGGAGCAGACTGATGATTATATTTAAAATTAATTCATCATGAACATAGCACAAAAAACGATCGTTGATGGAATTGATAATGCCGCATCATGCCAATTAAAATCCGTTTTAAGACTAACGCGATCAGATCCGCACACCGGATTTCGCACGCTTGATCATTCCAGTTTGAAGACCCCTCCCGGGCCATCCAGTGCCTGAATGATTGTTAAGCAATTTTCATTCAACAAGTGCTAATTGATCCGAGTTCTTTGTTCTCATAAACTCAAGATTTTTTTTTCCTTCTCAACTTGTATCTTGTTATAGACAAAAGGATTGCATTCACTTCCGCGGTTGGTAATTTTCACATCAGAAGACGCACATTACTCGGTGAAAAAGTTAGCTTCGTTCATGGGCATCGGCTCGGACAATGTATATCCCATCCGTACGGACGAGATCGGCAAGATCAGGGTGGATCATTTGGGTAGGATTCCTGTTGTTCCTCTTATATTATCGTCAATCATAATTTCCACCATTTACAGAGTCGGAGATTCTGCGTGCCAAATCGGAGGGAGCAGTGCCTTTTATGGTATCAGCTACCGCAGGAACCACAGTGATTGGTGCATTCGATCCCCTGGAAAAGATAGCCGACCTGTGTAAAAAGCACAATCTCTGGATGCACGTGGATGCTGCCTGGGGTGGTGGTGCCCTTATGTCAAAGAAGTACCGAACATTGCTGAAGGGAATTGAACGGTAAGTGGATTTTTAGCTTAATATGGAGACAACAACGGTATAATTGTGCAATATAATTATGGCCAATTGCGGTGACTCGTGTTCGGAAAACAGAGTGCTGGGTAATACCTGTTAAATGCTGAATAATTATTCTCAGGAAAGCTGGAATTATTACACACCATTTTTTTTATACTGAAGTCAGTTAAGGTTTTACTGACTTTCAAACAGCTGAGTGTTCAGTAAGCAGTTCAGTAAAAGCATTTTTACCAAACTAGTGATAAACTCTCAACTGTCAAGAAATACTGAACAACTCAGTAAGCGATAGCGAAGTTCAGAAAAATTAATAGAACAAAAACTGTGAAAATGGAAGCATAGTTAGCTACCAGTTAGTACTGAACACATTATCAATCAATACCAGTTTGGTAAAATTTACAAAAACAAATGTTAAATTGGAAACGCTGCAGAATTCTACAGTTGATTCGGTAATTACATCTTTCTCTTCCTAGCATGCAGAGGGACAGTTCCAAGGAAAAACTGCCTTTTCCGTATGAAAGAAAAGCAGGGGCTAGTGGTATCAGTATCAGAATGCATGCTAAAAAAAGTGAAGCACTGTATAATCGTCCGTTTATTGCCTATATTATATGAAACTTTGTCGAAACATTGAGTTTTATAATTCTTTCAAATGGATTCTTCAACGAATCCCGGAACCGGTTGCCTACAAAAAAAAAACGTCTTTCACACTTATTGCTATATATTATAAGAATTCAAAATCTCATCTTAAACAATTTCCACTGCTTTAGTACGCGAAAAGGCGGAGGTTTGACAGGTGTGATATACACTAAAGCATTCAGTAAAGAACTCCAGTGATTTTTACATATTCCGTCAGTATATCTCTATTATGGTTTTAATGAAAATCGGTAAAACATTTATTGAACAGCGAATTCTCAATGTCAGTTCATTAGTTTACAAAGTGCATCTGTAAAATAAATACAAATGTTCAGTAATATTGTCATACGAATTACCGAAAACTTTTAGTTCTTTGATAGATATCTATAAATTTAAGAAATTTTACAGAACATTTAGTAGAAATTTTATTTTACCGATCAGAGCCGTAAACTTCTACACCGAACATAAAACTAGGATATAGTGTGTAGCAATGCATATGATATTTACTTTCAAAATAATACCCATTTTCTAAATTAACTACGTGTCACCAGGGGCCTCTCTTAGCTCAGTCTTAAAAGGTGCAAACACAAAGCAAGACCATACTGGAGGTGGCTGAGTTTGATATACAGTTCCAATTTAGGGAATTTTTTGATGGGTGACATATTACGATTTCCTTGGGTAGACAGAATAATTGTATCTGCCGTACAATTAAACTAACGAATAATTCTTGTGGAGTGAGGCGAACGTCGACAGCATATTTTGGCATGTCAGCAGGTGTCACACCTACGCCACATCAGTCGGTGCTTCGACTTATGTGTTATTGATACCCACCGTTATGCAGGCCGATATTCAAAAAACATTTGATATCAAAAATCTTGAAAACAATGGCGCTGCTCAGTGATGAAAAAGAAAAAGAAAACCTGAACTTTTCCACCTATGATGAGATCTTCCCCACTTCCCAACTTTCCCTGATTTACCCGAAACATTTCCGGATGTGTGCAATGTGCTCTAGGACACCTATAACAACAATTGTCCAATCAAAATAAAAATAATAAGTGACAGTTATACATTCATAATTCTTGACAAAATAGTCAAAAGGTCGAAAGTAACGATTGTGAACAATGACTTCTAGCGTATTTTTCTAGGATCTGCTTGCTCCCACAAACAAAATAGCACCAGAAACAAATACAAGGAGTTATTACCTTCCCGTTGGTAGTGGATATAGATGTTGGCAATCTGGAATTTCCAGGAAATTTACGTTTTAAGTCATTGCTTACAATTGTTACTTTCCACCATTTGACGATTTTGTCAAGAATTGTTGTTGTTTGTTATCATAATCCATAATGGATATCGATTATTTGCATCGTCATACAAATTTTGTGAGTGTCTATTCAATCTTACACCCATTGGCCGGGAATAGAATTGTGGAAGATATCTGTTTGCAACAATCCTTTAGGTAACCATTGAAAGTAGCTTTAATCCTGGAGCTAGAAAGCTCTACTGCAGATCCAGCAACCCATTTCATATCGTTTGGATTTTATGTAAAATTTCCAAAACAGACACGTTTGTAGTATTATTTGAAAATAGAATTTTTATAATATATTTATAACCAGATTGATCTCGCCCCTCCAAAATAACACTAGCTTGGTCATTAATAAAAATGCAAATTTTCGAAGTTGATTCGAAATTAATTTAAAAAAAAAAAGTGCAAAAATTAACGTTCCTAAACCACCCGTTTTATATGCAACTAGCATTACAAAACTTTGTTCACCACGTGATCAGTGCATCTGAAATTATGTACCAGCCTCACACGCGTGCATGCGCCTTGGCTTCGTTCGTGGCGTTTGACCAACAAATGGCCATTGCACTGGTTTTCTTTTTATTAAAAACATTTTTTCTCTTCACACTCTGCCAGTAATCACAACCCCCCGCTATAGGGCTACTCTATTTCGAACTTCAAACTTGCTAACAATCATATTTTCACTCGCGACAACGCACTCTTCCTTGACAATTTATATCCGGCTTGCAAAATACTAGCACTATAAAACAAAACTAAGCTGACATAACTTTTCAACCGGGGAGGGGGCGTAGCACTAAAAAATAAAAAATAAAAAAAATCGCAAATTCTACCGACCATTACACATTTTGGGAGATAATCGATTATATACACTACACAAAACATACAAAAAAAAATATGATTTCACTTTTTGTTTAAGTTCAATAACGAAATGTTGTTTGATTTTCTTTTTCAAGAAAACGACGCACCAAAAGCAAAACACGTGGGTTTCAAAGCACAGCTTGCTGCGATCTTTATTGGCATCGTCAAACAATTCCTATTCCGAAAATGCCCATATTGCTGCATATTTAACATATTCATCTAAAACCAATGGCGACCATCTTGAATTTCAAAATGATGTCAAACTTCAATTTTCAGCCTCTACACCTTGTCCCTGTGCTGCAAGTTTCCATATACCGTGACTTTAAGGGACATATTGTTTCATATGTTCCTAGCTATGGCCTAATGTATTAATTACATTGTAAAACATTGGTACTGCGTGCATTAAAGCAAGCGACTGAAAGTGCTGATTTTTCATGCGATTACCCTGCCACCTGGCGGTCGGTCCACCGTTAATTACTCAATATTTACTAGTTGCCTACATACTGTGAAAATTCGACAGCTCCATCGGTTTGTTTACGGCAGCTATGGTGAGAACAGTGAAACAACTTCGATCTATGGTTTACCGCCTGCTCTACCCGGGCCTAAAAAAGTTGGCCTTCGTGGCCAACTTCGTGACGGCCGGATACGATTGCGGAAACATCTACAAGTGTCTGGCATTTCTGGAGAAGAGAGAGTCGATCGAGCGGAAGCCTGGTACCGGCCGTCCGACCGTTTTAAGCGACCGGAAGATTCAACAGAAGCTCAAACGGAAGACGGAAGGCAAGGTGGCCACATATTTCCGTGCGTTGGGCCGGGAGGTCAGTGCGACCAGCCAAATCGTTAAGAAGTATTTGGCCAAAATGGATATCCTCATGCGGAAGCGTCAGTCCAAACCAGCCGTGTCGGAGAACCAAGCGGAAACACAGCAACAACGCCCAGAATTGAACAATGAGAAGGGACCCATACAAAGGTGATGATAAAATAACGCGAAGATAAAGCACTAAGAAGCTCCTGTATTTTCAAGAGAAAATACGAGGAGTGCTTTACCGGCCTCAAAGAGCGAATAGCCTCTATAGCACTGAGACTATCCGTGAAAATGAAGTACTGATCCGGTGTTAGTGAGGCAACGATTTCTAGCGTAAAGTGTATTGCCGCTAATTCGGCGACATATACGGAACAAGGAGCTTGAAGTTTACGATTGGCGCTATAAATTTCATTGTATATACCAAAGCCTGCAGACTCCTCTATCAATGATCCGTCAGTGAAGAACGATTTAGTGGAATTAACTTGGCCAAACTTTGCAGAAAATATCACAGGAGCAATCATAGGACGATGATGCTCTGGAATTCCACGAAGCTCTTGCTTCATGAATAAATCAAAATGAACCGAACTGCCGAAGTCGGAGAAGCAAACAC
This sequence comes from Aedes koreicus, assembly GCA_024533555.2. NCBI lineage: Eukaryota > Metazoa > Arthropoda > Insecta > Diptera > Culicidae > Aedes > Aedes koreicus. The sequence goes on from JAHHFK020002890.1 coordinate 396,491, forward strand.
GATTGGGAATATTTGGCGAAGGGCTGACATCCTGTGTTATGTACCAATGGTACAATGTCATGAAGCGAGTTTGAGGATTCAACTCGAGAAGCTTCTCAAAGTTTTCGATTACCTGGGGGTTCATAACTTAACACCTGGTGAGGAGCCGGAGAGACAATTCTGAAAATCGATCCGAGAGTGGCAACATGCCAGCCAGCACTTCCAGACTCATCGTATGAGTCGAGTGCATACAACCTAACGCGATACGAAGACACCGATACTGAATACGTTCCAGTTTAATGATATGCGACCGAGCCGCCGACTGAAAACAAAAACTACCGTATTCCATAACCGACAAAATCGTTGTCCGGTACAACGTTAGAAGATCTTGCGGATCTGCTCCCCCACCAGGTCCCGGTAATTGTGCAGAGAAAGTTGATCCTTTGCTGGCATTTTCGCTTCAGATACTCAATGTGGGATCTCCAGGTGCACTTAGAATCGAACCAGACCCCAAGATATTTAAAGGACATAGAATGAGTTATCGGTGTACCCCAAATTTGAAGCTTCGGTTGTGCTGGGTTATGCTTCCTTGAAAAAACTACCAACTCAGTTTTCTCCGTAGAGAATTCGATACCTAGCTCTAGAGCCCAAGTAGACAAATTGTCTAAGGTATCCTGTAAGGGTCCTTGCAGATCGACCCCATTGGGTCCCGTGACAGACACTACGCCGTCATCTGCAAGTTGTCTCAACGTACAGTTGTCACTTAGACACCGTCAATGTCTTTGACATAAAAATTATACAAAAGGGGCTTAAACATGATCCCTGGGGGAGACCCATGTAGCTAAATCGAGAAGCTGTAGAGGTTCCATGAGAAAAGCTCATATGTTTCTCTGACAGCAAATTGTACAAAAAGTTATTCATTAATGGAGAAAAGCCACAAGCGTGGAGTTTATCTGAAAGAACTTCAACAGATACTGAATCAAAAGCCCCCTTTATGTCCAAGAATACAGAAGCCATTTGCTCTTTTTTAGCAAAAGCTAGCTGAATATCTGTGGAAAGTAACGCGAGACAGTCGTTCGTTCCCTTACCCCTACGGAAACCATATTGAGTATCTGAAAGCAGGTTGTTCGTCTCAACCCATTTGTCCAGACGGAAGAGGATCATTTTCTCCAACAACTTTCGAATGCAGGATAACATCGCGATGGGTCGATAGGAGTTGTGGTCGGACGCGGGTTTGCCAGGTATTTGAATGGCGATAACTCTCACCCGCCTCCAATCATCCGGTACAATGTTGAGCTCCAAAAACTATAGTGAGGGTTATGCCGAGAGTCATTTGCCACATGTTGATGTGAGAAAAGTCACCTGCAGTGACGCTCTCAGAATAACCCTCAGTTGGAGCTACAAAGTTTTTATAATGGATTGGCCAATAGATTGTATTTCAAAATTGTATAAGTATTTTAAAGTAGTTCAATTTTCATTTGTTCTGTGAAATTTTGTTTTTGAGTGATGCAAATGTAGCTTGCAATGAAATGCCTGATGAAATAATGAAAAAAAAATTACGAAGACTGTTTTGAACGAGAAACCTAAATGATGAGACAAGGCTACAACTACAAATAGATATGGTGCTTATAGACCGACATTGCATCCATATGCCTTGAAAGTTTTCTTCTTTATTTTTTTTATTTTTTTGTCATTCAAACAACAAACGTCTTGCCGAGTATATCGGAGCAAATGTAAAACTAGTTGAATATTGTTTCCATCTCAATTATTTTATGAGTTTTAATTAAAAATATGATTGACCGCTGCATATTAGGCTAAGTCAAGAGGCATACAGCGATTAAAAATTGGCTCACTGTTGTAGAACCCCTTGGTCCCGAGTACACCATGAACTTTGTTTTAATACAGATATACCACGATTATAATTACACGACACAAAGCCCTTCTAATACCGTATTCTCGAAAATGACGAACCGATTGTAAAAATCAGCAACAATACCAGACAGAAGAGACATTCCTCTACATATTGATAATCTATTTTTGTTGAATTACATTGCCTTTTTAATGTTTGTTTGTTTGTTTGTTTATTAACGACACTTTACACAGTCGTGTGCATTCGTGTCGGATAGGCGGAGTTTTTATAAACAGAGTGGTTGTTGTTACATTATATCTCATTTCTTCTTCTCTATTCTTCATTTTCTTTTACTTATTTCTCTTCTTCACTTCATTCACTTATCGTTTCTTCTTCTTTGTCTACATCATCGGTGCATATGTAGTGTAAATCCGGTGTCGGTAGCCGGAGCCAGTTCTGGATGGGTTTTTTTTCCCTTCTGGGTAGGGAAGTGGTATGGCGTGGTGCCAACTGTCGGCATATCGTCTGGGGAAACTGCTGCGGCTTGGTAGTGACCTGGAAAGATCACCGAGACAGTACCTGATGGTGATTTAAAAAGCCGGGTACTAACCTGTGGGACGCCACTGTCCCACAGTGCCAGCTGATGCCGAAACTACTACACATTATTTCCAGATCTACCGGTAACAGCCGGCACTGGGGAAAGGCTTTGTGTAGCTCTGTCGACAACTCCGCTTTGGTAATCGTTATTGTTGGACCTTAATGTTGTGTGCATATAATTGACGTATATCTTTATTGTTGATTCATTCATTTTTCTACATATTAATTAAGACTTTACAAATCTATTTAAACTTTGAGGGGAATTAAAAAATTCCATGTATAACTTCTTCTGAGAATGTTTCCATTGTTCTGTATTCCCAACAACCAATAGCAAACTAGCGATTTAAAATTGGTTTACTGCTTTAGAACCCCTTAGTCTCAAGAACACCTTGCAATACATTCTTGCGTTTTCGGTACAAGAAATTTTGTTTTTGTTTTGATCCACTGTTTTGTTTTGACTGAATATGTGAGGATCTGTTCGTTGTGAGTTATGTTGTTGGGGGTGATTTATTTAGCTTGGACCGAGTTTGGGACCAACATGCTGGTTCTTTCTGAGCCTAAAACTATATCCATTTTCTTCTTGAAGCCCCTGCTATTATTTATCTTCACAACTATTGAGTTGCAGTGAATTCAATATATATAATTGAATTTTATAAGATTAATCGATTAACAAATTGATTTTGTTTTTCTCATTCTGCTATATGCTGCTTCAATAAACAATTAATTGAAGGGCGAAGAATGATTGGAATAGTAATAATATTTCAAAACTCACGAGAATCGTGAAGTCCGTGTTGTCATACCAATCCTTTGATGTAGTCTAGAAATATGAAAAAAACAACGCTACAACTCAATAGTTGGGAGATTTCCAACAACTGGCTAGACAGAATTAATACACTCAGGCAAACAAACTTAAGAATTTTATCAGGTTCAACTTATGATCGATGCTTTGGAATTTCATAAGCCTGACTTATGAATGGATATTGTTTTACACGACGTTGTTCTTGACGCCTTTTACAAGTGTTGATATATACTAGTGGGCAAGTCACAAATACTCAGTGGCAAATATTCAAAATGAAATCTTAGGAATATCGAAAGTTTATTTCACTGAATGTACATCGCATTTAGCCGATGTTAATTTTCTGCCTCTTTACAAGCATTTTGCCATGCCCAATACGGAAATGTCGGACCGTTGACGTGATGTTTTGTACATACATGTTGTGGTTTACTGCTTGAGATGAATAAAGAGCTCGTCTTTTGTTTCGGATCAGAAGTAGATCCACGTCATGAAACCAATCAATCTGATGCGATTATGTATGTATGTAGGAAAACTGCCCCCATATTAATCTCATTGTTCCATTCTTCCATAATTGAGAAGATTGATTGTAAAGACACACACAGACACACACATAATTAAAATACTTTGAGACTAGTTTGCAGATGAAACAAAAATTAATAGGAAATTTTTTCTCTTGTAAAAATTTAAAGAAAAGAATTTAATTTGTTATAGTCTTCTTCTTCTTGCATGGCGTTTCAAGCTGATTTCTATAATGCGCTTCCACAGTTGATTGAGGGCTTTCAGAGTCTGTTTTGTCGTAGACTACGTCTTACGGGAAAATATGAAGATCTAAATTTAAAAAATGTAACGAAAAATGATAAAGCATGGTCCACTTAGTAATGTAGCAACATCATTTGGCTCAATTTCGAATTTGAATTAACGGATATGAAACCGATTTTCACTAAAGTCCATACTATTCCTTACATTTTAAGAAAAAAAATGCGGACGATCAATTTTATTGTTCAATTATTTTATTATGTAGATTATGTTTTACTGCCATTTTCATGATCGAACCAGAATTATCATGGCATATTCTGGATTATTTGAGATATTCAGTGGAGGTAAATTGTTTGTTTCAAAGAATGTAAATTGTTTGTTTCAATGAATGATGACATTTTCTGTACAACTAGTTTGGAGTGTCTTTACATGCAAAAATTAACATGCCAAAATTCGTCGCAATCTGTCAACTGGTTATTGAGATGGCCTCATAGCAAGAAGTGCTTTAACAAAAAAATATGGACGCGGTCGTGGAAAATCCAGCCAGTCCTACAGGTGGATCGCGAAACAGTTGGCAATCGACAATCCGACCGTGTTCCGTGTGGTAAAATCGTTCAAGAAGACCCAGACGACCTAGCGACGAGCTGGCAGCGGAAGAAAAGCGAAGACGACCGACCCCGTGAGGGATTACTTCAAGCGTAATCCGAACCATTCGATTCGGGACGTGGCCAAGAAGGTCAATTCTTCCGTCTGGTTTGTCCAGCAGACAATGAAGCGGACCGGACTTCATAGAAGTTCAGGAAGAAGAAGGTCGACAAACCACTTCCTGTGGCAGGCGATCTGTGGGTGCGGAAAATTCAGCAAGCCGTATATAAAGACCAGTACCATCAACGACCAAATATATAAAGAAGAATGCCTCCAGAAGCAACTGATGCCGTTCCTCCGGTCCCACGAAGTTGACACTCTGTTTTGGCCGGATCTGGCATCGTGCCATTACGCGAAACCGGTGATGGAGTGCTACGAAGCCGACGATGTTGTATTTATGCCGAAGGAGGTCAATCCGCCAAACTTGCCAGAACTTCGCCCAATAGAAAAATGCTGGGTGATTATGAAAGGCATTTTCCGGAAAACAGGGAAGGTCTTCAAAAACGACAAGGATTTGAAGAATGAGTGGATGAAAGTGTGTAACAAAGATGACGCAAGTGTTGCACATGATTTTATGGGTAGCGTTAAGTCCAAGGTGCGGGCATTCAGCCTAGGTGAAGAGAGTTTCAAAAATCTCCGACTATAAATAAATTTTTGGTGATCATTTTAGTCTGATGCATTTTTTTTTCGACTACAATCTTCAAAATATTTCGGAACAAAATTTTGTGTAGATTGCATTGCGATAAACTCCAACGCTGATTTACTTTTAAAACGGTTCCTATCTTATGGTCTGCAAAACGTTTGCTCCAATCCAAAAGTAATATCTTACCACGTTTTTTTATTATCCTGCAAAATTTAATCATTGTTTATCGAACTGCATTGTTAAATGATCGGAGTATAGATTCAAAGCCTTTTAAATTGAGCACTGTAGCTATGTCCTTAATATATTAGGCGCGAGAAGTATCCTAGAATTTTGAGAAATAAATCATGAAAACCTAAGAAGATAACGCAGATCGTTTCATCATTAAGCGTGGAACTACTGCAAAACCAGTTCAAACTGGGTCTGCCGTAAAACACTTAAATAAGACAAAAAAAAAAACATAACTGGATCTTGAGTGTATTGTCATTAACGGATTTCATGCAGACAGGTTGTCTGGGTGGTTTTGATCATTTTTTGTTGCTTCCTTCTTCTCCGGCTTCATTTAGCGTGATCTCTATTCCGCAATCGATTGTCAATCAAATCATCGACGAAGGCCAAAGAGGCGTCTTCCACATCGGCGCAGAGCCGTTGAGCTATCACGTAGTTCCGAATAAATAAATAAATTTGGTATTTAAATTCTTTGAGATGCATTTATATCACGTCTAAATTGATCTACATAACTTTAGTTGTAAATTCAATTCCTCTTCCACAAACTACTATCACGTTTAGTGCGAAGGAGAAGCTAATAAAACCATGTTTAACTACATGCTAATATCTCATCAAATAGTTTATTAAAAGATTATCTTTAAATTGCCAATACCTGTCTGTTCTAATTAACCTGAACGAACCCTTCCGTTGCGCACCAAGTTAAGTAGACTTGTTTTTGCTTCTCTCACCATCGAAACATGTGCTCGTAATCGATTCCGCATATCACCCTCCGGCAGTGATTTAATTGAGCGTGAGAGCGTGAGCCCCTGTTCCGTCTTTCATGAGCAGGTTTTTATTTTGCATTCTTTTTTTAAGATACCCAATACAGTAAGAGAACAAGGGGCATATAAACGATTCCGAAAATATGAATACAAGTTTGAAAATCGAAATGTAACTTTTTTTAATGTCATGCCCGATTATTTAGACTATGAAAAATATTTGCAATGATATTTGAAACTGTACCGTTTATGGTTATTTTCAAAAAGACACTAATACTGATTTAAATGTGCAGGAACTTTGTACGAAAGTATTCAATATTTAGAAATCCTTAGCAAGTTTTAAAATATATTAAAGGCCGGTTAACCTTATTGCCTCTGCTTCCCCTACTTGTAGTGTTCGGTGCCTTTAATTGCCACCTATTACTACCAGTTACATACAATCGACACCAGCTCAGTTTTTTTTTGCGTTTCGACCCCGACATTGGCACACACGAGGGTTTATTTATAACCTCCATCAACCGTTACTAATATGCGGCACATTTTCCACCAATATGTCAATGTCAATGACAAAAAGTTGACGGTGCAAGATGATGGTTATTCAGTGCAGAGCCACTATAAATTGTGTTCAATTATCATCGTAATGTCAAATTTAGAAAATTTAATAAAACAAATTATTACAACCACCTTGAACGATGCTAGTTTGTTTTCTATAGACTTCGTATTCAGCAAATTTTGAGCGGTTTCTTTCCGGTCAAGAGATGCACTTAATCTCTACTAAATTACAACTATCTCAATGCTTGCTGACTCAAAGTGAAAATGAATCAAAATGGCAAATCTATAATGTTTTGTAATTGAAAATATCTTCCCTTAATCATTTGATCCTTGTACTAGGTCCGATAGCGTTCGGTAGGCTGTGAAAATGAATAGAAGTAGTTGAAATTGAGCGGAGAGCTATTTTTGGAAGGCGGGATTTCGATCGAGAATCGGATCTATCGATAGTTTCTCTTCACATCTTTGTTTCTAGGTTCTAGCAGAAATTGCTGTCCATTACTAGGATCCCTTGATGGTGAAGATATTTCTAATTTCAAAACATTATAATTTAATCATCATCATCAACCACATTCAGTATCGTTCTAGCAACACGTTCGGACGTGTTTTACGCTCTATCGGTAAATAGTTTTCCGCGATGAGGTGTTTTCCACTTGGTACGTCCCACGTGGTAGGAGATGGACGTCGACAAGACGCCGCATAGCGCGGCTTCAAGTTCTTCCATGGGCTCCAAGCACAAACGGAAGAAATCTGAACCACCCGTCATCAGTGACAAAGAACTGGAAGCGAAATTGCTGTGAACTGGAAGCGAAGCACGCTGTCGGATAAAATCTAGGCCGCTCAAAACCAATCGACTCATGTGATCTCCCCGCCAGAAAATCCAATCGGGACAAGGAAACAACCACCTCTGGTTGTTAAAAATTTTAGCTTCTCGACTATCGTCGAGAAAATGTCTACCATTGAAGCTCAGCCGACGTACAAAATCACGCGTTTCGGTATCAAAATCCACTGCTCGTCACCGGAGGAGTTTGACCTGGTGCAAAATTACCTAAATAAGCTCGAATACGAGTTCTACACCCACGACAAGCCTGGCGAACGACCCTACCGGGTCGTGCTTCGTGGCCTACCGCTAGTCGATCAGAGCGAACTCCTGGGTTGGATGAAAAATGAGCACAATCTCGTCGCCCTAGCAGTTCATCTCATCAAGCGTAAGGGTGAATACGCCACTCTGGATGAATCGTTCTATCTGGTCCATTTTGCTAAGGGGTACACCAACCTCAAAAAGCTGAGCGAAATAAGAAGCATCGCTCAAATCGTCGTACGATGGGAAGCCTATCGGAACAAGCGAGCCGACGTACCACAGTGCATGAATTGCCTGTATCATGGCCATGGAACCAGAAACTGCCATCTCAAGAGCCGATGCAACAGCTGCGGCGAAATCCACCCCACCGATAAGTGCAAAACAAGAAGCTCACCTGCGAAACGCTGCGCCAACTGCAACAGCGCCCATGCTGCTACCGACCGTAGCTGTACCAAACGTGCCGAGTACATCCGGATACGCCAACAAACAACAACCACGAACCAGCCAGGCCGGAACGGAAACAGGAAAGGACCACCTGCACCTGATTTTGCCCTGAAGGATTTCCTGGCGCTGCCAAACAGTTCCCAATCCACCGGAACATATAACACATCGGGCTCTCAGTCTGCATCCAACGCCTGGACAACCCATCAGAAGCAAGAATGCAGAATTGATCCCCGCATTAGAGCGGGAATAAACAGCCATCCTCCGGATCCTTCACCTGAGGGTAGTCAAGATGCTCTCTACAGTCTGAAGAGCTTTAGACCATCTACAACAAGTGCTGCGATCGCCTGAAGCAGTGCAAAACTAAATCAGACCAGGTCAGGGTCCTTGGATATATGGCCTGCAAATATGGGGTCAACTGAGCTTTGCAGCATCCGTATTTTCAATTGGAATGCTCGCTCTGTAAGGGCGAAAAAGATAGAACTGAGTAACTTCCTTGCTCAGCAAAACATCGGGAGTGATTACGGAAACCAGGCTAAACCCAACTATCAACTTTTCACTCCCAAACCACATAATGATCCGGCTAGATCACCCCAATGCAATCGGTAGTAGTGTGGCCGTTATTGTTAAACATGGCATCAAATACGAAATTATATCGAATCCTCAAACAAGAATCATCGAAGCTATCGAATTGAAACTATACGGTCAAAACGGAAACATCTCACTGATTGCAGTCTACGTACCTCGACAATGTACGCGCAGAAACGGTTTATCTACACTCTTCGTAGAAGATCTCCAGAAACTAACCGCCAACCGTACCGGATTCGTAGTAGCTGGTGACCTCAATGCCCGCCATACTTTGTGCCGAAATCATGCGCACAACAAAAACGGCGACCTTTTGGCGGATCACCTCAGTTCAGGTACGTGTAAAATCCACTTCCCCGACGAACCAACGTATCTTTCCCCAGCCGGAATTACAACAACACTGGATGTATTCCTTTCGGACCTGGCACTCTCCAAACCTATCGTACACCACGATCTAAGTTCTGACCACTATCCGGTGGTGTGTGAACTAGAGCTAAACGCTACATCAGCCCCACCGGCGATGAGACGAGATTACCATCGAGTCAACTGGGTTACTTTTAGCCGACAAGTGGACGCGGGCCTCCAAGGTTATGTGGTTCCACCATCCATCGATGCCATAGACGACCAGCGTTGCCTGTTTGAGGAGGCCATCACGCCGCAGAAGAAGCTTGCATCCGCAGGACACTGGTGAAACGGCAATTCATGACTCTTGATGATTACACCCGTCGTAAAATTTAACTACGCAACACCATCCGACGCCAGTTTCAGCGAACATTCTTCTGAACGGAAGAACAAACATATATTACAAATGTCAAAAACCAATTAAAGATGAAAACATGTATGTAAATCTTTCAAACTGTAAAATATGTAAAGCAGACAAAATATATTCAATAAAATAAATTAATCGTTAATTATTATTATTTAATTAACGTACTTAACGCAATAAAAACATAATTAGTAATGTCTCAAAAACATCTTCTTGATCCGTAAGCTATAAAAAACGTTGCACAAGAGTATTAAGGATGAAATAGAAAACATCTTCTATCATAAAATAGCTGAGAGGATGTTGTAACGAAGCATTTGCGTTTTATAAGTTTCTTATATTGATGTTTTTAAAACATCATTTAGATCACATAAACAGTTCTAAAGATGCATTGCATAACATGACTTTGAAACGATGATGTCATTTCTAGATGATGTCGTCTAAAGCATAAAAAAAACAAATAGGTTATAACCAAGAAAGTAAAACTAACAGTGCTGCTTGAAAACATTATTATAATTACCTCCAACATTTTCTAGAAAGAAAATTACTCGATGGTCATGACCATTTTATATGTTTTCATTATACTTTCATCGGCTTATGTCTAATCCACCATTCTTTAGTTATCTTACAGGAATGTTACTAAATTGCGTAATTTAAGAAAAAAAATCTGTTGTTTATTGTTCTGTCTTTAAGTAACATTGAGAGATTCTCTTCGTCGATTTTCTCTTTCGTTAATAGTTGGTCTATTAAACGATTTGTTGATGTTTTTGACGTTTTGGATCCTTCATTACACTTTCTACTGTGTGTTGAAAATACTAGAACATGTTTTTACATAACCGTAAGAACGCAAAGAGAAAGTTGACGAAGAGAGTCTCCCAATGTTACTTAGGACCTGATACATTGCTCAGCTTGAATTGATGTCTCAGGAGTCTAGCATAATTTTACATAATTGCTGGAGTAATTTAGTATTGACTGACAGCACGCCGTTAGAGTTTTGTTGACAATTCTCGACCAACAATAGAATAGGGCCAATCAACATTTGTAAACGAACACTTCTGAGCCCTTTTTATCGCAAACCGTTGGCTACACAGTCAAACCTACAGCATCATCGTGTAGGGAAAACATTCCCCTACATGATGATGGTATACGCTTTGCGAGGAAAAAGTCTCAGAAGCGTTTGTTTACAAATGTTGATAGGCCCTATCCTATTGTTGAGCGAGAATTGTCATTTTGCAATGACCAAAACTTTCTTATGTCGCATGCTCTTCAGTGCCTAAGTGCTAATAACCTCGCAGAAAAGTTTCATTTTATAGTAAAACTATTGTTTACTATACAGGGTGTTTGGTTCCTTATTAAGAATCTTTCAGGGGCTGAAAGAAAATCATATTTGATGAAAAAAATTATTCTACGCATATGGTCAAATCTCAACTATTACAGAGTTATTGAACTTTTTTATTTCGGTGGTATGTTTGCACTTAACTTCCACTAACACAAAGATTATTCTTTTGACAATAAATCATCAACGTCCATTCGAAAGCTAAGAAAATTTGCTTCAAATTGTTATCACAAAATTTCGCTGTTAAATGAGACAAGCTACATTTTAAGAGTAACAAAGTTTTAAATTGGTGATTTTTCAGACATTTTTGCAGATTATTTCCAATAAATGCATGATAAACTCGATTATTTTTTCTGGCAAAACTGAGCCTCTTCTTATGTTCTATGATTTGTTATTTGACACCAAACATCTATCTCTTTTAGTTTTCGTGCAATTTCATTATTAGCACACGATGTTAGGTCTCCAATTGGCATCTTAAAAAAACCACCCATTTCACCCCACTATGCTGACGATTTCGACCCGTGGTCGAAATAAAAAGTTCAATAACTCTGTAATAGTTGAGACTTGACCATATGCGTAGAATGATTTTTTTCATCAAATATGATCTTCTTTCAGCCCCTGAAAGATTCTTAATAAGGAACCAAACACCCTGTATATTTAAATATTCAGTGACATTCATGAAAACAAGGTAAGAGTTGAGCTAAATACTTTTAGAACTGACCATTGAATTTGTGACATCAAGTGCTAAAATGGCTCGAGATAGTCATGGAATGGAACTTCGAAAGAAAATAATCGAAGATTGCGTGAGCGGAATGTCACAAAAAAAAAACATTTGTAACAAATACAACTTGAAGACTGTGTTCAAAGTTTCGCTCAACCGGAAAATGTGCCACGGATCTCTGCGGAAGAACACAACGTTCCACGACATCCAGAGAAAGATCCCTTCAACTCGTCCTTTAAGATCCATTAAGAATTACAGCTGCCTGTGTCGGACCGGACAATCAGGCGACGTGCAATTGCCGCCCGATTAGTTTCCCGGCGTCCTGCGAAGAAGCCTCTGATAGAGGCGAAAACTTAAAAGATACGGCTCCTGTTTGCGCGATCTTACATAGTGTGCAGAAATGGCGATTGGTATTGTTCAGTAATGACTCGAAGTTCAACATCATTGGAAGCGACGGAATGTGCCGTGTGTACGTCGACCGATCGGAAAATGCTTCGATTTACGATACTGCCAGAAGACTGTGAATCATGGCAGAGGAAATTTGGTGCTCTGGGTCCGATTCATCGAATTGATGGTACTATGGATCGATTCATGAAAAATGCTATTCTCAAAAATGTTATGCTACCGTATGCAGAGTGGAATATGCCAATAAAATGGATATTTCAACAACATAACAACCCCAAACACACTGCCAAAGTCTTCAAACAGTGGTTTAAGAATAACAATGTTATAGTTATGGATTGGCCACCGCAGTCTCTGAATCTCAACCCGATCGAGAACCTTTGGGAGATCGTAAATCGAAGAATCATCAACCGTCAAAATTTGCGCAATAAGGACGATGTTTGAACAAATCCAAAAAGCTGCTCAAGCTGCTCCCACAAACAATTTATGACAACCTGACCCACTCCATGCTTCAAAGGTGCAATGCTGTAATCGATAATAATGGATTAGCAACGAAATATTGAAAGCCGAGGACAATCTGATGGCCAATATACGATGTGGCATTGTTTTGTCCAGGAAGATAATTTCTTGTTCTGATCATTTGATAATAATATGGTTTGTGAATTCTATGGTTTCTAATTGGACACAATAAATTTGAATTATGATTATTTTGAAGAAAAATGTTTACAGGTGGTATGCATTTTTCTTCTTGTTATTTTTCCACAAATTATTACTGTACAATTTTATGATCGTCTTTGGTTGTATATGTACTGTCAAATTGATGTCAAATTGCATATGTATTGTAATAGATTTTTTCAATTTTAAATTATTTTTGGTCATGACCTGAGTATAAAAATTATTCGTAAACAAGTTCCATCTCAAATTGACATTTCTCAAACGAGCATGTTATGTTTATACATTTCTGCAATTGTTTGGAATAACTTGATTATAACCTATTTGTTATTGTTATGCTTTAAACTACCTAAATAAGACATCATCTTGTTGAAAGCATTCTTTTCAAAGCATCTTCAGAACATATTATTGATCCTAAATCAGTATTTGAAAACTTTATGTGCGACCTGAAAGATGTTTCGGAAACATCAATTAATTGTGCTGTTTTGTTTACATACGAGTCAACACATAAGTTATACTAGATAATATAAACCATATCTTGAAGATGAACTTTTGAGCTTTACATACTTAACACGATGTGTTACATGGGCGTTAACAAAATAAGAGCAAATCGAAATTAAATACAAGGTGTTTGTTTTTTTATTTCAAATCTTGGAACTTTTTTTCAATACACGGCGGGACAATTTAACACAATTTTGAATCGTTTTTGACTCACTTTCGTCAAAAGTGAAGTCACTCATATATGAGTAAATGTGACTGGGATTGACAAGTCGACATATCTAAAACATCGATCTGATTTAAGCCGGTGTCTTAGATATGTCGATTAAGAATTTATGTTTTACGAAAGTGTGTCAAAAACGATTCAAAATTGAGTTAAATTTTCCCGTGGTGTAGGGCGAATCTAACAATGAGAAATTCTCTCCTGCCTCGCTCTCTTTCATTTATTACAGCGCCATTATAAAACTTCCGATGGATTCTTTAGTACAGATCGAAATACAACAGTGCTGGTTAGCAAAATCTACAAATAGTTGAATGAAATACGTAAAGGTCACTGGAATATGAATGAAAGAGAAAGTAATCAAAGAGAGTCTTTCAATGTTAGATTCGCCTTAAGAAAAAATCTTGAGAGAAAATACCATTTACGGACAGCCACAACACAGAAACGCAAATTACAGGGAAAAACCTAAAATTGGGAAGGCCCTGCGGGGGGGAGTGGGATGGGGGTGCGGGGGGCTAATGAAAAAAGTCCATACACTCAGCCAAATAATCTTAAGAATTTCATAAGGTTCAACTTATGAACGATGCTTTAAATTTCACAAGGTTGACTTATGAATGGATTTTGTTTTACACGACATTGGTCTTGTTCGCCTTTAAGCTTTCTTTTTTACAAGTGTTGATATATACTAGTGGTCAAGTCACTCGTCCCATAACATCAACGTTCATGGTTCGAATCCAGAAAGAATGCGAAAGAAAAATAAAGCTTTCTATACCAACACCAATGCATGAATTTGTATACTATGAGGCAAAACCATGATGGTTTAGGGAAGTCGAGAAAATTTCCAACCCGACGGATTCCTTCGGTTGGACCGGGAATCAACCCCAACGCCTACAGCTTAATAAACCGTGCTCTTACCGACTGCGCTATCTGACGCCCCTACGTTTTGATACCACTGAAATATTATATAATGACGATAAGCACCAACTCGGATTAACTTAGAATAATGTCTCTGTGTGCAAAATGTTGTCTGTGAATGGTTTCGATCGAGTTGTCAAACATCAAAGCGCGTACAGACTGGGAGGGTGGAGGTCCTAATGTTCGTCAAGGCTCTATTGTATACTTCGCGGACGGCTCGAAAATAGGTCACAAAACTGGTGCGTGGGCCTTTTATTCTGAAATAAAAATTTCAGTGGTTATGGGCCAATTGACCAACAGTGTTTCAAGCAGAGATTTTGTCAAAACTGGAAAGCGTTAACAAAACTGGAAAGCGCCTGAGCAGCAAGTGCATACAAGCAAATATTTGTACCTTCTCTGATAGTCAGGCAGATTTAAAAGCTTTGCGCTCTTAAAAATGTACATCAAGAATTGTCTGGGAATGTGTTCTCTTACGGCGGAAGCTATGTGAAACGAATTCAGTAAATATTTATTGGGTTCCAGGACAAGTTGGCACTGAAGGGTATGAAAGAGCAGACGACCTTGCAAAAACTGTATCAAACTATACAATGCAATGGAACTTAACAGCTGCAAAGAACAAAAGGCGATGACCAATTAATTGGCTGTCCAAAGATGTCAAAAGATTTATAATACCAATTTGTTACAATAAATTTCATTTGTCTCTCTCAGAGGGCTCTGTTTGTGTGTATGATGTGTATCAGTATAAGGTGGAATTTTGCGTGGGGTTTTTGTAAATATGTGGGGATTATTTCCCGTGTACAATTGTTCTAATCAATGGACGCAGTAGTTAACATCCTCCCACAAAAAAAAAAACATCAAAGCAGTCGAAGTTCTTGATCGGGATTTGATGCGAAAGTAATTCCGGTTGGAGATTACCACCATAAGTGATCAATGTGATGAAGATTGCTAAGCTTTGTTGCAACGTGAAAGCAAAATATGCTGTTAATTTTTTTGTCCAAGGAATGTAATCAAATTAAAAACTAACTTTGATGTCAAAGCACTTGATTTGACATCAAAGTTAGTTTTTCGTGAATTCAAAATCAGTAGTTAATGCAGCATTTGTTTAACGATCTGTGTTTTCAGTACTGGGGTAAACGTTGCGCGTGAAAAAAGTTGGCGCGTCACGAAATATGTTTAGATTTTAAACGTTAATTATTCAGTCATTTCACGATTGATTGCCGGAATTTTTGTACCAATCGATCGAGACATTCACTACGCGTGGACAGGGTCAAAGACTAACCGGTTTCGGTGTTTGTATGTATATGTGCCGAAGCCGTAATATTTTCGACATTTGCACATTTGTCAGCGTTGTAGGCCACACATAGACCTAGTAGAAACCGTATGCAATTGGTTGTGAATGAAGTCAAATATCCCATATGACTTAGACGTTTAGTGTATGGGAGTGTAATCCAGAATACGAAATTCACGAGCGTATCGTTAGATTTTGAACGAAACCAATTTGAACATTTAAGCTATTTGGATTACACGTTGCTACGTAGTCCTACGTCATCTTTGCGTACAGCCCCTGTAGTTTTTAGTAAGATTCAACTGATACCAGCACATCGGTTCCAAGCTTAATGATTCGCCCCTTTGAAAGTAACTCACACGAACACACTATCAAATATTCTGTCAAAATAACATAGCGAATCAAATCAAAAACAAAGATTCTAGTGCCAAAAAGCGCAAAAATGTGTTGCAAGGTGCAAGGTTCAATGTGTACAACAGTGAACCAATTTTTCCTATTGATTGTTGTTTTTACTATAATATGTTACAAAAAGGGAACAAAAGCATAATCGAAAAAGCAGAACAGCAAATTTTGATTACAACTTGATGTAAAACTTTGATGTCTCTGTATCCTTTCATTTTGTTCTCAAAGACTGGTAACTTCCTTAAACGAAATACCGGAAAAACGAGCTGTGAGAATCGATTATACTATAATCCCATTCTCGTTTTGTAAACACACTACCCGCATAATCACAAACCATTCCTGGACCATTTCCCTTATTGTTGATGACTTCTGTTATTGTTAGGACATTTACCCTTGTAGTTGACAACTATAAACTAACAATCTCCTATAAAGTTTTAACAATATATCAGATGATAAAAGGCCAAATAACAATATGCTGAATAGGCGGTTAAGTTACGTTACAATTAAAAAATGCCAATTTTCACGAACAAAATTTTTGCTGTACTCTATGTCAAAAAGTTAGTATATAATCCAGACCGAGTGCAGACAATAAAAAACCTTTTAACGACAATATGGCATACATTAACAATATGTGTTAATGTAGAGGTTTTATGGTGAAAATGGGATTAAACTACTTGATAACAATAACATAAAATGTGATAATATATCTTACATTCGAAATACAGTTTTGACTATATAGCAAATTGTTTTTCGTTATCCGGGTACTCAACTAACTCCAAGCTGTATATTTAGCCAAAACTGCAATAAGGGCTAATATACAGCTACATGAAAATAAATTTAAGTTTATATTACGAAATCGAAGGTGGAACTAACGAATCTGTTCGTTGTTTTCTGCAACGAAACTGTTTTGTACTTTTTATGAAGATACCTTCATAATTAATGGCACTCGCTCAACTGTTACAAGCACGAAGCATTTGTTGACACAGAAAGAACATTCGTAGGGTAAGGGGATGTAATGTGAGCCTAGCTCCTTCATTCGGCCTATGTACCAAATATGCCATTAATTTAGCGATAATCAACAAAATCATGTTGCTATTAGGATGACCGATGTTATCCGAAGCAATTGAGACAATATTAGTCAACTTATAGTTGTTCACTTCCGCGTAATTGTCGATTTCTTGAACTTTTGGGGCATCATGATTTCACTGGTTAAGCTGAACAGATGATCTACACGATCTTCTAAATTTGGCTGAATTGAATCGATAAAGCAAGTAATGCAGTCTGGATGTGCAGAAATTAGTTACACGTTACAAAATTACTGTTCACATAGCTAAAATAATAATGATTTTACAAGAAAATCATAGACCCAATGTTGGGGACATATTTTTTTGTATGTTCCCAACTATGGCCTGTTGTATCAATAACATAGTAGAAAGGTTCTTATTGGTAAAATTTCAAGTGGAAATGCATGAATTTGCGGTTGTTTATATTTAAGTGGCTCATCTCAACACAAACCGAAGGAACGAAATCATTGTACAGTGAATTATAATGTTTTCATTATTGAATAGCTAATAAATCATATATGAACATCACTTAAGTGTTTCGAGGCCGTTTTACTTTAGTTTGTTTTGTGAAATGTTGTATTAAGTAAATCGAATACAGCTAGCAATGCCTTAATTCATAAAATTTGAAAAAAAAAACCGTATCAAGACTGCATTTAGTAATAAATTCATCGAATGGAATGAAGTTGCATCCACGAATAGACCCAATTTGGTGCACATAGACCGACATTAAATCCATATCGCTCGAATGTTCCTGACTTTATAAGAAGCGTTGTGTAACTTTTCGAGAAACATACTACCAAATGTCTCATCAAACTTATCTTAGCAATTGTCTAACTAGTTGAATCTCGCTTACAGCTTAAAAACTTTATGAGCTATCATAAAAAATGTAATCGATCATTGCATATTAGGCTGAGTTAAGGGACACATACCCTACATTATACGAAAATAATACAAAAAACTACGAAAAAAAATTCACAAATTTAAAAGAAACGTCTCAAAATCCATGTTTACGAAACGAGTGAAAGCTAATTTACGAAAATAAATTTTCAGTGTAATATATGGCTAATAAGTCGTACATGACCAATATATTACAATGTTGGTGAAACATACGGGTTAATGGTTATTTGGATATTTAACTTCCTTATTGCTTTGACATATGTATCATAGAACTCTGTAACTAGCTTTTTCGCGGATGTGTCGGTAGATGAATACGATCTATCGCGTGTCATTCACAGCTGCATCTTTTTATCTGCTGTGTGTGTGGGTTCGTGTATATTTGTATTTAATCTAACACCCACTGGCCGGCAATGGTATTATGGAAGAAATCTGTTTGTAACATTCTTTAAAGTGTCCATTGAAAGAAGGTTTAATCTGGGAGTTAGAAAGTGATAACACTATTGCAGATCCAGCAACCTTTTTCAGAATGTCTGGAAAGTCACGCCCATTCCGAGGTTACTTTTGAACACAAGAAGGTCGGCATGTTAATATTACCGACATTATTTGGATAAGGGTACAGCAACACACTTCCAGAGTTGGGAATTATTAATTTGCAAATCAGGCATGTATTTAGTATTATTTGATAACAGGTTTTTTTTAGACTATTTATAATCAGAAACGTCTCACCATAGGCCACCTCCGAAATAACACTAGATTGTTCAGTCGTAAAAATGAAAATTTTCGATACTGATTCGTAGTTAATTTCATGCACTCGCGACGAAATAAATACAATTATGTGTAAGTCTTACACGCATTTATGTGTGTTAGCTTCGTTTGTTGCTTCTGATAAGAAAATAGCTGGTGTCATCATTGCACTGCTTTTGTATTATAAATATTTTCTCCCTTCACATTCTGTTAAAAATTCCTCGCTATGGTGCTGTCGATCTTCAAACCTGTTTTTTTTTTACAACTGCAATAATAATTCAGTTACGACAAAGCGAAGTTGTCATGATTTATCAACTACAAACCTAACAATGTCACTGTAATGGATTTATTGAAAACTAAATTTTTCTTTAGCATCTACATTTGCTTCATTATGCCGATAGTTAAGAATCAAAACTTCATACATAAATCTACTGTTTACGAATAATTTTCCTTTTTTTTATCCTCTCTCCCCATCTCACCTTAGATCGGATTCGGTCACTTGGAACCCTCACAAATTACTCGCCGCTCCGCAACAATGTTCAACCTTCCTGACTCGCCACGAAGGCATCCTGTCCGAGTGTCACTCGACGAACGCGACCTACCTGTTCCAGAAGGATAAGTTTTACGACACCCAGTACGATACTGGCGATAAGCACATCCAGTGCGGCCGCCGAGCCGACGTACTCAAGTTCTGGTTCATGTGGCGCGCCAAGGGCACCTCCGGATTGGAGCAACACATCGACAAGGTATTCGAGAATGCGGAATACTTCACGAACAGTATTAAGGCCCGGGATGGGTTCGAGATGGTGGTGGAAAATCCCGAGTGCACCAACGTGTGCTTCTGGTACGTGCCACCCGGTCTGCGAAACGTTTCCCGGGATAGCGCCGAGTTTTCCGATAGGCTGCACAAGGTTGCCCCCAAAGTCAAGGAGCGGATGATGCGCGAGGGATCGATGATGATCACATACCAACCAATCCACGATAAGCCTAACTTCTTCCGATTGGTGCTGCAAAACTCGGCCCTGGACAAGTCAGACATGAACTACATTATCGATGAAATCGAACGACTCGCCGTTGATTTATAATTCGTAAATTTACCGGCGATATGAGCGGAAACTTTTTTGTTTCTTTTTGCAAATATGTGTATGGAGTTTTGTTGAATTTTTATAAAACATAATTTATAATCCTTGTGAAATAATTTAAAAAAAAACTTGTATTTATTGGAAGCATTATTTTGTTAATAGAAAACATCCACGTATAGTGGCAGAGATGTGCTTGATATCAGACGAGCGTGGATAAAAAAAATAATCACAATGATATGTGATTTCACAAAGGTATAAGCATTGAAAGTAAACAGTAATGAACGAACATGATGAAAAAATGGTTTATCAGTATATAAAAATGTACAAAATGGCAAATAAATGACTTTACTGATGTATTGTATGCAAGAGTATTTTTTTTTTTAATTTAAGGAAGCATAGGAGTTTTTCTTTTTTTTTTTTTGTAGTATACAGTATGTGAAAAAAGAATATCCACCCCTACGCTAATTCAGAGCATGATCAAATTTTTCTCATATGATTATGTTTCAGTACAATTGTTTCAGCGTTCTATTTTTCTTTGGTATTAATCTGTTATTTGTGATACAACGTAAGTTGCATTTTTTTTTTTGTCGGATACTAGGTCGAAAATAAGATTATTGTATCGTGTATCAGAAAAAATAAGTATATCCACCCCATTCCACCTAATAGGGGGGTTTTAATTTAAAAAACAAACTATGGTTTTTTCCATCTTTATCGATGACGGGCATTCTTAATAGAACAAAAACTTTTAGATCTCAATTAATTTTTCTCGTTTTTGAATCGAAAAAAAAAATCATTTTTATTTTAACAAACTGGCATGTAGTTCACAAAGTGACATTTTGCAAAATGACAGCAATGACAGGCTTTCTGAATACTCAAGCGTCAAGTTTTTTGATGTTTGAAATCAATGGTTGGTTCGTTAGTTTTTTTTTTTTTAATCAGTTCGTTTATTTGTTAGGCTCAGGCGTGTGTAACACTTTACGGAGCCGATATTCAATATTGGTATTAACAATGTATAATTTTTCAATTTTAGTAAAATGGGGTGCCAATTACTCGTGGCTAGCTCGAGGTTAATGGGTCACATTATCGTTTGGAAGGGGCTAGGCAGGTAACTTATTTAAGCCATTATTTGCTGCTCATGGTTGCGACATCTACCAAATCCACGGTCCCTGTAGTCCCTTTCAGGAACTAAGCCGCAGATGGATGACCACTGCTTGCTGGGCAGGTACAAGTAGCACGGAAACAAAAGGATAGTATAACTGGGACACAATGGCAGGGAATTTACTAGACTGGATGGGAGGGGGTGATGACATTACACTCTTAGATCAGACAAACAAAGGAATTCGTAAATCGCTTGCATGTAGGGAAGATCACGCATTCCCAAAACATCTCTTACTTCGCGTAAGGGTTGTCTACCTCGGGCCACAAGGGTATCCAATAGTCGTACCCGGGCAATGCCAAACTGCGTGATCGATGTCATCATAACCGGTTCCGCACCTACACATGTTGCTATCGACGAGGTTAATTCTGTAGAGATGTGCGTCTAGCGAGTAGTGGTTGGACATAAGTCTTGACATCACACGAATGAAACCGCGACTTACATCCCGACCTTTGAACCACGATCTCGACGAAACATTTGGAATAATGGAATGTAACCACCGCCCAAGAGAATTACTTGTCCAATCGGTTTGCCAACTTTTAAGAGAACTCTGACGTACTAATGGAAAAAATTCATCGTGTGAAATTCTTCTTTCAAAAATCTCGCCTTCTTTTGCGCCCACCTTAGCTAGAGAGTCTGCCTTCTCATTGCCTGGAATTGAGCAATGTGAGGGGACCCATGCAAAGGTAATTCTAAATGATCTTTCGACCAACGCACACATCTGCTCCCTTATTTTTGAAAGAAAATAAGATGAGTGCCTCACTGTTTTCATCGACCGGAGGGCCTCAATAGAACTGAGACTATCCGAGAAGATGAAATAATGGTCTATGGGCATGTCGGAAATTATCCCCAATGCGAAATTGATTGCTGCCAGCTCAGCAACATACCTTGTGATCAAAAAGTTCCGGTAATTTTCAATTTAAAAAGGCCGCCTTTATTTTTTCGGTAAAATCTTTTTAGTGTAAGATGGCAACACTAGTTCTGATATTCTGTCAAAGTGTGAGAGCAAATTATCCATTAGTTTTGTTTTGACAACTGCTTTTGTTAGTCGAAAAATAGACGCTCGGCGATTTTTACCATGGATAAAAAATTGGAACAACGCGTTTGTGTGAAATTTTGTGTTGCAAACGGATTTTCTGCAGCGGAAACGCTCAGAATGTTGCAAAAAGCCTTTGGTGAGGACTCTATGTCACAAAATCGTACATTTGTTTGGCACAAAGACTTTAAAGAAGGCCGTGAAAGCGTGAGTGACATGCCGCGTTCTGGACGACCATCGACCTCAACTACCGATGAAAACATCGCTTCCGTGAAGAATTTAGTTATGGAAAACCGCTCAATTAGCATTCGGGAGATAGCTGCACTCCTTGATATCTCATTTGGATCGACCGAACACATTTTGACGGAAATTCTGGGCATGAAACGCATTGAAGCACGACTTGTTCCAAAAGAGCTGAATTTTTTGCAAAAACAGCATCGAGTTGAGGTCGCTAAACAGATGATTGCGAACGCAGATAGCGATCCCACATTCATGGAACGCATCATAACTGGTGATGAAACGTGGGTATATGAATTTGATATGCTCACAAGTCAACAATCGTCCGAATGGCGCGCCGAAGATGAGCCGAAACCAAAAAAATCACGACAAAGTCGCTCCAAAATTAAAGTTTTACTGACCGTTTTCTTTGATTTTCGCGGTGTCGTCCATTCTGAATTCCTTCCAGAAGGTCGAACGGTTAACAAAGAGTATTATTTACAAGTTATGAGACGTTTGCGTGAGGCAATTCGAAAGAAGAGGCCAGAATTGTGGCGCAATAATTCGTGGATTTTACACCACGATAACGCTCCATCACACACCGCGCTCACTATTTGTGAATTTTTGGCCAAGAACTCCACCAATACCATCAAACAAGCACCATATTCACCAGACCTTGCCCCGTGCGACTTCTTTCTCTTCCCAAAACTGAAAATTCCGCTCAGAGGTAGGCGTTTTGAATCGATTGATGCGATAAAAAAGAATTCGCTGGAAGAACTGAAAGCCATACATTCATCGGCCTATAAAAAATGTATGGATGATTGGATAAAGCGCTGGCATATGTGTGTTGCCTCTAATGGCGAGTACTTTGAAGGCGATAATAAAGATATCAATTAAAAATTGAAATAAATGCGTTTTTTTTCAAATTACCGGAACTTTTTGATCACAAGGTATACGGAACAAGGTTCCTGAAGTTTCCGGTAGGCAGATGAGTATTCATTGTAAACACCGAAACCAGTGGATCCATCAATGCGCGACCCATCAGTGAAAATTCTTCTATTGCAATTGACATGTTGGTGCTTTTCGATGAAAATATGGGGAATTAAAATAGGTCGAAGTTGATCTGGAACTCCTTGAATAGCCTGTTTCATGGAGAGATCATAATGAATGGAGGAACTGTGATAAGGAAAGCGTACACTAGGAGAATTATAGCATGGAAGACTAATATCAGATGACATATAGTTAATATAGATTCGTAAGAATCAAGACTGGGTACTCAATTCGAGCATTTCTTCGAAGTTTTCAATCACAAGGTTGATACTGATTCCACACTTGATCAGTATTCTAGATGAGAGCTCCCAGAAGCGGTTCTGTAAGAGTTTTACTCCGGCCAGAACCTCCAGGCTCATATTGTGCGTTGAATGCATACAGCCAAGGGCAATACGTAAACAACAATATTGAATGCGTTCCAATTTGATGAGGTGGCTATTTCTTGCCGAGAGGAAGCAAAAAGAGCCATATTCGAGAACTGAAAGAATATTTGTTTTATAGAGTTTAATGAGGTCTTCCGGGTGAGCACCCCACCATGTCCCGGAAATTGATCTCAGACAATTGATCCTTTGTTGACATTTCTGTTTCAAATACGCAATGTGAGTACTCCAAGTGCATTTTGAATCAAACATGACTCCAAGGTATTTGAAGGTCAAAGATTGGGTAATGTCTCTTCCCAACAGCTTGAGACGCAGTTGGGCAGGGAACCGCTTTCTAGTAAACACTACCAATTCGGTTTTATGCGGTGAAAACTCGATCCCCAAATTTCTGGCCCAGATGGACAGATTATCTAGGGAATTTTGCAATGGTCTTTGCAAGATTTCCGCACGTGGACCTCTAAAGGAGATCACAGCATCGTCTGCAAGTTGTCTTAGCGTGCATCTATTTTCCGAGCAGTTATCAATATCTTTAACATAAAAATTATAAAGCAAGGGACTTAAACATGAGCCTTGGGGTAGGCCCATGTAGCTAATTCTGGAAGTTGTCAGTTGACCTAGATTAAAGGTCATTTGTTTTTCTGACAGAAAATTATACAAAAAGGTATTTAAAATTCCTGGTAAACCACTACTGTGCAGACTATCTGCCAGTATATCTATGGAAACTGAATGAAAGGCGCCCTTGATATCCAGAAATACTGAAGCCAATTGCTCCTTGTGTGCATAGGCCAGTTGTATATCAGATGAAAGCAACGCTAAACAATCGTTTGTTCATTTGCTCTTTCGGAAACCAAACTGCGTATTTGATAGAAGGTTGTTTGATTCAACCCAACGGTCAAGTCTTGATAGGATCATTTTTTCTAACAATTTCCTTAAACATGATAGCATAGAGATCGGACGGTAAGAATTGTAATCAGACGCTGGTTTCCCAGGCTTTTGAATAGCTATTACTTTAGCCTGTCTCCATGCGGGTGGAACTATGTTTAATTCCATGAGAGTGTTATACAGGTTAAGTAATCGTCTTTTAGCGATATCGGAGAGATTGTTTAGAAGGTTGAATTTAATCATATCGCTTCCCGGAGCAGAGTTATTCGACGAAAGAAGTGCCATTGAAAATTCCAACATTGCGAATGGTTCGTCCAGAGAACCGTTACTTCGCGTGGTATCCCGTAAATTCGGTTGTGTTGGGACAGAGTCTGGACAAACCTTTTTAGCGAAGTAGAATTTCCAATGCATGGAGTGGAATGTTCTTCACTCTCATTGGAGGACGAGCGGTTTCGCATGTAGCTAGCGTTTCTCCAAAGCGTTGAAATCGAGGTTTCTCTAGATAGTCCCTCTACAAATAAACGCCAGTAATGGTATGTTTTTAAGCTGTTTTTCAAGCTTTAGGTACTTATCAAAAAGCTCACATGTTTCATGTCTACGATAATCTTTAAACGCATCGGATTTTTCAAGACACAACTTAGTGCATTCGTCATCCTATCCAGGGGTGGTGGGTCTTCTTTAAAGGTCGTTTCTGAGTTTCTAATGCACTTTTGTACATCAGTTCGGAAAGGAAACGATACTCCTCCAATGGTGAAAGAGGATCGGTACCAAGGGTTACCAATACCAAGGGTTACCGCCGATGCAAAATGTTGTCAATCAATATTCCTCGTGAGGCATAAGGAACATAGATTGACTGGTCTGTTTTATGACAACCATTTTTGATTGAGATAATAATTACTAGGTGATCACTACTATGGGGATCATTGATTACCTTCCACAGACAATCTAATAATAGTGAATTAGAGCACAAAGATATGTCCAGTCGACTCTTCCTGGCAGGAGGTTTTGCAAATCGTGTCGCTTCCCAGTGTTCAAGATGGTCAAGTTGAAATCGTCGCATAAGTCATAAAAAATACCCGCTCTATTGTCATCGTATTGTTCGCCCCATGAAGGGCCGTGGGAGTTCCGATCGCCTAGAATAAGAACTGGAGATGGAAATAATTTAACTGAACTCCAAAGTTGACGGCGGTTCATTGATGTCCTCGGCGGGACATATACATAAGCTATGAAAAGATATTTATTCTTTACATTTATTTGGCAATCGACGACTTCAATGCTTGAGATTATTGGAAGTGAGATTCTATAGAAGGGGTAGCACTTTTTGATCCCCAAAAGAAAGCCACCATATGAATCATCTCGGTCCAGGCGAATAATGCTAAATTCATGGAAGTTTAATTCATCTTCTGATGAAAGTCATGTTTCACAGAGAGCAAATATATCACAATCAGAATTGTGAATCAAATACTTAAACGAGTCTAATTTAGGTATTAGACTACGATAGTTCCATTGTAATGCGGTGATCATATCTTGATCCTCACTCGACAAATTATTCATCGAAACATATGAATTCACCAATGAGGGGCCAAGATACAGTCAATTGCTTGAAGTAGTTTCCAACTATAGGAATAAGCAGGTCAATAAGTCCTCGGAGCGGTGAAACATCCGAAAGGCCAAGAGCATTTAAAATGTCATCCACAATGTCCCTAAAATTAATCTAACCTCGCTTGGACGGGATATTCTTAGAATTGCGAGAAGACGCAGTTTTTGGTTTTGGCAACCTCTTACTGTTACTGTTATTAGGTAGCAGCGGGTTGGTATAGCTACAGCAAGGAACGGATGCATCAGCTATTACCAATTTTTTGCATGCTTCGGAGAGTAGGTTTTATTTGTTTCTCGCGCACACCCGGGGAACTAGTGGGCTTCCGTTTGCCGGAGCGTGTACCTCCGGAAATCCACACTCATTGGCTACGCCAGAGTCCAGTTCGTCGGAAGCCAAATCAAAAAAGGATTTTCATTTTGAGCGGCTGATAGATGCCTTTGGCCGCATTTGCCACAACGGGGCTTGTTTTCGCAAAAAGTAGCCGTATGTCCCAACTGTTTGCACTTTGTCGAGGCGTCAAATTTCTATTACTGCCCAGAAAATCTAGGGCTTCCACTTTCTGCCGAAAGTAAACAACCCAAGGAGAGCCAGAAGACAGCTGGTAACAGCGCGCTTTAAAAACATATTTGGGGGGCAAGATGCCCCCCGTAGAATCATCCATGAACAAATAAATTGAATTAAAAAATAAAGAATAAAATTAAATATATAAGATAAATCAGTTGTTTTTTTTTTGAACCACCCTATGCAAAACGATTCAACTATATGAGAGAAAAATTCGCAATCCACTAACAGACGAGTGGGAACAAAAACAAAAATGTGCTACTTGCGATTACGCTGCTGTTGTGTTGGCGATTGTCTTTGCCGAAATGCCTCCGTGCTGTAGGCAAAGCACATGTTGCTGCCCGGCTGCTGATGTGGCGATGACTGTCACTGCTGCGATGATGCTGCTGGTGTTACCCTTTTTCCCTCGGGTGTTTAATGAAGGTACCGACTGGTAGCTGGACAGAACATTGTTCGAACATCCGTCGGACTCGGTCGAGAATGTCTACTTCCCTTAAGGAACGCTCGGCTGGATTTCGGTGGTTGAAAACAATCCACTACATTTTCCACTTGGAGAAAAAACAAAACGTTAATGATGCTCTATGCCAGCATGTGGAATGCTCAATATTACTCTATTTCAAATCTCCAAGCCAAAAAATCCGAATAAACCTAGAGTATAATCCACTATAAGACCAGTGTAGGCTATTATTTGGTCAATCGGTTGTTGTTAACACCGACAATTTTCCAATTTCGATGTTATCATATAGCGGAGAAAACATGTTATTCTTGAATTTGAATAAATCTACTTGAAACTACGCACATATATTTGAAAACTATTTTTTATATTTTGTTTTTCAAGTTTTTATTAAGGGGGTATAGTGGTGGTTTTTAGGAAGCTTGGGGGGCCCGGGGGAATATCGTTTTGGTGTGAATTTTAAATTAATTTGTTTTGTTTTTTTTTGGGGGGGGCTTTGGGGGGGTGGGGCACCTTTTTCCCGCCCCAAGAGGGGGAAAAAAAAAAAAATCTTGGGAAAAAAAAAAAAAAACGGGGCGGGTTGTTTTTTTATTTTTTTTTTTAAAATTGTGTATGTGTTAAATTCAATCGAAAGGAAAGTTGTTTATTTTGCACTGTCTTGATCGAATAATTTCTCGCGTACGAATTGCTTTTTTGCGTAATTTTTTGTGGTGTACCGTCTAATAAGCGCTCCGTTTATCTGTTGGTAGTGAAGTTCACAGTGAAAATCCTGTTTTTGTGCATATTTTGCGTTGTGAAAATAGTGAAATATCGATCAATTATTCAGACTACGGTGTTGTTATTGTCGCACACTAGCACAATTGGAATTAAGCATATTGCAGAATCCACCTCCATCGCATACACGCTGAAGATCTACACAGAGAAAAAAAAATTAAGTGAATAATTTCTCCAGCGGCTAGGAAAAAAAGTCATCAGTGAGAAGTTAAGTTCACAGTGAAAATCTTGATATTAAATTTATCATGAGTTCAGCTTGTGACAAGTGCGCTAAACCTGTCAAAGGTGACGACGAGTTCGTTTCTTGTATGGCCTTTTGTGACCGGATGATTCATCTGAAATGCTCAAGTATAAAACTGAACAAAGCCTTCGTGAACGTAATCAATTCAAGCCCGAACTTGTTTTGGATGTGCGATGAGTGCGTTAAATTGGTAAAATGTGCAAGGTTTAAATCAGCCATCTCGTCTTTCGGTAGTGTGATCAAATCTATTACTGAGAAACAGGAGCTCGCGAATGCCGAAATTAAAAACGAAATGGCAAAGCAAGGTGAGCTTATTGCCCAGCTTTCAAAAAAAATCGGGCCATCTACTCCGGCAATTATGGATCCTGGAAATCACTCTCGTCAACCACCTTTAAAACGGCGTCGTGAAGACGGCTTATCAAGCAGTAGACCTCTTATTGGTGGTACTAAAGCGGTTACTGATTCCACAGTGCTTACCGTTCCTGAGCCTGTCGAGATGTTCTGGCTGTACTTATCTCGCATTCACCCTAGTGTGAAACCGGATGTTATCGCAAAACTTGTCAAAACGAGCGTGCAGAGTGAAGATTCGGTTAAAGTTGTTCCGCTAGTGAAAAGAGGATTCGACACGAGCCGAATGAACTTCATATCATACAAAGTCGGAATGGACCCAAAACTACGCGAAGTCGCACTGAATTCGGATTCATGGCCGAGAGGTATTCTGTTCCGTGAATTTGTAGATAATGGTCCAAAAAACTCATGGTTACCTCGTATGGATACGCCGTCCATCGTAATCTCTCCTATGGGTTCGTCCCAGTTTACCACTCCGATCTCCGGACTGGATCCAGCATGCTGAGATCTAATTGTTTGTTGGATCATCGTAAACCAGAACGCACTACCTGTCGCACTATGGGAAACCCTAAGCCACCTGACCCAGTCGCGCTTGGCGTTTGCTGTGATCAAAATGACGTTGTTTCCTGCCTTCAGAGTCGTTCTGGTCCTGCGGTCGGGATTGGTAGTGGGGTTTCCCAACAACCACTTTTAGGCAAGTATGCTTCTGTTAGTATCAATTCTTTGCCTGATCTGCTTCCGTGTTCCAGCCCTGCCTCCAACTGTTTCGAACCCTCCAACACCAATTTCAACATTTGTATTGCTTCTGATCGAAGTGATCATACTAATGAAAATAGCCTTCACCGACCTTGTTCTACACCGGGACGCACACTTGCCTCATGCCTTAAGGAAGTCCCCATCCCTCTCATCGCAGTCGAGCCTCTCCCGCCAGCGATCAACAGCCGTCCCGGCCCTGCGTTTGAGTTGGGTGACGGTTGCTTCCGAACTTCTACTAAAGGCAAGTACTCTGTGAACTCGAACAATTCGTTGCCTGGTTCGTTCGTCGTCTCCAGTTCATCTTCTAGCCAGCTTCGATCAACGTTTGCAAGCAGGATACCGGGACGCACAAATGCCGCTAGTCTTGAGGAAGCCCCTATTCCGCTCAACGCAGTCGAGCCCTACCTGCCAGCGACCAGCAGCCGTCCCGGCCCTGCGGTTGAGTTGGGAAACGGGGTTTTCCAGATTCCAAGTAACGGCAAGTATGGTCAACAAACGGACACTTCCCGCTCTGATGGTATTTCCTTTCCCAGTGCTACAAACCTCGAACGTCGGAATTCGGACCTTTTAATTTATTACCAGAATGTTGGCGGAATGAACGGCCTTATAGACGATTATCGGTTAGCGTTCATGGATCATTGCTACGACATTATAGTCTTAACCGAGACATGGCTAGATTCTCGGACTGTTTCTAGTTATGTTTTTGGAGATGGTTACGAAGTTTTCCGCTGTGATCGGAACATAAACAACAGTAGGAAATTGACTGGCGGTGGTGTTCTCGTTGCAGTTAGTGTCAGGTTGAAAGCAAGTGCAGTTGAAGACGATTCCTGGATCACCGTAGAACAAGTTTGGGTAGCAATTCAGCTTGGAGGCCGTATGCTATTCCTTTGTGCGGTGTACATTCCTTCAGATCTAACTCGAGATTTAGACCTAATTGATGCGCACTGCCGATCTGTTTCTGCTATTTCGAATACGGTTGCCCTCCATGAAGAAATTATTATTTTGGGAGACTTCAACCTAGCGGGCATTGCATGGACTCCAACTCACAGCGGCTTCCTCCGTCCCGACCATGAACGTTCCTCTTTCCACGCAGGGGCTATTCAGCTTCTGGACAGCTACAGTACCGCAACTCTATCCCAAGTTAATAACGTGGTGAATGAGAATAATCGCTCTCTAGATCTCTGCTTCGTGAGTGGCCGAGATATTGCTCCCGTCATCTCTACAGCTCCCGTGCCTCTTTTTAAGGATGTCCCTCACCATCCTTCTCTAATAGTTGCTGTCGAGGCCGTTGTAGCTCGAGACTTCGTCGACACTCCTGCTACTGTGTCATATGACTTCCGTAGAGCCGACTATCGCAGTATTGGTGATGTTTTATCTAGTTTGGATTGGCAGAGCATTCTTGATTCGACCGACGTTAACATCGCTGCTCAAACTTTTTCCCACGTCTTGGCTTATGTCATTGACAGACACGTCCCAAAAAAGATTGTTCAGACTGACTCTCGGGTCCCTTGGATGACGAACGCTCTTCGCTCGCTAAAACGGATTAAAAGAGCAGCTCTTAAAAGATTCACGAAACACCGCACCATGTCGCTTAAACGCCACTATAGCAGGCTCAACTACGAATATAAACGGATCAGTCGTGCGCATTTTCAACGTTATCTGAGTGGGGTTCAACCATAGACTAACTCTAAGACCAGTAGGTCCCGAACAAATACGATATTTTTCTTGGCTCAGTCAGTACTAGCACATCGGTCCCAAGCTCGGTCCCAAGCTCAATGATTCGCCCCTAACAACGTAGCTCACACCAACACATTCTCAAATGTTGTGTCAAAATAACATAGTGAATCAAAACAACAACCAAGATACTAGTACCGGAAGGTACCGAAAAGCGCAAGAATTATTGCAAGGTGCAGACTGCAAGGTATACTTCGGACCTAGGGGTTCTACAACAGTGAACCAATTTCAAATCGCTAGTTACACATTGATTGTTGGTTCAACGGCGTCTCAAATCTCATCCGAAATCTTTTTGGAGCTATGTTAATCAAGAACGTAAGGAAGTGGGCTTACCTTCATCCATGTTCTATAATGGCGAAACTGCTGGCACTCAACAGAAAATTTGCGATCTGTTCTCGGTAAAATTTGCTAGTGTTTATGAAGACGAGAGACTAACCAGTCATTCTGTTCACGCTGCCGCCGACAATGTTCCCTTGGCAAATCAAACACTTAGCCTAGTTGATGTGGATTCAGAATCAATCTCGAACGCGGCATTACACCTTAAAACATTGCTTAAGCCCGGACCCGATGGGGTTCCGTCGGTTTTTCTGAAACAGAACATGGCTTTGTTCGAGGTTTCAGATCAGGTTCACGAAGAATGGGTTTTCGGGAGAAAATATCTTGAGACTACAAGTCGAGTTGATGATTGAACTACTAATGCAGATAATATTTATTGCAGCTAGATATTTATATCAGATGGTTGCTATCTAAAGTACATAGCAACGAAATGATGTTGCTAATCAAAATACATAGTTACGATGTTATACAATGTTTTCACCGATTGCTTCGATTCTTCAACAGGCTTGTCTTCTGTATCCACTTCATCAGATATTCCAGATGTCCCTCTCTAGCGGTACATTTCCTTATTGCTGGAGAATGGCGGACATGTTTCCGGTATATAAAAAAGGAAGCAAGCGGGACGTGAACAACTACCGAGGAATCACATCGTTAAGCGCTGTATCGAAGCTTTTTGAACTGGTCGTTAAGAACTCACTTTTTACACATTGCAAGCAGTTGTTAAGTGACGACCAGCACGGATTTTCACCAGGGCGTTCCACAACTACAAACCTATTGTGCCTTACGTCGTACATCACTGATGGTATGATCGCTCGATTCCAAACGGACCATCTGGGACCGTTGATATTTCTTTTATACTTCAACGACGTACACTATGTTATCGAAGGGCCCCGCCTGTCGTTTGCTGATGACCTGAAAATCTTTATGCGAATCTGTTCAACCACCAACTGTCTTTTACTCCAAGCGCAGGTTGATGCCTTTGCTGATTGGTGTACTCTAAATCGGTTGGTGGTCAACCCGGCCAAGTGCTCAGTGATAACCTTCTCACGTCAGAAACAACCAATTCTGTTCAACTACCATCTTCTCGGAACGACCATCGAACGAACGCAGTGCGTTAAAGACCTAGGTGTTCAGCTGGATTCGAAACTGACGTACACGCAACATTTATCGTATGTTGTTGACAAAGCTTCAAGGACACTCGGTTTTATATTCAAGGTTGCGAAGAACTTCAGCGACATTCACTGCCTAAAATCGCTCTATTATTCTCTCGTTCGTTCGACACTGGAGTACTGTTCAGCGGTCTGGAGTCCATGCTATGATAATGGCGCCGAGCGAATCGAATCTATTCAACGCCGTTTTCTTCGGTTCGCACTTCGTAGATTTCCTTGGAGCGACCCTTTTCGTCTTCCTAGCTACGAAAGTCGGTGTCAGTTGGTTGACATGGAGCCTCTGCGGGTCCGTAGAGATGTCTGTAGAGCTTTAACTGTTGCAGATGTGCTACAAGGAAGAATCGACTGCGGAAGGATCCTTCAACAGATTAGCATCAACGTACAACCAAGGCCAATGCGTCACAACTCCATGCTCAGGCTTCCTTTTCGCCGCACCAACTATGGGTTGAATAGCGCTATTCACGGGTTGCAGCGAACCTTCAATAGGGTGGCGTCCATTTTCGATTTCCATCTGACGCGGAACGCCCTTCGTCGGAGATTTTCTACCGTTTTTAGATCAATTGACGCACGTAGTTAAGATAGTGTATAGCTTTAATTATTTTATTTTTACTTATTTATGTTTGTGTCTTGACTCCACTTAAGAGGTTATGTACTCGTTTCTTATTGTAATTTTTTCCTGTTTAACATCATTAGGACCTAAACTTGGTCTGTTGATGTACTTCAAATAAACAAACAAACAAATACAAATACTAAATGCACAGTATTTTCAGGATGACAGGATGTACTATTTATCGTAAGAATCAAAAACCCACATTTCCATCCCTTTGTGCTTCCGTTTCCGCCCTTCCCCTACATGATGATGGTATTGGTTTGCGTGGGTGGCCTACACTTTGCGATGAAGTACACTTGTACGTCATATGAGATTCCAGAATAACTAAAGAACTTTTATATGAGCCGAACGTTTGCATATAGTAGTTGCTTGTAGTTGAGAGAAATCTATCTTGGCTTTATCGTCAGTATTATTACTACGTAACACAATGAATTTCGGACAAATCAAACTAACTAGCTAAGGTACATGGTTAAACACATTATAAAAAATACTATATTGAATGCAAGTTCTCATATACATAAACAAAGGTGTGATTCTAATCTTGCTTATTTGTTAGTCCTTCATTCCGAGGTACGAAATACATACCTTATACCTTATACCTCTGCTGTATACAGAAGTTACATACCTCATGTTTTCACCCTAAATCTCGTACGCTAGTGGAATCATCTTCCAATTTTTTTTCAGTTTGGTAACACATTCAGATCACCTTGCAAAAATAACCTCCCAGGATAGTTCAGAACTGAGCCCCACAATTGGTGCAACGACGATTTCTCATAGCTAAACAGCAAAGTACTCCAACCGGGAAAAAAAATATAGCGCAGCATATTCCGCAACAAGTGTAGTCATCTTCCAGCATTCCAATCCGACATGCTGGGCATCCACCAACCACTATTATCTCTTGCGGAATAACCACAGTAGATGTCGTAGTAATCATACCTGAAGAAGCTGCTGCTGCAGAATTGCCACCGGGTGGAATCACTATTGGAAGAGGTACTTTAGCACCTGCCGATTCCATAGAACCATAATTTGGCATCGTTTGAGACGGAATTGTTACATTGGGGTATGGGTAGTACTGTTGTTGTGGATAAGGAGCCGATGGAGCCACCGTTATCACAGCCGTCGATGTATCTAGTATTATAAGGTGATCGGATTAGGTAGATGAATTTGATAATAAATTCTTTCTTGACGATGGCATGAGTCATCAGTTCCAGGAACAAAGCCACGACATATTTACAAACCTACCTTGTCCGATTTGTTGGGTGCTCTCGGCCATCACTTCGGCGTAACTGGGAGGAAGTTTTGAATCGCCCATGATACTTAGTTTTCTTCGAAAGCGTATGTATCGAATGCAAAGTTAAAACTAGAAATCGGAGCTGATTTCGGTAAGGCGAATGATATAAACAATGCTGAGTCGTAAGCAAAACAAAACAAAATTCGGGAACAACAATTGAATAGAACCTAATTGATCATTGCACGGATTGTATTAACCTCAATTTTTTGACAGTTCAGGGAGCTTGTTTACGAGGTGTTGGAATCTAAACCGAAGAAGCCAAATTTTACATTGGCTATTTCCGGATTCGTTTCAGAACATGCTGTGAAAATTTGCACTGGTGAATGTTTTCCGGCTATTTCACTTCAATGGTTAAAAAGTTAGAGCACAAAAACTCAAACCGAAGTTACCGATTTTGACGTAGGACTTACGTCTCTCTTTTCTATTCCTGTATAGGGGTGCCGTTCTAAAATTTCTGAAATCGCAAGCGTTACGTGGGTTTGGAGACTTTGAACGATAATATCTCCTCTCTGGCCCACAGAAATTTTACGATAAAGGCCTATAGCTACAATAGTGAGCGCCGCGCAACGGCACGGCAGCCCAAAATATTAAACACACGTTCCCTCGTTTGTTGTGCTACAATGGGCACAAGTGGCAAGAGCGGCAATGTACTAAAATGCCGCAAATATTCAGATTGTTGGCAACTCGAATATTATAAGGTCGGTATCGTGTTCGAAAGAAATTTCTTTTTCTATCCCAAACCCATGTTAAATTCCGTTTACTGAAACGGAAAAGTACGGAATCGAAAAGAAATTTCTGCAGCAGTATCCACCTGAAAAGAACGAAAAATAAAATTGGAATTTGTAAGGTTTCCACGCAAACTAATAGGAGCTATCACTTTTGCTTGCGGAAAAATATTCCGCTCGATTATTCCGTAGGTGATGCAATGATGCACTAGACGTAATACATATGCCCTATATATGCATGCCATTACAGCCTCGTGGTTACTTGGGTGGTATCATACGCCAGTAGGTGGTAGATGAAAATCGCTCGAAAAATATTAAAATTAAATTTTATGTAACTAAATGAAAATGTTGGTATCATTATCTAAAACTGATATTGATAATAACTTTCTAGCTATTTTTCAAACTGTATGGAGTTGGTCAGTATTCTGTTGGTATCGTCTTATCTTTTTATCACAAATTACTTTACTTGGACAGCTCAAAAAACTATTTTTAACGAGCGCCATCTACGACGTTTAACTGTTTAACATAACTGTTGGCTCAACCAGGGGCTGGGTAATCAAGAATAAAATAGATATAGTTTTTAGCTCAGGAAATACCAGCACATCAGTCCCTAATGATTCACCCCTAATTAGGCTTAGTGACGTTAAACGAACGCACACTTCAGCGCCATTTAGATCAAAGGTGTGCAAGTAAGAAGGAAAATCATTTGGAGGAAACCAAACCATCATTCCTCAGCATGTGCAAGAAAGAGAAAGGTGATTAAACGTCAAAAAGCCTAATAACGTAATTCACACGAACACACTATCAAATCGAAATAAAAACGAAGATTCTAGTATCGAATAGCGCAAGAATGTATTGCAAGGTATACTTTGGACCAATGGATTCTGCAACAGTGAACCAAGGTTCACGGTTCAAAACTAGGTTGCTTCATATTTTATTTTTCAACATCATTTTATTTTATAGGGCAAATAAATCTTACTGTTTCTTATAGAAAATAATCATAATGCAATCTTATGAATATCGAAAGTTTATTTCGCTGAGGTTGTGCCTAATTAATTGCTGGTTTTCAGTAAATTAGTAAAAAATATTGGTTGAGGGTAATGGAAATGGTGTATATTAGCAAAAATTGGATTTTCTGATACACTTTCACTAAATAATATTGTTGAACGATGAAGGGAAAATTTGGTAGGCTGGTTATCCATTCCTACCACGCAGGAGAGAGGTTATTGATTTCCGTCAGGAAAAGCGTTATTGAGTTTTTTTAAACAACGCAAGGTTGCATCAAAAATCGATTACGTGCAAAGTTGTGTGACAAGATATAGTTATAGCTTTAGAGATGTTAAAAAGTTCCCAAATTTAAATTAACAATTTTTAAGCTCTTTTTTAGAAATTGTTTGCTAACATAATAGTTAATATATTCGGGAAAGGTTATCATAATTCATGATATCTTAAATAATCATAAATCTATCCAATCGCCTTTTAAAATTTAAATGTGCATTTAATGGCAATACCAAAATGCATCAAATACCACATGCAGACAATTCGCTGCATGGCACTCAGGACCTTTTGAAAACAATGTGCGAGAAGTATTCAAACTCTGCTTGGCAACACTTTCAATCAGCTGTTTCCAGAATCTGTCAAACGAACGCAATGAATGTATACAGGTGGAAAAGAGCAAGGTGTTTGTCGGTATTAGTAACGAAAAATGTGTAAACAATCCATTATTTAGGGTAGTGACGTCAAACTCAAAAAACAAGCGAATAATAACAAAGCAAGTTTAGCATCCTTTTAGTGCACAAAAAGGCATTTTTCAGCCGAAACCTTTCAAAAACTATACCAATTACTGAAAATAAACATTCCACCTGGTGATTTGCTGCTGTTGTGAATTGTTGTTTTTGGAGATCTACGTCACGCATGTTTACAAAAAAGAGGCTGTGCATCATCTCACGAACACAGTGACATAATTTTGCATTTCACTAACACAACCTAACCACTTCTTCCACCTGTATACACACATTGAAACGAACGCGCCACAAATCGTTGCGTGGATTTACAAGTGAGGAAGCAAGAAACTAGTAGTTGACTCTTTCATACTCTCGGTGGCTTAAAGGGAATCAACGTTACCTCTCATGCACAAGAACCAGGGGAATGAAATAGTCGACTAGTTTGCTTCATCCTCACCATCTTATCACCATCGGTAAATATCAAGTCCCACACTTCAAAACGCGACGAACACTCGCAATTGTTGGTTTACTGAGGTAAACCAGATTGTTTAG
Source organism: Aedes koreicus (assembly GCA_024533555.2). NCBI lineage: Eukaryota > Metazoa > Arthropoda > Insecta > Diptera > Culicidae > Aedes > Aedes koreicus. Next base: position 433,991 of record JAHHFK020002890.1, read on the forward strand.
CTGTGTAAGTGAAACCACTGTTCGATTCAAGCGATGTCACTACTCATTTCGCAGGGTTCCGATACTGCTCATGTTAATGGTGACATCACTATTTCTTTTTACAATATTTTCGGTTTACTAATCCAAATGTATTTGCTGATGTGTATCCCCTGTATCAAGTATATATTGGAACACTACTGAGATTTTTGACAGATCTATTGTGCAAACACCACCAGTGGGTAGATTTTCAGTTTTTCACTAACCTTCATTGCGAGCAATGTAGCACAAGTCGTGCTAGATAGACATTTTCAAAGTGGAAAACGCGTAATTACCAAAATATTAGAAAGGAAAATCTAAATTTCCTCGTAAAAACGGTGAACCCGGCGGCCAACAAGTGAACTTGTACAATTTCGCAGCAAGGTGTGTGAATTTCCGCAAGTAAAAGTGGTTTGTAAAATCGTTGCTGCTGGGACACCCTCAAGACCAAAGTGATTTCACCACGCGCCGCGATTGCATAAACGGTGTAGCTTCGCTCAAATTCGATTTTGAAGACGATAAAAAAAAACGGATACTGTGAAGATTAGACTGCCGGATTAGTGCGGGCGTTCATTAGGGAGATAACTAAATGCCACGGTTAGGATAATGTTGCGGGAGTTGATCGCCTGGGTGCTGAACAACTACCTCGGAAAGTATGTGGAAAATCTGAACACTGCCCAGCTGACAATTGCGCTGCTATCTGGTAAGATTTTGTTCCATTAACTTTAAGCTCCAAGCACTGACTATTTCTCAACAAAACATATCACACACGTTTAAAGATGTTTCGTGTATTGAAGCTTCTCACTGGCAAATGAGCGTTGTGAGTTATTGTTCACTCCGTGCTTGGACAGTGTCCCAGGGGGACTAAATCTGTCCCCTACCCTGTTCAATCGACTCGATCAGTGCAACCAAGTATTCATATTGAATAATATTTGAGATAATGTCAATGACATCATATCGAGCAAAATAGTAAATATATTGCGGCGCAGATACAGTCCCGGGCAAGGTGCACAATAAGATGTAGACATCGTAAATCGCTTACTCACTGCTTGTCTATAATGACCAAAAAGAGTGCTTGTCTCGTCGTCGTAGTGGCGAATTAATGTCGACATAATCCGCACATACAAGCTTGTTATAATGGAGCCCTAGTGTAGATGTCTAAAATTTCAAAATCCGCTAATGACGAGAATTACTTTTCAGGAATGGTAGCTGAATTCCGTACCTACATAGCTAACTTCTAACCATGCTATCAGTGGTAGAGATTTGGTTTGTTTTGTTTTGTTTTGATGATGGAATATCTTGTGCTACGGAGACTTACGTATATGTATTACGTAATAGCTTTCGCGGTTTCATCCGCAAAGCAGAAAGGATAGATACACATAAGCTACAAAACAAACAACGAATAGCCGGCAGTGAAGAGAAGCGCAATCAATGCTAGCAAAAATCGGCAGAGCTCGAACAACAGGTGCAAACAAAACAACACACTAACTAGCCACAAATAATTGATTGAGCGATGATGAGTATGGTTCGGTGCATTTTACAGTCAAGGGCAGAGGAAGCTACATCCAGCACTCCACAACTTGGTAGCTATAGCTTGAAGGATTTCGCGCTACGTTCTTTTTTTCATGTGTCGTACTGTAAATACGAAATGTGATGTCGACTGGGCCAGGAATTAGAGCCGGATTGTCCGCCTTTATATTATCGTGTTCATTTGTCATTTTCAATAAAAAAAAACTACTTAGGATTTACACCAAAATACGTCATCGGGCGAGAACACGAAGATGGGCATTTTCTTTTGAATGTCATCGATTTTTTCGTCATGACAGCACGTGACAGTGTTTTGGTCATCTTTATTACAGTCACATCTATTGATATTCTTGCAAAACTTCAAATAAAATTTCCACTTTATCGATTACATATTATTGTTGGCTAACTGCGAGTAGACAAGTTAGAAATTTAAGAAACAAAATCGTATGAGGTAAAAATCTCATGAGTCATGACTGCATGAATCTGACTTTAGAATGACAAGAAAGCTTCTAGTGAGATGACCTGTTTTTTCTTTATCGCAAGACGGTTATGAAAGTTACCAGCATTGATCGAGGCTTTGCTGACTATGCCAGTAAACTACACAAGTTCTAAAAGAGCTTTTAAAAACTTCTTCTAAGTGCAACTTGTTACCAAACTGTAACCAAAATTGTTACTTGGAATGGTTTTTATTTCAACTAGCGTCGGAACGATATCTACACTAATCAAATAACGAAATATGTTCGCTTCTATAAAAGTGATTTTTCGAGTGACTAAGCTATTTGAAATTTTACAGTCGTGAATAATCTTGAATCAATAATAAAACTTGTAATTTTTATTTTCTTCTTTTTTTTTAAGGTCAAGTCGAACTCGAAAATCTACCCCTGCGCAAGGATGCTCTCCGCTATCTAGGACTTCCGGTACAGATCCTCAGCGGTACAATTGGCAAGGTGAAGTTAACCGTACCGGTGCGTCAATTTAGAACTGCATCATGGTGTCTCAACATCGACAACGTCAATGTAGTATGCGGTCCGATCGATCTGACCGAATGGAACCCGGAAATCGAACAGCAAACCGAACTGGACTTCAAGATTGCATCGCTGGATCGGTTGGAAGCTAAATGGCGAGCTCAACGGGAGACACCAGTTACCGAAGGGAGCTACTACGCTTCGTCCTACTCGGGATGGCTCAGTTACGGTACGTCGCTGGTGACGAACATCATCGAAAACCTGCAGCTGAAGGTTAATGGGATACACATTCGCTACGAAGATGGGCTGACCATCCCAAACCAGATGTTTGCATGCGGAATCAACATCGAAGCCTTGTCAGCGCAGAGTTGTGATTCGAACTGGATTCCAGGGCAAACGTCCAACTGGAGTCAGCAGCAGGTGACTTTCAAGCTGGTCGAGCTGACTAATTTTGCCTTGTATTGGGACCCACTGGCCCAGGAAGAGCAAGTTTGCATCATTAATCCGATCAGTGCCAAAGCACAGTTAAAACGGGACCGCAGCGAGACACCGCTTCGCACCCGCAGTCGACCTCGATTGGTGTGCGATCTTATATGGGACGAAATTAAAATTACCCTGAGCGATGTGAGTATGATTAGATAACGTTGTTTTCCGGCGATTTAATAATTTGACATCGTCGAACGTTTAATTAGTTATGATGACAAATTGCTTGATTCAGATAAAACATATAAAAATTACCCCTTCCTGCAGATCCAATATAACCAGATGATGCAATGTGCTCGAGGTCTGGACGACATCGCTCGATATCGTCGTTTCAAGTTGCATCGACCAAGCTGCACAGTACAAGAAGATCCGAAGGCATGGTGGCACTATGCTGTTCGTTGTCATGGGCTGCTCCGGCACACACAGAGTGACCCATTTGTGATAGCCAAAGAAAATTTGCGATATATTAGTGTGTACAGTAGGGTGGTTGCGAATCCCAATGAAGTACTTTCGAGTGAGAACAAGACTTTCAAAGACCGGATAGAGCGGGAGCGCGATTTTGACGAGCTTAGATTGTTGAGGGATGTTTGTATGATGCGAATACCATCACTGGATAGCAAATCACAACAACTGAATCAGGGCAAGAACGTGTTGGTGCATTTCTTCCCGCAGTGGTGGGGATGGTACAACAATAATAATGCAAATGTTTCGGAATCGCCTCCCACACCGGACCAAACTGATGATATTTCTGAACAAAACTGGGGCGCGGACGAAGACCTAAGTTCGGCCAGCAGTTTCGAAGACGAAATACTCAATGCACTCTCCGATTCAGTCGATACGAACTCACTTTTGAAACGAGATGCCGTTTTTGGTAGGTTCAACTTTGTGCTAAGACAAGGGACCATGGACTTTTGCAGTGCCCTCGAGATGGTACCAAAATTACAGTTTCAGTTCCAAAATCTTAAGCTTGATGTAGAAACAAGGCCACGAAGTGGATCGCACTATCTTAGACTATCGTTAGGTTCCATCTTGATCAAGGATCGAATAACACCAAATTCTCAATTCCCGGACTTGGTTAAACCACAGGCAAAGGAAGAGCTGCAAATCAACACCAAATGTGGCCCGGTAAAGGCGAGAAGCCTATCACTACAACAATGTCCAACGGAACCAATATTCGAAGTGCAATATGAACGGAAACCATTATCACACGATACCGACTATCGATTGATCGTGAAATCCCAATCGTTGGATATCGTTTACAATACGGATGCCGTGAGATGGTTGGTAGACTTTATGACCAAACCACACCAACAGTATGACACCAGGAGAAAACTGGAAGACATGAAGAACAAAACGAAAATGGAACTCATGCGAAATGTGAAGAACATTCTCGAAGGTCACCTTAACACCAGAAAAACTTGGACTTTGGAGTTTGACATCTTCGCACCGCAGATCATTTTTGTGGATAATTTTGCCGACCGGCAGAACAGTACGATCGTGGTCGTAGATTTTGGTCGGCTTCAATTGACGAATGGTAACAAACCATTTCCGGGATCTGCCCTGGCTAAGAATGTTGGCAATAGCGAGACCTCTCCGGAAGTTACCAACGAAAATGATGACGACGATGCATTTATGACTCCATGTTCGACTCCTCCCGGATCGGAAGCTAGTACGACACACTCACCAACTTTGCAGTCTGCCTTCTCCGAGTTACCAGAATTGAATCTAAACAACTCCGATACACTCGACGAGTTTGCCCTCTACCAAAAACTGTACGATCGTTATCATATTCATCTAACGGATCTCCAGGTACTTGTGTGTCGAGGAAAGGAACGGTGGAACTTTGCCAGTACTAAGGGAACTTCCACCTTGCATGTATTGGATCGGTTCAGTATAGCTCTCCAGGTGGAACGACGCGTTGTCTATACTAGTGATCCCCAGTATCCTAGTTTGACCCTATCGGGCACTCTCCCCAAACTCAATGCGCATATCAACGAATACAAAATATTAACATTGCTTACCCTCGTCAATAACCTTACGAAGGCAGGCCAAGTATGGAGTGTTGACGTCCCGGAATCCGATGAAGCACCGATATTTGCCAATTTTAAACCTTCAGCAGATGAGGATAGCACTACGGACAGCAGTTCGGCATACCGGAAGGAGTCGGCAAACATAATCGTCTTTCAGTTTACGGTAGATCAAATGTCATTGGAGGTGCAATCGCGGGGCAGAAGCGTAGCCGAGTTGCAAGTTTCCGGCGTGAAGGCAGGTTATAGCAAACGTCCGGAAGATGTCACGTTGACCTTGTCCGTACATGGGCTGCTGTTGGCGGATGCAATGCAATCGTTTGGACCAGACTTTGAACTGCTAATTGCCAGTCATCGACACGTTGGGTAAGTGCGACTACAATTGGTTGTAAACTGTGCTGAGCGCAAAATACCATTTTCAGCATGGACAGTCTATCAGGAAGTCTCCGTCAGAGCGAACCGTGTTCACCCTGCTCACCCGGTTCACCAGATCCTAACATGGAATACCGGCGACCAACGAGTCCTCTGACAATTTCCAAGGCGCTGAGCAACTTGCAAAAAGGTATTTACTAACGTATCCAGTAAGTTGATTTGCTTCAAGTATTTCCTATGAGTTCGATGGTAAGTTATTTGACATGAAAATAACCATACCGAATGTCCGTGATGTCAAATGACATTAGGTACCAAAAGACAAAAGTTCCCTTCTATTAGATATGTTAACAAGTACTATAGCAATAAAATTGCTCAGAAATTTTGTGTCGCAAGTTAATGTGAAACAAACAAAAATAATATACCTACCTATTATCATCGAATATTGGTAGTCGATTAGCATTATGTGTTGCTGGTTGAAGAGGACAGTAACCATAAATAATCATTTTTCAAAAACTCAAAACAAGTTTTTTCGTTCAATATAGAGGATTTCGACAATTGAAATTTATCAGTGTGTTGCGATTGACGAGTCGAATCCAATGATACATTTCCACGATCATTGCTTCAATTTCGAACGAAAAAACTGTTCGATGATAGTGATGATTGGTTAGTTGCCTCTTAATGTTAATCTATAGTTTCATTGATTTCCGCTCTGTTTTCCAAAATTGATTTTTGTTTTACGTTCATCTCTTTCGTTTGTATTACCTGCTTTTTTTTCGTTCGGTTTGCATGCAACATTTTCTGCCTGTGCACCTCAAAACAGAAACATCCTCTTCCACGTGGAATGCCGCTCAACTGGGTGATCTAGATGCATTGATCACGGTGGAGATCATCTTCGTCAATAGCGATAAGATTGATGAAAATCTACAGATGGCGAACATCCAGTTCAACAATCTCGACATCATCGGTAACTATGCTCTTGATTCGAAAGTCGCGAAAAAATTTCTATGAACATATTTCTCCCGTTTGTTGTTCCTACAGCCAATCAAGAAACCATCGTCGAGCTGCTCGGCTTTGTCAAGCGTGTCATCCCTAAGGCTCCACCAAAACCACCGGAACAAACCCAACCAATACCGAGACCAGAGGACATCAACGCATCCACCGGATCGATTGCTGCGGCCGTAGGAGTCACCAAAGACACCATCGACGCCGCCACCTCGGTCATTCGAACAGAAATCACATTCGACTTTCATCGGTTGAATGTGTTGGTTTTGAGGGCACTTATGAGAGACAATTACATGGTTGGTCGCAAAGTTGGCACATTCACAATGTCCGAGGCAAAGATTCATGCATCGTTGGGTTCTTATGTTACGGTCGAAGGGTCGCTTGGGGGACTCCAAATTCTAGATCTTACCCCGGAGGGTATAAATCATCAACGAATTCTATCAGTGGGCAAGGATCCACTGACTGACCCGCCAGAAATGCGTCAAGGGACAGATCTGATGACGTCTCTTGCACAAGAAGTTTACGGTGTCTCGCAGAAGTCAACAGTAGATGGACTACGTGAGGACAGGCAGGCACTGTCTTTTTGTGTGTCCAAAGATATCAATGCAGTGATAGACGTTCGGGTTAAGATGGCTTCAGTGTGGTTCATTCACTGCGCTAGGTTTATGCAGGAACTAAGCTGGTGTGCTTCAGAGTTCAAGCACTACCTGAAAAATTTAGCGAGATCAATTCGAGATAAGGCAACGGACATGGCCCTTGGCTTGGTTCAATCAAGAAGTGAGCTCACCAGTAGTAGACCAGAGAGTATTTATAACTCACCTAGACGAGCCAGGAGGCAGCGCACAGTGTCGTTATCTAAGACTCAGGAAGTTCTACTGAACTCAGAGTACACTTTGAAAGTGGACATAACATTGGAGACACCGGTGCTGATACTTCCAAGGTCGAGTAGTAGTCCACAAGTGCTAGTCGCCCACTTGGGTCGCATAACAGTGAGCAATACACAGGAACTGCAGGACAGTCCTTCGAACGAAACCAACATTAATTTGACAACTACTATTATTAACGAAGAGAACAGCGTAGAAGAGCATATTGTCTACAATCTTAGTGATATGGATGGGGTGTTCGATACGTTGGAAGACATTAATGATTCTAGTCGAATTCGTTTCGCCAAAGAAAACTCAATGGAGTTTATCGATAGTGTTGTACAGAATTATGACCTTTATAAAATCGACATAAAAAATATCAATCTTTACTCGTTGGATACAACGAACCGAAAAGGTTTCAGATTTTCGGCTCTTCCCCGCGCGGAAGAATTCTACTCATGTAAAGAAAATGCAATACCAATCATTCATGACACCATATTTTCTCTGGAAATATCCAGAGATACTACCGAGATAGAGAATGATGGATTCAACATATTTGGCTGTGTAGTGAAACCCTTGAGAGTATCTTTAAAGCGGCAGCAGTACGAACAATTGCTAGAGACGATAGATAATCTGTTCAAAATTCCAAAGGACCTTGTCCGACCGCCGACGGAGACTTCTATTCTAGAGAAACACCCCGAAATAATCGATGAATCAACGTTCAATGCATATCCAATTACAGACAAAGTTCGACGAGGCCTCATGTACCAAAGTAGCTTCGAAGAGCGTCCATCCTCACTCAATCTGAAGCTCAACTTTGAACTTCCGGCTTTCATAATCCAATTGAATGACAATCGTAATGAACCGCAAATCCAAATCTCATTCAGGGACTTTTCCGTGCAGTTCGAAAAACGAAATTGTTATGAAACGCATGTGAAAGTGTCCCTTCGATCGCTCAGGATGGAAGATCTACTCCAACCGGATACAGCCAAGACCCGCTACATGGTGGTATCGTCATCTCAAAATGATCAGTGCGTCCGTCCCGCATCATCGTTCGCTTCATTCTCTTGCCCAAATCTCGTTGGGCTGCTGGGAAACGCCGAAGAACTACCCAACTCCCTCCCAACAAATTTCGACGACAAAACAGGTTTCTACTTTCTGGCAGCAAACAAATCCCTCTGTCCCGATACTCCACCACCGTCTCCGTCTATGCAACGGCAAAATCAATCAGCAACCGCTACAGAAGAAGAAAATCTCGTCATTTACACTTCCGTTATGGTGGATCCAGCTTGTCCAGCGTTCTCGACACAGTTTAACGCCCTGCAGCAGTCCAGTTCAATCGATTTCAACAGTCTCGATCTGATCGTTTCGGTAGAGAGTTGGTTTGTACTGCTCAACTTCTTCGGGCTGCTAAGTGACGACGAGAGTAGCAGTGCCTCTCAAAAGTCTCCTTCAGACCAAACCTTCCAGGAAAAAACTTCACCCAGTGGACACTCCAAATTAGACATCTCTGTACGGTCGCTGTCATTGGTGCTGGCGAAACCAAGCTATGAAATAGCAAAAGCCAACGTCTCCAACGCAAAATTTACCGTTTCTCAGCGGAATCACGCAAAACAAGTCGAAGGAAAACTCGGTTCGATTACCTTAAGTGATCTGACCCCGTATGGGTTCATCTATCGGGAGAAGTTCATGACCACAGGAAATGAAGCGTTGAGTTTCGTTTACACACGAGATTCGGCAAAGTCCAACGTTCGGAATCTGCAAAAAGATGCCAGGCTGAAAATTGAGATGTCGTCGGTGAGATTCGTGCACACAAAGAGGTTCATTGCCGAGATTCAGCTATTTTTCAAGGAGTTCTCGCAATTGCAAACGGTAGGTTTGAATAATTCGACAAAGATTTTTCATTATGGCCTAACTGACAAACGTAAACAATGGGGTTTTCCGTGAATTTCTCATGGCACAAAGGCTACTCATGTAAGCCTCGAATTCTATCGGATAGGTGTACTAATCCTCTTTGAAATGACCGTGGTGGATTGATTAGACGAGTTTTCAATGACGAAAAATTCGCGAAAAAAGCCATTGTTTACGTTTGTCAGTTAGGCCCTAATGAAAAATCTTTGTCGAATTGTTATTTTTTTCTTATAAACGTTGATTGACCTTCCCTATTTCACAGCCCGTCATGCGTAAAATTAAGACCACTGACTTGAAGGCCTATCTTAGGCAACGTCCCACACAGTTGGGACTAGAGATTAATGCTGGTGCGCCCATCCTAATTCTACCAATGGCGTTCAACAGTGAGCAGGTTATTGTGGCCGATTTGGGTGAATTTACGCTTAAAAACGAGTTCCGAATGAGCGGTGATCCGGAAGTCATTAGTGTGTCGAGTAATCCCAGTGTTAAAGAAATATTGGACGTGATGTATGTTAATCTATTTCATACGAACATATTTGCTGCGCGTCGAGTGGTCAAACCGGAAGGCCAAATGGGCCAGAAACGTTTTGACGACACTGCCGTTGATATGAAGAACTACTGGTTAGCGAAACAAGGTCCAAGTTTACTTAAAGAAAAGTGTCATCTCAAACTGCAAGTTGAACGGAATATGGACTCGTGGAATAGTCACTATGGTAAATGTGTTAATTTTAAACAAATTGAACCGTTAAATAACTTTTGCTTTCCATGCAGTTCCAGACATTAGCGTGCACGGTACTCTTTCTCGACTGGAAGCTATCCTGGATTTGCAGCAGTATCGTTTGGTTCGAGGATTCTTGTCGTATAACCTTGGCGAATCGCTGGACGAGCTGTACCTTCGGCCAATGTACATTCCAAATAGTACTTTAAGCTTAAACACTGACACCGATCCGATCGAGGAAGTCTGGAAAAACCTTTCGATTCATCTAGAGCTTCAGGACGTATCCGTTCGGCTGGAAACTTTGGACCGCGCTCGGTGTCCCACTCCACTGGCTTGTATTAACTTCATCAAATCCAAACTGCTGGTGGATTCTCTGAGCGACGGAGCACAGGATATCGATCTGGTATCGCAAGAAATTTTGATCAAGGATACGCGATTTGAACGGACCAAGTCGCAGGATGAAGTGCGAAATGTATTTCCCGATATTCTGCAGCCGATTGTTAGCGATCCTGGTGAAGGACAAGTTCAGGCAGAGATCCACAGCAGAAGAAGGCAAGATTTAACTAAGTTCACTATACTGTTAAATAATATGCGGATGATGGCAATTCTGGACTGGTTGGAAAGTGCGAAGGATTTCATCCTCCAGCAGGAAGATCAGCCTCAGATCGGATTGGATATTAATCCTGGTGCCCGGGATTTTTCCGTTGATGCTGGCAAACGCGCTCCTACCCCGACGGAGGAGAATAAGATGGAGTTAAAGTTAAATATTACCGATTCAGAGTTGGTGTTGGTGGAGAAGACGGATCAAAACGATACCAATGCTGTGATTCTGAAGGTAAGTTTGAGTCCTATTGATTTTTATTCAGATGCTTTTGATTACCCTGCCTTTTTTCAGAGTACAACAGTCGTATCGTACCGTCCCTTCGAAGCAAACAAAACCATGTCCATAAACTTGAACAACTTGGAGGTGTTTTCTTGTGTTTTCGGATCGGAAGATGGTACGGCCCTATCGATTATCGACCCCGTCACGGTGAACATGGACCTTCGCCAAGGAGTATTGGATATACAAATGCAAAAGCAACTGTTCATTCGTCTCTCTTATCACGATGTTAAAATGTTTCAGCGAATGCTGGAATCTCTTCCAGGGCAAACCAAAAATGCCAGGGATAGTAAGCAAACAAGTGTGGACGATGGAGGAATGGAAACAAGTACGGCTGTGGAGAAGCTAGTTTTGCTTGGGTTCAATCGAGAGGACTGTTTACTAGCGCTAGATAAGTGCAAGTACCAGATAGACGAAGCAGCACTTTGGTTGACTCAAAATTCAGAACCTCAGAAATATGAAACCAAAAACCAGAAGGAGAGCAGTGTCGGCATGCAAGCGATAGAACTGAAGGCACCTTGTATATCTATTTGTGTGATTGATGACTGTCGGGATGCGGATGTTCCACTGATAGAGCTTTCGTTGAGTAAGTTAGATCTTAGACAGGAATTGGGCCAATGTACGGTGGCAGTGGATGGAACGGATCAGAATGCCAGTACGGCAATAGAAACCTTTTCAACTAACTTCGCCGGGTTCAAGGCAGGACGAATGGTAGGGGTATTTGCTAGTGATTATTACAATCGGGCGCTCAGTGGTTGGGAACCGCTGATTGAACCTTGGAAAGTCGAAGCTCAGTGGGGTTATAGCGTGGGACAGACTGGAAGCAGCAGGAATCGACTGAACTTAAAGATTGAGAGCAACGATACGCTTAGACTGAATATTACCAGTACGTTAATTGATTTGTTCCAGCTGGTTAAAGATAATTGGACGCAGGATTTCTATAATTCTAATTTAAACGTAGCCAATAGAAATCCCGTAAACTACCGAAGACGAACGCCATTTATTCCGTTCACAATCCGAAACGATACTGGTGTTCGGATTTGGTACACCACGTTGGTTTCCACTGAAATGTCAAGGTCTAGTCATTTGTCGGATACCATTACCCAATGGACGATGGTCGATCCGGGAGAAAGGTCGTCATTTTCGTACGCAACGAAAAGTAAGCAAAGGCATCGTGACACCCACAAGTTCAATCTACATCAGATAGCCGTACGGGCAGACGGATGGCAGGAAGTGGGACCAATTTCGGTCGATCGTGTCGGAACATACTTTCGACACGCGCGAGCCGATCTAGTAGATGACTATTCGCAAATTCCCCGCGCTAGAATCGTGTTTGCCGTCACCCTTGAAGGTTCCGCTCAAAAACTCATAACCGTTCGTTCCGCATTGAAATTGACCAACAAGCTGGACAATCCCGTTTTGGTGAAAATGGAACACCTGTACGGTCACCTCAGAATCTTCAATTGGCCGGAGACAAAAACTCAGATACTGCACTCGAACGAGGTGTTGAACATCCCATTGACGCACGTCCACGCGATTCTTTTCTTCCGACCACTACCAGCAAATGTCACACTGCTAGAGGAGGTCAACGTAAGTTACTCGCGGTCGGAAGAATTAAGCAGCTCTAGCGATGGTTGGACACTGTTACAAAAGTTTGATGTTCACAAATCCTTCAACACCAACAACGGGTTTCAGTTCACCGACAAAGGTATCCGGTGGAACGAAGCGATGGAAACTGGAGAGGTTTATCAAGAATTAAGAACCTGCAGAGGATTGCGAGATAGATCCTACCGGTTGCTAATATCAGTCCGAAAAGAAGGATACCCTGCGAAGGACGTGATACTTCTACCAGGACATCAGATAACCATATGGCCACCGTTACGCATACATAATCTGCTGCCATGTGACTTGCTGTACAAGCTGCCATCTGGAGCACAGGGTAGAATTTCATCATCGGAAACAGCGAAGATAGCCGAAATTGATGTCGAACAAACGATAGCTTTAACAATAACGCTCGATAGTTACCCAGAAGCAGGCCAGATCAGTATTCCTGCTGGGTTCTACGGTTCTACTGAGTTAGATGTGAGACTGTTCGATACAAAATCCAGAATGCTTAAGCTCAAAGCGTCCATACAAGTCGTTAAAGGAAGGGGAATACAAATATCTATCAGCGCTCCTTTCTGGCTTATCAACAGGACTGGCATTCCGCTGGTTTTTCGACAGGAAGATTTGGATTGCGAAAGTGCTGGTCAGTTTTCAGAGAACGAACAAGCCCGAATGGTTTCGCCCTTCATGTTCGCCTTCTCAGATCCATCTAGTTCCGGTTGCGTTACCATGCGACTTGGAAAGCGCTTCGGACAATATCTGAATTGGTGTCAACCTTTCAAGCTAGATCAGGGCACTAAGCATCGACAGCTGATCGGAGGCAGCGAATCGTTTATCATTGGAGTTGAAGTGCGTCGGGCACGTGGCCGCTACAATCAAACCTCTATCGTTACCTTTTCACCCCGATATCAGTTGTACAACAGAAGCTCCTACAAACTTCAGGTTCTACAGAAGTGCTTCACGGACACGGTCTACGACCCGGTAGCGAAGTCTAACTTTATCGAAGCCGTTCCCGGCTGCCATATTGCATTCCATTGGCCTCGGTTGGACAAAGAACAAGAATTATGTGTCCGACTTCCTGAAGTTCAGGAATGTTTGTGGTCTGCAGGTATACCCATTTACGAAAACCAAAGCCTATACATTAATATTCGCACCGTCAACGGCGCGATGCACTTTCTCCGTCTGGAAACAATTTTGCAGGGAGCAACATATTTCATGATATTCAGTGACGCCCAATCGCTACCACCTCCCATCCGGTTTGACAACTATTCTGAAGTGCCTATAAAATTTCACCAACCCAGAAATCAATTCAAATCCTACGTAAGACCGCACAGCTCCATTGCATATGTTCTGGATAACCCGCAAGGAAACAAATTTTTGCAACTAGAAGCACCGGGTGGAGATTTTAAGAAATGTTCACTCAATGGATTCGACAGTTTTCGACTTACATATGAAAACTTCATCTACATTGCGTTTACTCAAACGTTTGTAGCAACGCCTTCATTCGAGTTCGGGTCTTTGAACGACCCTGAATCGCAACAGTTAGTACTTGGTGTCGTAGATAATCGGGTGGTGCTGGTCCGGAAGCAGGCTGGCGATCGATCGCAACTATGGAGGATGAACAACGAGAAGCAGTTGGAGCATGAAGGAACATCACCACCAAGTGAACCTGGCAAAAAGCAGTCGAGGTTTGTTCTGGATCTAGATAGACCACCCCAACCAACTCAGTTCATCAACCTTGTTGTTCGTCCGGCAAACAGGCAGCGGAAGTCAACCCAAACATGGCGTTTCACGGAGGAAGGACGGTTGATGTGCGAACACTCGAATATGTGCGTTCAAGCCAGAGGTGGAATCTTCGGACTGCAGGCCGGATCCGAAGCGGTTCTGGGAATGTGCGTATCGGAAACCAAAGCATTAAATCGATACGGAGTTCCTTACGATCAAGCCATCGAACGTCAAAAGATGCGACCAGGATCGGGTTGTCTACTGGTAACCTATCGAATGGATGGACCTATCATGTGCATTCAAATTAGAGACGTAAATAATCTAACTGGCGGTCCTCTGGCGTTAGACACATCTTGGAAACATGTTTCACACATTTTCCACGAACAAACCGGTCGTCGATCGATCGATGAACAACTAAAGAACACCAAAGAACAGCACGAGTACTACGTTGTGTTGAAACTCCGGAAAGGTATTGGCCTATCACTAATATCCAACCAACCTTGTGAAGAGCTGGCTTACGTTACTCTAGAAGATATTAACGTAGAAATTATCTCAACGCCAAGTGTCCTTTCTCTGGACTTCAGTGTGGGTGACATGCAGATTGATAATCAACTATTCGAAACCTCCTGCCCAATAATGTTGTATACGATCAACCCACCTTCTAACAATGATTCCCCGAATCATTCGCGACTGTCCTCACTGCAGTTGAATGTAAAGCTACTACCAAGCCCCAATACCAATGCCATCATCTTCGAGCACTTTATTCTGAGCATTCGGCCGGTAGCAGTTTACCTGGAAGAGCGCTTAATCCTTCGAGTGATCAAATTCACCGGCTTGGCTAAAAGCACCACCGATCCAACGGCCCTACCGGACGAAACCGACTACGAATCGCAGAAGATCGTCTACAAAGTCCTCGATTCCAACGTGAAACGTTACTACTTTGGTGATCTGCAGATCGTTCCTAGTCAAATTCGACTGAGCTTTATTACAGCTTCCAAGCTGGTGCCGGAATTTGCGGAAATAAAACGCAATCTTGGGTTCACGTTCATCAAATTTGAAGATGCCGTCATAAACTTTGAAAAATTCACGCACAAGCACCATTTCGAAACCATGGACGCGTACTTGAACTCGATCAAGACGCATTACAAGCAGGAGCTCAAATGGCAAGCTGCGTCAATTTTAGGATCTGTGGACTTCCTTGGTAATCCACTTGGGTTTGCGAACGATCTTACTGAGGGAGTTTCCGGATTACTGATGGAAGGATCAATCTCTTCGTTGGTAAAGAACGTGACGCACGGTATTTCGAACTCAACGGCCAAACTGACGGAAACCATTTCTGATGGACTGGGCAAGGTAGTTTTCGACGACGAACATGTCGAAGCGCGGCAAAAAATTCTGGACGTTTCTGGAGGTAGTGGAAGTACAACCGGAGACCATCTAGTGGCAGGTTTCAAAGGATTTACGTTTGGTCTGCTAGGTGGAGTGACCAGCGTCGTCAAGCATACCTACCACGGGGCCGTAAACGATGGGTTCTCCGGATTTGTCACTGGTCTTGGTAAAGGTCTGGTCGGAACCGTAACCAAACCCGTCATTGGAGTTCTTGATTTAGCATCTGAAACAGCAAACGCCGTTCGGGAGCAAAGTAAAAGTTCCAATCGAATCCTACCGGAACGCAAAAGAAACCCACGCGTAGTTACGGGAGCTCCCGGTGGCCTGCTCCCATCGTACTCAAGCCTTCAAAGTAAAGGTCAACAGTATCTGTTCCTGATTAACAAGCGAAATTTTTCCGAACACTTTATGGCTTATGAACCGTGCATGTTGGATACCAAAGATTCGAAAATGCGGCTACTCGTTTCGGCCGAGAACGTGTGGGGCTTTTCCAAGAATGATGATACCACGACAATCGTATTTCAGTATTGCCTCAGTGAGATCATTTCGTGCCATCCGGTCGTAACCCCACCGCAAAAAGGGTCGGATCCGAACCAACGCACCAAACGGACAACCTACATTGAGTTTTGTTTGACGCTCCCGTCAAAGTCACTGACCCCAAGTGCACCGGAAATGGTCAAGCGACCACGTGTTCGATGTCAAAACGAAGAAACCGCCAAGAAAATCTGTCATCACGTAAGTTTTTGTTTGATTATGGTGCTCTATACGAACCATAACCTTTGTTTTTTAATATATATTTTTCAGATCAACTTCGCTAAATGCATCTACGACGAACGTGAACAAACGCTATATTCGAATGCTGTGATCGAAACGTAAGTTTGTTTGTTTGTACCTTACATACACCTACACAAATTGCGGAATAATAAATAAGAATAGATTAAACCTAAAGAGGGAAACAGGTAATCAAAACGTTATGTACTCGCTATGTTGCGCTCCTATTGGAGTCGGGGGGATGTTGAAATTTTATGTTCTGGGTCGTCACCGTCTATTTATTGTACGTTTACGTCTTTCAAAGAAAAGTTATTCCCGATTTTTAAAATCCCAAACGAAATTCTCTATTGTTGAAATACATAATTTTCTAAGTGAATCGAAACCTCCGGAGAATTTGAATCTATCTTGTTCCGAAAATCCATTCCTTTTTCAGATTATTCTATTAAAAAAAATCGGTACGGATTCAAATTCACCTACGTTGCAATCTTACGATCGGAAGACGATGGGTTTTCTTTGCACTTAAAGAAAACGCTGTCAGACATTTATTTTTAAAGCAACAACAACCCGACAGTTGAATGTTCTAGACGACGAAATAAGGACTACGTTTGGACACTCAGAACATGGAACTGCGAACAGCTCTGGTTGCCGGGTTGCGACAGGATGAGCTACGCCGAGCGTTAACCACGCAACTTCGTAGCCCTGTAGGAACTTTGCTGGGCAGCACAGAAGGTATGGAAAAGCGGGCATCGATCGGCTACTTTCTTACAGAGCTCTACTAACGAGCTGGGCACCGGTTTTGCAGTGCTGGGCAAAATGCGTTTCCGATCAATGCGAGAATGTGCAAGCTAAGCATCAAGAGTTGTTTCTTCAACTACAAGATCTGATGACGAAGAAGAAGCGTGCAACGCGTAGCTAGAATATAATTGTATGTTGGCTGCCCGCGGCAGGTCGTTGAAGTTGTCATTGGTGACATGAACGCTCAGGTAGGACGAGAGGCAATATACATACAGGCACGGAACAGGCAAAACTTTATTCTTCGAAGGAAAAAGCGCCAAATGGATTAACAGGACCGCGAAGCAATAGAGGCACTGTATCGTGCTAACGACTCACGCAAATTCTACAAGAAGTTAAACAGCTCGATAGGTACAGGGACTTCGATGCTAACCTTCTCACAAATGAGGGTGAGGGTGATCAAAAAGTGTACGCAGTACTTTGACCAGCACCTGAACGACAATGTTACAGCAAATGAAGGTGGCACGGTAATAAATCAGGAACACGCACAGAAGATGGCAGGATTCCGACCCCAACCCTCCAGGAAGTTGAGAAGAAAATTGATCGGTTAAAAATATCAAAGCGGCTAGTGTTGACCAACTCTTAAGCGGACTATTAAAATTCGGTGGAGAAGCACTGGCAAGGGCGCTGTGCAGGGTAATTACCAAGATTTGGGAGGAAGAGTATTTCCCAGAGGATTGGATTGAAGGTATCGTGTGTCCCGTCTATGAAAAGGGTGACAAGCTGGATTGCTGCAGCTATCGTGCAATCACAAACTGATCGCCGCCTACAAGTTGGTTTCTCTAATTCTATGCTGCCGTCTTTCATCAAATGCAAAGGAGTTCGTGGGGCAGTACCAAGCGGAATTCATGGGTACCCGCGCCACAACGAACCAGATTTTCGTGATTCGGCAAGTTCTGCAGAAATGTCATCCCAACAAACAATCGAAAGCAGTAAATAAGCCTATATGCTTTCTTAAAGCTGAATTACGATTTTCGTAGCTGAATAAAAAATCTGGCTGAAATATTAGCTGGGCAACCATGTTTTCAATTGAAATATTAACATTAATTCAAATACATTTAAACTAATCATGTTGTTTGTTGTTGCACGAAGCACGTAATTAATTATAATGTTTGAAAATTGGAAATATCATTCTCATCAATATGCAATTTAAGGAGTGGACAGCAATTTTCTGCTAGAACCAAAGATGTGAAGAGAAAGTATTGATAGGTCCGTAAGGGCACGGCACGTTGTGAAATTGAATAGAAGTAGTTGAAATTGAGCGTAGGGCATGTTTGGAAGGCGGTATCTGAGAGTTTATCTACTCGATCAGATACCGCCTTCCAAACATGCCCTACGCTCAATTTCAGCTACTTCTATTCAATTTCACAACCTGCCGTGCCCTTACGGACCTATCAATACTTTCTCTTCACATCTTTGGTTCTAGCAGAAAATTGCTGTCCACTCCTAAAGTTGCATATTGATAAGAATGATATTTCCAATTTTCAAACATTAATTCAAATGTTTCATTTTGTTTGAATAACATGCTTAGTAAAAGCATAGTATATTTGTTTTGGGGGGGATGGGTTGGGGGGTTTGGGTTCTATTCCGCGTTTTATTGCCCCCTTTTTGGGAAAAAAAAAAAGAAATTTTTTTTCTTAAAAAAAAAAAAAAAAAATTTTTTTTTTTTTTTTTTTTTTTTTTTTTTTATTTTTTGTTTGGGGTTTTTTGGTGTTTGTTTTTTTGTGAAGGGAAAATAAAAATAAAAAAGGTGGAAGGGTGGGTGTTATTTTGGGTTGGTGGTAAAGGAAAAGAAAAAGAAGTAACAACACCGAAGTGGGGGGGGGGGGGGGGGGGGGGGGGGGGGGGGGGGACAGGGGGTGGGGGGGGGGGGGGGGGGGGGGGGGCAGAGTCACCACTCGAACTTCTCCTGATGTGTCTGGGTGGGTCTTCTCTACTCGAGCCAGTTCCCACTGCGCTGGCGGGGCGTTATCGTTCTTCACTAACATCAGTTGACCAACTTCGACGTTGGGTTCTTCGATCTAACGTTTGCATTAAAAAAAATGGACAAAAATTGTCGATTTTTCATGGATTTACCTTCCCCCGCACTGACGAAACTACCCATGCAGCATCAATCATAGTAACCCATGAGTCAGCAGACAAAATTTGACAGCTCTATCAGCCGAACTCTAACCGTGATGGCAAAAACAATGAAGCAACTCCGTTCAGAAGTGTGCGACGTCCGACGACCCTGAGCGACAAGAAGCTCCAAAGGATGCTGAAGAGGAAGACCGAGGGAAAAGTGGCTACATCGCTGCGTGCGCTTGGCCGGGAGGTCGGTTCAACCGGCCAAACAGTGAAAGAGTACCTGGCGAACATGAACATACATGTCAGAAGCGGAAGTTGCGTCCACTGGCAAGGACGCAGCGGCAGCGGCTGAATAAGATGATCAACTCGATTTTCCCGGCGAATCGCGACGTGACGGTGGTGATGGACGACGAGACCTATCTCACCCTGGATGGCAACGACTGGCAGGGCACTTCGTATTTTACTTCCCCCACGAAGGAAGTGAGCTCCGAGGTGAAGTTCATTTCACACACCAAGTTCCCCAAGAAGGTGCTGCTGTGGCTGACAATCAGCCAGAAGGGTATGTCAAAGCATCTATTCTTTCGCGTCGGATGGCCGTGAACGGGGAAATTTATAGTACGAAATGCCTGCCGGAAGTTGCGTCGTTCATCAAGAAATACCATAAGGGCAAAGACGCGGTGTTCTGGCCGGATCAAGCGTCGGCCCACTACTCGAAGCGATCGTTGGAGGAGATAGAGCGGCTGAATGTCGATGTGGTACCCAAGTCGGCGAACACGCCCAACGTCCCCCAGTTGCGTCCCACCGAGAATTTCTGGGCCAACCTGAAGCGTAAGATCTACTCCAAAAATTTTGTCGCGAAAACTGAGGAGGAATTGATAAATAAAACGAAGAAAGAACTCAAAAACATGCCTACACGCAAGTTTTTGTCCGCCATGGGGAATGTTCCGGTTAACTTCTGGAAGGCCGCTCGCAAGGGCGTAGAATTTTTTTTGCAAGTAAGCTTAAATAATTACCTTCCATGGGAAATTTATCAAAAGCAATTATAGCTTTTTTTTTATCATCATCCGAAAAAAGTCCATTTTTTTAATGCAAACGTTACTCCACACTCTTTCAGTCTGCTGCTGCGCTTCTTGCCACTGGTCCAGCCGGTTGGCTGGCAGATGCTTCGAACTGGGCTCAGGAACCAGATTGATAGGCTGCCCGATCAAAAAATGACCTGGCGTTAAAGCTTCATCACTGCCGGGATCACTGGACAACGGGCACAGCGGTCGAGAGCTCAGGCATGACTCGATTTGGCACAAGAGGGTCGACAAATTCTCAAAAGTGATAGTCGATTCACCAAGTTCAGCTACAACATGTTAACTAGAAAATAAGAAGAATGATTAGTAATTTCCATTTAATTCCAACTACCTTTATTGCTTATCTTGACAGATACGCGTATTTCGTCTACAATGTGCAGACTTCTTCAGTGTCGTGTACTAATACTCGACACTGAAGAAGTCTGCACATTGTAGACGAAATACGCGTATCTGTCAAGATAAGCAATAAAGGTAGTTGGAATTAAATGGAAATTACTAATCATTCTTCTTATTTTCTAGTTACAGGTATTCCACTAAACAGCTCACACTCTCCATAATACAACATGTTTCTTGAAACTTCGCACGGCAGCTTCCCAGATGCCACCCATGTGCGGCGCCTGCGGAAGGTTGAAGACCCACTTGATTCCAAGAACGGAAAGGTATCGGCTAGTGTCCTTGCTGTGAGATAGGATCTGCTCCATGAATTCCTGCAGCTTGCGTTGTTCCGTTGGTTCCGTTGTCTGACCGTATTTCAACAGGATAACCACGGCGAGAGATAAATCGCTTTAGAGCACCAAGAAAAGTGTCGGATGAGAGATCGCCAGCCACTTCTAGATGTACTGCACGGGTTGATAGGCACACAAAAACTGCAAGGTACCCCTTGGTGATTTTTACTCCTGGAACGCACGTTGCCTTTTTTCACTCCTCGAACGCACGTTGCCTTCAGCTTGACAGGGCCACGCCAACTTGTGAAAACGCCCTTGTGGCCAGTACTTTAGCTGGCGATAGACTGCCCATCAGCTGGCCAGCCGTTTTTCCCTTGAGACGTACGCATCGTGTACAGCCTTGTACCACCTTTCGTACCACCGTCTGGCAACCAACTATCCAATAGTGTTGACGAAGTGTTGCTGCCAGAAGGGCTGACCCAGCATGTAGATCGCGCACGTGTATATCACGCACTAGTAGTTCCGTTACTCGATGTTTTGTGGTAAAATAATGGGGTGTTTCACATCGTATGGCTGGACCAAGTTCTGTAGACGGCCACCCACACGCATAGTGCCATCGGCGTCCAGAAAGGGCTGCAGAGCTGATAGGATGTGCTTGGGCTGCAATGATTTACCTTTTCGTAGTAACTCCATTTCCTGATCGTACTCGTCGTGCTGTACGGCTTGAATCCTTCCTCTATGGAGCTTATCCGAAGTCAGCTCACCTGTGTGGTATCGAGACGGTTTACGGTTGATTTGAAGTTGTAAATGGCACGATGCACACAAACCAACGTGCGACCCATGAAGGAAAAGCTGGAATATTTGCCCATAAGCTGCTTCTCAACTTCGTAGTTGGTAGCTGTCGTCGTCGCTGCTGTGTGTAGAGACTTGATTCGCTTGACTTCCATTACATCTTCATCGACTGCTTGCAGTGGTAAATCTTGATTCCAGGTTGATTCGTCTTCCTTTAACCACGGTGCACCTTCGAACCACAGATGATTGTCAACCAATTCGGCCGGTGAGAGACCACGTGATGCTAGATCTGCTGGGTTGTCCTTGCTAGTAATATGACGCCAGCAGCTACGTGGTAGGTACTCCAAAATGGCAGTTGTCCTGTTGGTCACAAAAGTTTTCCACTTACGAGGATGAGATGCCAACCACTGAAGCACAATGTTGAATCAGTCCAAGCCCAATGGTTGACCTGTACGTGCGGCAGGGCTTCGGTGATTTGGCGCATTAGGTCCGTTAAAAGACGAGCACCGTTTAGCTCCAGGCGGGGTAGCGAGACTTGCTTGATAGGTGCAACCCTTGATTTATCAGCAACCAGGACCACCGACACTTTGCTTTGCTCGTCAATCGTCCTCGCGTAGACCACAGCTGCATACGCCTGCTCGGAAGCGTCAGAAAATCCGTGCAGTTGGATTTGACCACGATTGGGATAGATATATCGTGGTATTCTGATGGCTTCAAGTTTTGATGGGCTTTGTTTCATCGCTTCCCATTCACCTTCCACGACAGGTGGCAAAAGATCATCCCAGGCGACGTCAAAGAGCCAGAGATGCTGGTAGAGAATCTTTATCTTCACTGTTACTGGAGCTAACCAGCAAAACAGATCAAACAGCCTGGCTGAGTCCGAAATCATTTGTCGTTTTGTATTGACACTAAATGGCGAGAAATTGACCTTGAAACCATGTTGATCCTCGATCGGGTACCAGTTGATTCCAATGGTCTTCACTGTTCCACTGACATTGAGTATTGTCACGGGTACCGTTGCAGCTTTGTTCTTGTCGTTGCTGGGTAGAAGATTCCTGTTGTTAAACGACCACTTGCGTTGCTCAAAACCAGCCGAGGAAAGGATTTCGACTACTTGGCCCTTCAGGCGATTTGCTGCTTCCTCGTCGTTAGCAGACAGGAAATCGTCGACGTAAAAGTCGAGCCTGATTGCTTCTACCGCTTGGGGATATACTACTTCAAAGGGCTTAGCTGCTTCTCTCATGCATTCGAATGCCAAGAACGGGGCCGTCTTCGTACCGTATGTAACAGTACAAAGCCGGTAGTGCTTCATAGGCTGCTCTGGGTTTTCTCGGAAAACGATGTGCTGGTAGTCACGATCCACCGGGTGTACCAATGCCTGGCGGTACATTTTGGTTACATCCGCAACAAAAACTACTCGATGGGAACGGAACCGGAGCGAATCACCAAAAAGGTTAGCGTTGTCATTCGGTCCCGCTAACAGCTTGTCGTTCAACGAGACACCTGATTATGAAGCGCAGGAGGCCTCAAATACAACGCGTAATTTTGTTGTCAAATTGTCGGCCTTAGATACCGCGTGGTGCGGCTGCTGTTCTTTTCGATCTGATCAGCTGGGACATCTGACCATGTGACCAAGTTCCAAATATTCTCACATGATAAAAACATACTGTTGCTTGAACTCTGGATCCAGCTGGAACCACCTCTCGATGGACTTCATTCGCTTCGTGGCAACAGCGAGAGAATCATCGAACGGTGGAGTCGAATCATCAAATGGCAATCCGACGATGAAGCGTCCTGTTTCGTCTCGTTGCAGTGTCGAACTGAAGTAATCAGTGACCTGCTGCTCAGAAGGAGTAAGCGGTGGCGTCATGAAAATTTCCTCCTGCTCCCAATACCGCTGCAAGGTGCGGTTCAGATCCAACTCAACGAGCATGTTGAGGACGGCATAGTTGTTTTGGATGACTTCCGACCAGGCTTGGCTTGCGCCTCCGTTTGAGCGAAGAGTGCAGTGTATCTGGTACGCGCACGGCATAAGTTGCATGGTGCGCCGTGCGTGTTTGGCATCTGCTCTACACCGACAAATACACGCTCCTCCCGTTCGGTAGATCGAGCATGCGAAACGGCAAAAGAGAAATCCCGAAGAGCGCACTCGCCGAGCAAACGAGTGTGTTGCTCGGCGTGCCATCCTCCTTTCTATTGACGTCGTGCAGTTAATATCGAATTCGTTTTTGAACCTAGGTTGGAACTAGTTCCAACCTGCGATACCCGAACTTATTGTCAGTGCAAACCTCAATCCAATACGAGTTACAAATACAACCATACACACTGACGTTTATCACACAACAGGTCGACCCAATTTTGATACCCGATCCAGTTTGGAACTGGATCAAAAACGAATTCGCTATTATAGCTCTTATGTTACCTCTGCATAAGGATGGATGTCTCCGCTCTTATGTTACCTCTGCATAAGGATGGTTTTGTTGACAAATTGAAAGGAAGAAAAATGGGAATGAGCACAAAAACATTACTCTCCGCAAATCTGCAAAACATTCACAAAAACATCTTTCGCCTTGGATTGGGAAATGTTTTTTTTTTGTTTAGAATCATGCGGATCATTAGGTTTACTAGTTGATTTGTCATAAGAAACCATCAATTGATTTCATGACACCGCCCATGCTGCATCACATACAAGATGTAAACATAAATTAATTTACGAATTAATTTGCATCGAGATGATTCACTAGCAATGCGCCATAGTGAAAATCGTCTAAAACGCTCCCTAATAAACATGTACCGTATAGGAACGATATTATAGATGGTATGACCATACCACTTACAGTTGGGATGATACCCCGAATTTGTGGTTAGGCACTTATTATGGTTGTTTTTTATGGCTTCTCTATCGAATTCCTGTTGGCTGAATGAAGTTCGGATGTATTTTCTTTAGGTATTCGTAAGTATCCAAATGTTCGCTTGTGAATGTTAGTTTGAATCAAAATTGAAAAACATTATCATAGAAAGCCTTTTTTCCACTGTCTCTTGCTTCTCTAAGAAAATTTACGAAGTGTCAAGTTTAAGTGAGAATTCACCAAATAGAATATCTCTCTGTTATTGATCCCAATTTCGATAAATATAAGTGAACATTTATTTCTCATCTGTTAGAAATAAGTTTTCCAGAATATGTTATATTAAAACTTTACATCTGTAACTTTATTACTTGGATACATTTTCGAAAAATTCAAAGGCAGTTTATTCCGTCGCATCAATTTGGATTACAAAAAGCTCGCGTATTTTTTTCCGTAAAACAACAAAATACATAGAATGACCATAGTTTTTGCAATTCGCGTTATTGTGACGGAACAAATTCTTTTGAATTTTTCCAAAATGTATCACAGTGAATTGAACCGAAAATGGAAATTATTTTCAAATCGCTGAATAAAAAGTCTTAGCATCTTTCATTAAATCGGTTCATTTAATAAAATTGGTACCAGTATCAGTAGTGATAGAGTAAACTTGACCCAGATCAATGTTAAAGTTTTTCATAACTTTTAGAATTTTGTCAAGAATAACTTCCGCTGTATTGCGGCCAAATATTACCACCATAAGGTGGATCGCTGCTCCATGTATTTTTTCCTATCTTTTATCTCATTCTCGCAAACTTACCTCGCTATTTCAAATTGATAAATCTCGATTGTTAGTGAATGAACATCGAATCGAACTCCATCAGATTGTTCACAGCAAGTAAGCTTACAAACTGATGTGATTAAATATTCAATATCTAGTACAGATTCTGAGTTATATCAATTCTAAATTATGAGGCTATGGCTACCGTCGAGAATGCTTCAGCATAAGCCCATAAGGTCGTATCGAGTTCGAAAGAAATATCTTTTTCTATATCAATCCCATGTTAAATTCCATTTACTGAAACGGAAAAGTAAAGAATCGAAAAGAAATTTGTGCAGCAGTATCCACTTAAAAAGAACGAAAAATAAAATTGAAAATTATAAGGTTTCCACGCAAACTAATGGGAGCTGTCGCTTTCTAAGTCGATACAGGCTTATAGCAAGGGTACGATTTGAAATTTGGGTTGCAATCTCAAGCACAGATCATCCCCAACGCGATAGTAAGTTTATACGAACAATGCGTCCCGCGAACTTAGTCTGAATGAATTCACAAATCTTAGAATGAATGAAATCTAAATGTTGCACTATATTTCTGCTACCGAAATGTGGTAACTTCAGTGATTTTTCAATAGGTTGGAAAATGTTGTGAACTCAGTCCTTGGAAAAAAAATTGAGCGGAAGTCCACACTCTATTATCCACTGCACAATACTGGTGATATACACATTACGGTCCATCGAAACAACACATCCATCGAAATAACACTTCTAAAAGTTTTTTTTTAACATCCGCGGCGTAGAGGTTTCCCTTATTCTACTTTAGAAGTTCACACTCTACTGCTTTCCTTGCAAACGGAAGTTATATGCCCCGTCAAATTAAATTTTGAGCCTCTTTGTAGCGACCGCTCTTTACATAATGGGTTTATCAAGACAGTTTTTACGGAATCATTATCACGAGAAAAAATTCCACACACCCCCACTTAACATCCTTTTCTCAGCCATCATTCAAAAACGTACAACCGCGTACTAACACTGACGAAAGATTTCCGAAATCCAAGAGCACGGAGCATCTTTGATTTCCTTCATGTTTCTCTTTCTGCATTTTACACGTTCTCGATAGGCAATGCTCTTGCTCCGTTTTCAAGTTCTCGTGCACGGCGTGCAGCCGATGTTCTCACCGCGTGTATCGAGTGTTTTGCTCCGCGTGTGGTTCAAATCGTACACGTGCGAAGAGAAGCCAAGCCTGCTTCCGACGCGTCGTATCGTCCTGCGACGATCCATCCGAAGATCATCCGGGCTACTGGTTGGCCGCTTTGTCTTGTCTTTGTCTTTGTCCGCCAGTTCTTCCAGATTGTCGAAAAACTTCATGTTGTCAGGGTTGAACCAACAGTTGAACCGATGGGATTGCTGAGGTCAGTTTTCCAAGAACGAAAGCCTCGGTGGTCAAGACTACGACGTCATTCCCAGACAACCAGAAGTCGTATAAGATTTCACAGATAATATCGTATAAAATGTGAGTTGAAGTCACTATCATATATAACTATATGCTATGAATGGTCGATGTGCACAATTTATCGCATATGGTGAATTTTTTAGTATTTATTACGATAGTTCATTTAAACTCGCATAATGATGTGAAAACCCCCGGATTATGAATGTGAAAAGTCGTATATATTCCATGCATCTATGAATAAACGTACATTATCAAATGATTTTTAAATATATGTTCTATATATGGAACACATCGTACAAAGTGGCAACGCAAAACATGCTTTACGATTTAAATTAAAAAAACGAAAGGATGAGTTATGTCAGTGACATAACTGCAAAGTTGACGTAGGACTGCTTGTTGATGTGAAGAAATTGATGTCACGAATTAATAAATTTCTACTATATTCTATTCAGTCTGTAGAACCATCAAACCCTATGCTATTGGTGTGTGAGGCTCCGGTTCTTCTTCCGCTATTGGTTCTCCACGAAAATTTATAGAAACTGCAGTTCAGCTCGAATTGACTGTTAATGATATTTTGTTTGTTAAATCAGCGCCAACATTAGATTCGCCCTAATTTGCTTTTGTAAACAATGGCTTTCGTAGTCATTTGCTCTTGAACAAAATGTCACACATACAAATTAAGCACTCTTTAAGGAAGATCAGCTTTATTTATATCCGCTGATATATTCAATTTGAAGGAATTGTATTCAACTTCCGATAAATTAGCAGATAAAGTCTTTGTTTACAAAAGCAGATTCGCCCTAATCAAATGTTGGCGCTAAAATGTCCAACATGCTTGTAAGTGTGAAATGGATCCTGTGTTTACGGAGGGTACATGGTTCGCGATTGAAATGTTCTTATCAGTTTTCTTGGGCTGCAGGACAGCCTGAGTATTTGGCGGCACGTGATATTACGATAAAAATAGGCATTTACACCGTCTTCAACTCGAGATTGTACAGACTGAAGATTGAACATACACCCAAAAGTTGAAAAGGTGGCAAAAAATGCAATTGCAGTTTTTGCTATTATATCTTGAGAAATCCGCATGATTCAGAAAAGGAAATTTTTCCCATTTTGATCCACAAAGCGTTTTATGGTACAAATGAAGCCATGCTAATGTGTGCAAGCGACAAAATAGCTCGAAACAAATTTATCGCTGTAGGATCCCTATTCAATCATCACCAACATATCAACATACAATCTGGATGAGTCGATAGCACAAAATGCCGCAACGCTATTGGCCACTGTTGTATTGCCGCCGTCAAGTGTTCTATTTGTGTTCTCACTGATCATCGACAAAGCGTTTTATGAAATAATCAATGCCATGCAAGTTTGTTAACGACAGGAAGCACTTAGCTTGGTGGAAAATATGTCCATTTGCTTCATTTCTGTACCCTGAATTCCGCCAAGTGAACTACCTGTAGGGTTTTTATGCACTGTCTTTTAGTTTGACAAAGTGGCAGAATGGTTGCCATCAAGAGCCACCACGCTGATAATTCCGGTTTGAATCTCGTGAAAAGCACATTTTATTTTTGTGAGCCATCTGACTTTCGGACACTCATCTCTTACTCATCAACTAAAAAACACATCGCACAACCTCTCACGCACACGGTTATTTTTCATTGCAAATTGCTGTTGCTTTTTTGCCCACAACTAACGTCACATTTTTCATCCAAGTTACGATCAATAGCAAGAATGGAACAAAATCAAGCGAAATTGTATTACAATCTTTCTCTCTTAGTTTGGGTGTAGAGCGAATTACGAACAACTTAACCTAACACCAAGTAGACCAGTTTGGACATTTTCGTTTTGCAAAAAGTTCCACTGGCTGGAGTGGGAATCGAACCCCCAACTTCATGACAACCACATAAACGACGGGCGACGCCGCTAACCACTTGACCACGAAGATGATGTGGGCGATTGATTTGGCCATTTTCTCCGGGACGCGGCAGTTTAAGCAACGCCATGTTGAGCCGGTGCGTGGTAATGAACATTTCGATGAGCTCAAGAGAAATTTCAATCAAACATACTCTTTAGTTGGCAAATCGAGTTGGTCGTCCTGAAAAGGACGGATTTTAGTTGTTTACGGAGGGCTGATTTACGTCAGCGTCGACGTCGGGCTTCTTCCGCTTGCCTCGTCTAGCGGACGTGCCAGCCACATCAGACGGCGTCTACTCGATCTCCAGCAGCAGGGCCAAAAACTCGGAAAAACGCTTTTTTATCATGAGAGCGGAATACACACGTCTGAACGTGTCGATGGTCCAATAACGAATGGTAACTGTTCGCCATGCCATGCCGGGCCTGTAATGGCATATATCATTACATGACAGGAAGGAGGTTCTCAACGAAGGCAATGCGAATCTGGAAATGAAATCATTAGTTTTCATTAGAGCGACAGGGGTTTCCGAGGTTAAATTCGCATCTTTTCAAATCAGGAAACAGAAAAAAGGCCCTTGTCAGGGCCTCAGAACCCTATCCCAAGAGAGTTGAGATTTAGACACACTTGCTTCTGAAACTGCATAACAATAGTAACAATACAAACAATAGAGTTTATAAATATTGGCCAGAAAAATTATAACTCACACTTTAAAACTACCTGCAACTAACCTAATCTATTATCTGCAACTAATCCATTATGTACCTATGTACAACAAGAACTACAATGAAGCTAACCCCCCCAACACTGAATATGTGAAACACACAATTGGTCTGCCGTGTTGCAGTTCGGCTCAAATTAACTGTTAATATTTCGTTTGTTGAATGTACAACGTGCTTGCTAGTTTTAACATGGCAAAAAGAGATTAATACACTGAAAGTTAATTTTAGTTTATATCACGAAATCGAAGGTAGAACTAACAAATCTGTTCGTTGTTTTCAGCAACGAAACTGATTTGTTCTTTTTATGAAGATATATTCTGATCTCACGACTCGTGAGGTGATAATTGAATAATGAGTATGAAGTTATAACTCTCGACACCGCTTCAATTTGTATTTTGGGATAAATCAATTATTCCCGCCCATCCCAGCAGCAACATCAGCGAAGCAGCGCTTGGCTGGTCTTCACGAGATCTATTTCGTGCATTATACAAAAAGGTGTAATGATAGCATTTCACAAGATGAAAAGCAATATGAATGTTTCATACAATATACGAGACATTTGTTCTATGTACAAAATCCATGATTACGAAGCGAGTGAAAGATAATTTACGAAAATAAATTTTCAGTGTATATGGATACTAATAAAAAATGTTGCTCATTTTCTCCAGAACGCGGCTTTTCAAGCAACGAAATGTTGAGCTGGTGCGTGGTAATGAAAATTCGATGAGCTCAAGATAAATTTCAATCAAACATACTCTTTAGTTGGTTAATTTATTTGTTCGTCCTGAAAAGACCGGGTTTTAGTTGTTAACGGAGGGAACATGGTTCGCGATTGAAATTTTCTTCTCGGTCTTCCTGGGCAGCAGGATGACCTGAGTGTTTGGCAGCACGTAATACTACGATAAAAATTGACATTTGCAACGTCTTTCACTCGAGAGTGTACAGACTGAACATTGACCATAGAGCGAATTACAACGAACAACTTAACCTAACACCCAGTGGATAAGACTGGACATTTTCGTTTTGCAAAAAGTTCCACAGGCTGGAGCGGGAATCGAACCCTCACTTCATGGCAATGAACGACGGGTGACGGCGCTAACCACTTGACCACGAAGTTGATGTGGGCGATTGATTTGGCCATTTTCTCCGGGACGCGGCTTTTTCAACGCCATGTAGAGCCGGTGCGTGGCAATCAAAATTTCGATGAGCTCATGAGAAATTTCTATCAAACATACTCTTTAGTTGGCAACTTGATTTGATCGTCCTGAAAAGGACAGATTTTAGTTGATAACATGGTTCGCGATTGAAATTTTCTTCAGTCTTCTTGGGCTGCAGGACACCACTCTGTGAAATGGTCACACCGGAGAAAATTTTGTTCACCTCCTCGTCATTGTGGATGGCTAGCTGCAGGTGACGTGGATGATTCTTCTTGGTCTGGTCTTATTGTGTTCACGGGCGGCGTTTTCCACCAACGTGCTCGCCGAACACATCTGTCGCATACGGATGCACAGCGAGAACTGATTGGTCGGTCGTCCCCACATGTTTGATTATCGCTGGCACGGTAACTGTGGCAGTATGAACCAATCAGAGCGTGGCGCAAACATGATGTCATTTTCGACCAATAGCTTTGTGCGTTTAGACATTTTTCATTTAAGTACATTTTAATTAGTTTAAACAAACATTATGAATTAAGTTTGAAACAGGGATTCAGCTTTGATGTTCTACCTTTTGAATGAAATACTTATCGTAAAATTTCTGTGGGCCAGAGAGGAGATATTATCGTTCAAAGTCTCCAAACCCGCGTAACGCTTGCGATTTCAGAAATTTTAGAACGGCGCCCCTATAAGGGAGGGGCCCCCCATTTTGTTTTTTTAATTTTTGTTGTTATGTTTTGTTAGTGTTCGGCTTGTGAGGGAGAAATAAGGATTTTATTACAATTTTTTTCCTCTAATCAAGAACCCAACCTAGCAAACCTAACGTATATAAAAAAATATCTTTAACCTATTATGTTAACTATTAGACAAGCATTTATTGCTTTTTTCCCCCACGAGCCGATAGATGAAAAAGCTATGCTCAATTCCAACTTCCAGTCCTTGGCAATCAATTAACTTCATATTTAAACCAATGCTATAGCTTTCGGAAGCCAAAAATTACTAGATTAAGAAACATAATTGATAGCTAGAAAGTGTGTCAACGAAAACTGGTTATGTGGACTATTGATGATATGGGCAAACCGATCACCCAAGTAACACGAAAATGTTTGATTGCACGCATTTTTCGCTTCAATGTGACGAACGATTATGTTGCCATTTCAATTATTGAAAACGTTTTCCGGTACTACTATAGAATAGAAATAGCGTGTTCAGAAGGTGGAGCTTTTTACGAAACATAATTTATGTCTGACAATTGTCATAAACAAAAAAATTTTAAAACCTAACATTGACAAATTTTCGCCGGCAACAAAAAAGCATTCATAGAACCAGGTTCATACGTGTGAACGCCAAGCGTACTAGGTCGGTGAAAAATTTTTACCACTTGACCATTTCGACATATGAGATATAGAATTGTCAGAATCCTCTGGAACCTCACCATCATCCTATTTACCAAACCTAATAGGGGACCGAAGATATGCATTCATTTTAATTAATGGATGAGAACTCAACCAAATTATTGGTTGATTGCGACTAAGTTTTAAAGTACCAACATACATAAATCCTGATGTTCGATCATACAATGGAATGGATATTGAAATTTACAATATTTCATCATTCTAGCATAATTGAACTTAGTTCTTGAATGATTCAGTGGCAAACGATTATGTAACATAAATACATATTCGATACATAATCGAAAGTTGAAAAACTGTCTTTTCCCGTCCACTATGGCTCTAATAAAACATACCTGACTAGTTTGGTCGACTCTTAACCTTTCTTGCTTGTTTGGTTTTTGAAATACGGAAGACTATTTTTGATGCAATTATGAAACATAATATGCAAACAAGGTATCATACGTAAACAAACATGTTCAAAATGAGAAACATAAAACACATGTATGACACATCAATTAGTCAGCTAGATGAATCAAGACTTGAATTGCATCAAACGTACATCTTCATGACAAAACTAGTCACATCACACTGTTATAGATCTTCAGCATGACACGTGGAAAATGTAAAATATATATTTTTATGTTGGCGGTACTTCTGGAACGTTATTCCCCTTTACGGCACTGCCCAGGTAACCAATAAGCATTAGTATATGCAATAAATCAACCCTAAATCTGCATTTCATTCATGCTACAAGCATTATATTAGCACTAAATCAGTATCTTGAATGCTATCTGTTGTAAAGTTGCATTTCAAATGCTATTTAAATGCTTGTAGCCTGTAAAAAGCATTTCGAATGCAAAATAGCATTAATGAAGCATTATCATAGCATTGCAGTAAAGCAGCCGTATATTGGGGCCAAAAGTGGCATTTATGTTGCATTTATGGCGACTTAATTGCTTGATTGGTTGCTGTAAATACGCTTTGGACCTGCTTATTGGATACCTGGGTGTATTCTTACATGCAAGACACGAGCATGATTGACCGCCCGAGATTGCTACTCCGTTGCTGTCAGATCAGCTGTTACTACACAGAGAACTAACAGATGATGTTTAGGATTAGCATACATCCTCAATGTGTAAAAAAACTGGTGATCCCAAACTAAGGCAATAACCAGCGCCTGCCTCGCCCGCATGCAGGTCAAATAAGTAAAGGGTAGGAATGTGTGAGACTCGTTTGATTGAAAGCCGAGACCGCCTCTGCCTTTCCACGAGAAATTGCTGGGATATAGGATAACAGAATTTGGTCGAAGCAGGGTTCTTTTTAGTTAACGATAAGCTGAATTCAAGCGGCGTTTATTAAAACATTTAAATATTAGTACCGATTTTTGATTTGAACCTATTTATAACAGTAAGGATGCTATTGGAATCACTCACAATATGAGATAACTTACAAACATCAGCGTCGAATAACCGCTTGTTCAAACACATTTGAAGAAGTTATTTAGCTTTCAAGAAGAAATAGCAGAACATCTTTTCCAAATTTGTCTGAACAAACAGCTATACAGCACAGTTGTTTGTTAAATAGTGGTTTACTTGTTCCGGGATATAATGGCACGGCGAGCTTGCAAACCAATACTATGGGTCACAAATAATTGTGATCCCCACAGCCGGTCTACAACCCAGTCGAACCACATCTCACCGTGAAACATTTTTGTTGTTTTTTTTTCTGTGCTCACTCGATCACTCGCATCGCCGAATTATATATAACCGAAACAATACAAAACGCGCCATGCCCGATAGCAAAATAGTGCGTAACAAAGGATCGACACAACCTATCACTGCCGATGCTCGAAGCAAACTCTTTCTTCGTAAACTTTCAATTTTTACAACTCTATCAATCAAGTAGAAACTTCTTTAGAATAATCTATGTGAATCCAGTGTGCGTAGATGCATTTCGTGCCTTCTGGCAACTTTATGCTTCTATTGATGTACAGGCTCATTGGTTTAGCACCAAGGGGGGTGACTTGGTCCTTTCATTATAGCCAATCGCTGTTTTGTGAATCATTGGACGGATTATTATAATTTGAGATACCTCAATGCTGTCATCTTCCAAATTTAGCAGATCGACAGGCAATCGATAAAAACTCACCTGGTACCTCATAGCAAGATGCTAAGAGGCGGACCGGAAGCTTCGATGAGCTACCTCAAAGTTTTTTTTTCCGTTTCTATGGAAGAAAAACCCCAGAACCCTTGCGGAATTTATGTGCGATGTTTCGGCGCATATTCATGAATAAAAGAAAGCTTGTAACAAAACGGATCACCGGATAAAAGACATACATAAGCACTCGGTTACTGTTTGGCATGACAATAGCATAAAATATGAATAAATTAAATAGGTTCAGGAATTTCCACCAACCAAAAACATTCCAACAAGTCGAGAACGTACGCATGAACCTAGAAGAAAGCTACTATCAATGTCAATGCTCATTTGTTTTCATTCTAAATTTGTTTCAAAAAAGTTGCTCTGCTAGTAAATTTAGAGTACATTGTGTGAATTGCGCAAGGTTTTTTTTTTTTTTTTATTATTAGCAGTTTCAAGCAGTTGTTTGATTCATTGTTATTTAATAATACCATAAATGGGCAATCGAAAGTGTTTTAAAAGTAATTAAGTTAGACATTATTCCAACAAAGAAACAAACGAACGAAACTAAATGAATGATCTTGTTGTCAAAATCGGCCGGATATTGTAAAATACTTTGAGTTAGAGTTGAGAAGACAGGTAATCCTCTCTCTCTCTCTCTCCTCTCTCTCTCTCTCTCTCTCTCTCTCTCTCTCTCTCTCTCTCTCTCTCTCTCTCTCTCTCTCTCTCTCTCTCTCTCTCTCTCTCTCTCTCTCTCTCTCTCTCTCTCTCTCCCCCCTCTCCCCCTCTCTCTCTCTCCCCCTCTCTCCCTCTTAAAAAAAACTAGCCCTCCCCTACTTACAATCCTGGCTACGCCTATGTCTCCAGACGCAACGAATTTCTTTGGAGCACCTTGTTCACCGTGTCAATGCACCAGAATAATTTTGCTAGTACCATCAAGGTAAAATAAAAGTCGAATTTCTCTATCGTTCTCAAAAACCCAGCAACATTTGCACCACCATCTGAAGCATCACTTTCAGCCAAAGTCGTGAAAAATTCAACCAAGGCGGAAAAGTTTGATAAAACAGATGACATGGACACTAATTTGACTGTCCATCTTTGATGAAGTTCCGCGCTTGGGAGAATACAAAAAACAACTATCAATGTGCTGTCCATCTTGTTGGGCACAAGGTCGAAGTTTTGTGGAATCATCTGATTTAATAGACATTGGAACATCGCGAGCCGTTTTGGTGAATCGCTGACGAAGTTGATCAGATCCTTCACTAAGTTTAAGGTATCTCGGCAAATAGGAAGCCACTTTATGGTGTTTTGCGCCACCAAGTTCAAAGAATGAGCCAAGCAGTGGATAAACAAAGCTCTCCTTCAATCACCAATAATCTTAGTTTACACTCTATTTTTGCAACCAACCATATTCCTTGCTCCGTCATAACACTGCCCTCTACAGTTGTACCACAGCAAATCTAACCGGATAAGTATATCCTTGATGGCGGAATAAAGCGTGGCGGAGGTTGTACATTCTACTTCATAGAAACCAACGAAAATATCTTCGGCTTTCAAAGGATTTTTGGCAAAACGAATGCAAAATGAAAACTGCTCCTTCGTTGAAATGTCCGCTATCTCGTCGCACATAATAGCATAGTAAAAAGCTAACTTTACCAAATCAAGGAGTATCCGAAGCAGAGTACTGCTAAGAAGATCGAGAATTTCGTTTTGGATTCCATGGCTATCCATTTTCGCGTTTCAACCAAGATTTCAACTCCCCTGCATCTTCGCTGCACAAATTCAACAAATTTACGAAATTACTTGCGTCATCATTGTGACCACGGATTGCTAGACCCTGAGAAGCTAAGTACAACAAGATCGTTTTCAAACACGTCGGTTAACAATCATTTCTCTCTTTTTTGGTCAGAGATCTGCGCACAAACGTTAACTGATTCTCGCAAAGCATAGTTTCATTACTACTTCCCTGTGACACATCGATTGCTCATGCAGTTTGAACTTTTCCGCTCCCTTTTTCCAATTATTGAAACCCGATTCGATGAAAATTGTTTCCTTTGCGAAATGATACTTCGACCCTCTCCAAATCTATGGGGGGAGGGGGGCAAAAAGTGCTTCGCCCTCCCAGAGTTGGCGCCTTTGCTTAGCACCGGCGAAACCACTCAACTCTTCGCCCCTATTCGCCCGGTAGTGCGGAATATCCGATCAGAGTAAGCCAATACTACAGAAGCTGTCATAAATTCACATTCAATCAACTCGTGACTTCTGAAAAGGTAAGTTGTAGATTGCGTGATCAGCGCTCGGTGATTCCTGCTTCGTCATCGGTCATTCACAGATATGATACAACATTTCTTTCTGGGTTGCCACTTCGAAGCCATCCAAATAGTAGGCTAATTGTAACAAATATTCTCCAATATTGTGAGTATTCACACCCTTGCTACAGTTATTAGTTGTCGATTATCACGTTATAATATCCCTCCATATATACTTCAGCATAAAACGTATCATAGTTAGAATTAATCTCGCCTAAATTAACCCCCTCACCCAAAATCGACTTTCATCCGTTTGACCCACAATGCTAATGGCTCTTCTCGCGGCGGAAACGTGGCAGTCTCCTGCGCTCTGCCCTCTGATCTCTATATTTCAAGACCCGGTTAGAGGTTTTTTCGGCGTCGTTCGGTCGGTAGGTCAGCCAATCGATCCGATGCTCCACCCAATATCCTCTACGCGGATTCACTTATATTTTTTCGTCCTCCCGGAATCCAATATGCCATAAATCTGAAAACGCAACCTATCGCTCTTTTTGACACCCTTCCGATCGTTTTTGCTCCCGACCACCACCACCAGCACGCATTTTATTCCACTTCAGTCCGTTATCGGATCACAAATCCCCTCTCCGATGGCAACCTCCACGGCCTCTGGAAGGCTTACTTTAGTGCTTCCTATCGCTCAAAGCATCCCGCGTGACTTTGACACAAAAAATAAACTCATCCATCGAAGCGCAGGCGAGAAAAAGGCACGATTTGAAAACATATAATTTATATGTAAATGATGATGACACACTAACGCATGATCTGACGCTTGTTTTTGTCGTACGACACGACAATCCCACACCGTGCATAAGTGGTCGGCTATGTGTATGTGTGTGTTTGCAATCTGATGTATCTCACTTTCCATCAAGGCACGTATTTCCCTCCACCCCTCAGCATATTTCCAACGGGCATTCTTTTCTGCTTACACACCAACAAACTATGTGACACAAACTCATTCGAGTCGTTCCAAAAGCGCTAAGCTTTCAATTTTCCTGTGAAAGGATGCGCATTCAGAGCACACCACGGGGAATGCAGTCATTCGGTCGCACCGGGACGGGTGACTACGTGTAGAAGGGACCACCACCACCATAGTAAATGTCAAATTTAAATCACGGAATAACAAATTACGTCGATTGTGGGCAAGCCACGGCCGACTGTGTGGAAAAAAGGCGAGGTTCTGCGCTCGAAAACGATGTACGTTGGACCAGAATGGCCCACTGACAGGTGCCATCCGGTGTGCCTCACAAAGAGCCACGCACGATTAACGCGGCCATTGAGCATTGAAGGGAGATCCACCGGTGTTGATGATGATGCTGCAGCGCCTATGCTGGGGGGAATGTGGGTTGTACACACTTAGAAATGATTGCTGATCCTGATGATGGGTAAAACATCGGCATTCCAATTTCATAGTGTTTGAGCTGAACTTATTTTCAACTAGTATACAAATGTTTAATAATTTTCGCAAGATTGAGCAAAAATGTCTTTGCCTGGGCACTGGCAAAACCTTGAGGTAGTTTAACTTCAACTACCAGGTCCCAGGGCTGCACAGTGGTCAGAAAGAGGATTTTAACGCTCTCAACTGATAGCTCCCTAAATAGTGGAGCTAGAGCGATGGCGTCAAAGGAGAAAATATGAAATGATGTGAAAAGTGAGATAATAATAATGTTTTAGGATGATAGAGAATGTTTCATAAAATTGTAAAAAATAATAGAAATTGTGGAAGAATGTAAATCGTATGTTAAATTGGGATAGAAGAGGTTTATAAGAATAACTAAAAAAAATATTTACGAAAATTTTATTTTTATTTAAGAAATATAATGTTGTAAAAGATTTGAATATAAAATAAAATTTAGAAATATATACTATTATAGTGGGATGAGTATTGAATTGTTTCTGTTTTTCGTGTATTGATGTAAATAGGAAAGTAGGAAGAGTGATGATTAATAGTAATTATAAGATAAGAGGTGGTAGTAGTGTAGTGGGGAGTATGTAAAAAAAATGATAGTTTACTATATTTATGAATAAAATAAAAAAA
This sequence comes from Aedes koreicus, assembly GCA_024533555.2. Classification (NCBI taxonomy): domain Eukaryota; kingdom Metazoa; phylum Arthropoda; class Insecta; order Diptera; family Culicidae; genus Aedes; species Aedes koreicus. The sequence continues at coordinate 472,380 of JAHHFK020002890.1, forward strand.
ATGGTTGTATGGTAAATGGTAAAAAGTTGAATTTTTATCTATTTAGGGATAAATTAAAATAATGGTAGAAATGAATATCTTATAATTGAAAATTATATATTAGGATATAGTGAGAGGTAAAATGATTTGAAGTGGGTGGTGGTTCTTAACATTGGAAAGAAAAAAGTGTGAGATAGTGGAAATGAAAAAATGTTTGAAAATCCTAGTATTTCTTATCGATGAAATTATAGTTTGAGATATTGTATAATGGAAGTACAGTATCTGAAATAGTTTTTGATCATATAAATAGTTGGTGTGCGGGGTCATTAATTGAAGTTATTTTTAAAGGATGGAATGAATAATGAAAATGTGTGAAATGAGATAATAATTAATGTAGGATTGTAAGATAGAGATATGTTATAAAATTGTAAAAAATAATAGAATGTGAAATGAATGATGTATGGGAGAAGTAAAAAATTAAAAATGAATTATTATAAGGAAAATGTGAAAAATTGATATAAATAAATTAAAAAATGAATATGGGTGAATGATGTTTGTTGTGTGAAAGGAGAATGTGAATAGTAATATAAATGGGTGAAGGGGGAATGAAAAAAATATGTAGTATAATTGTAAAAATGTGATGATGATGTTATGGAGGTGGGGTGGGGGGTGAAATGGAATAATATGGATGTGAATAATAGTAAATATATAATGAAATAATATGATAATAAATGAAGTGGTTTTTTTTACGCGGTTTTTTTTACGCGGTTTTTTTTACGCGGTCCGCGTGAAAAAAAACCGCGTTATTTCAAAAAACGACGTAAAAAAAGTCAAGGAAATAAAAATTATATTTCATATTCATATTGAAAGTATATGGTCATAAAAATGTATTGGTGGTGGAAAAACATGGTTCCAGTTACATTGGCCACCGGGAATCTCCTACAAATGGATAGAGGTTGTTAATTCAATGTGTGAGCAAAACAGTCCAGAGTAGTTATAGAGAGTTTTCGTCTTGGGCAAAATTTCTCAGAGTGTCATTCGTCGTCTTTTGACATTATCATATTAGTTCCACATCATGCCGCAGAGATGTCGCTGCAGTCTATCTTTTCTAAATGAAGCGCTAGAGATTTGCCGTCTTGGGCAAAGTTTCTCAGTACGTCATTCGTCGTCTTGTGACATTATCATATTAGTTCTAAATTACGCTGCATAAAACACACAAAAATCTGCTGTAGAAACTACCATTTCGAGGGTTAAATTGAGTTCCAGCACAAACAATTTTCAGCAGACTATAAATGCGTTTAATTTTACCATGACTGCGATGAAGTCATTCATGGTGGGGTTGATATCAACATGAGGTAAGTCAAATGTACCAAAAATGTTGAAGGCTTTACCATAAACGTAGTAAAACCACTTAAAAACCATGTTAAAAAAAGAAGTATAGTTTGATATGTTTCCGGTGGAAAAAAAACCGCGTCAAAAAAAATCAGTGTATTTAGGTCACTCCGAGGACTACTTGTCTGATGAACTCAGGATTACAAGGAACAAACGCTTGAGAAAATTTCAAGCAGTTCGATACACATATTGTTATGGTTCCAAAGGGGTAAAGAAAGTTGGAACCCCTCCCCCCTTCCTTCTTGCCCGAAAATTCTGTTTACCCCTGCAATCAATTTTGACCGTCATTCTCTTGGATCTGGCAGAGTTTCAACTTCCTACGATTAAAAATCATTGAAATATCGCGAATTGAAATCCAAAAAGGTACCCGGGTACCCTGTCAGACACACAACGGTTAAACAAAATTTCAAACCTCATGTGCATGAAATTAACCTGATAAGAAAAAAAATAGGCAATACAAGGAAATTAATGTGAAAACAATGATCCTTTGATAAAGAAAATGACTAACGTGAACACTGTTACTAATACAAACTACTTGGGAAAGTCTATTCTATTTCTCAAAATGGTGTTTCCTAACCGGGCCCTCCGCGTAAAAAAATTTCTTTCCCAAATGATGCTTTAGAGAGTTGCCGTTCTCAGTAAACTTGGTTGAGAATGTAAAATATAGTCATTTGACATTATCAGATTAGCTCCAAATTACGCCGCAAATATGGCGCCGCAATCTAAATTGCCAAATCGTGCTATAGGAAGGTGCTTTCTTTAGAAAAGATGTTAATTGTATATAATAAAGGCATTCAAAATAATCACGTTAGATCCAGATCGTACTTCAGACATGGCGCTGCCATATTTACGGCATAATTTAGAACTAATATGACAATGTCAAAAGACGACGAATGACATACTGAGAAATTTTGCCACGGACGGTAACTCTCTAGCAATGCATTTGGAAAAGATAATCTGCATCGCCATCTCTACAGTATACATAATATGGAACTAATATAACAATGTCAAACGACGACAAACAACATACTGAGAAACTTTGCCCAAGACGGCAAATCTCTAGCGCTAAATTTAGAAAATATAGACTACAGCGCCATCTCTGCGGCATCATGTGGAACTAATATGACAATGTCAAACGACGACAAACAACATACTGAGAAACTTTGCCGAAGACGGCATTTCTCTAGCGCCTCATTTAGAAAATATAGACAGCAGCGACATCTCTGCGGCATGATGTGGAACTAATATGATAATGTCAAAAGACGACGAATGACACTCTGAGAAATTTTGCCCAAGACGAAAACTCTCTATAACTACTCTGGACTGTTTTGCTCACACATTGAATTAACAACCTCTATCCATTTGTAGCAGATTCCCGGTGGCCAATGTAACTGGAACCATGTTTTTCCACCACCAATACATTTTTATGACCATATACTTTCAATATGAATATGATATATAATTTTCATTTCCTTGACTTTTTTTACGTCGTTTTTTGAAATAACGCGGTTTGTTTTTTACGTCGTTTTTTGAAATAACGTGGTTTTTTTTACGTCGTTTTTTGAAATAACGCGGTTTTTTTTTACGCGGTTTTTTTTTACGCGGTACCATTACCGTCGTAAAAAAAAACTTCAGTGTAGTTTATTATAACAAATCAGCATAGTTTTGAAAAGCATTACCACATAAAGGAGCTGTTTTATCAATTTATTTTTTTATTTATTTATTTGTCGCCTTCAATTGTTATTGCCTACACTACATCTTAACGTAAATTCTTAAGCCTACACAGTTAAAATTATTTTGTAATTTTAAGTTTATTTTCATGCACGTATAAAAAGCATGCAAATAAATGCAAAATTACATGTGTTTTCAAATTTACACGACTCGAAAAACAAAGCATGTAATATTTGTTCAGTTGAATTTTACATGACCTGCTTAAATGACCGCTGCGTTTATTATTACATCCAAGTTTATTTTTCGCGTAACAATGGGGGAGACGAGAGGAGAGAGGCGAGAGAATTTATTACATTATTGTTAAATTCAACTTATATCATAACAATGAAAATTGCAAGATAGGTGCTTCAAGTGATCGAAAAAATCGTAAATATTAACATTTGACAAATTGACACTTCACACTTAGAAATTATGAATTTTACACGAGACGTAATTCCTGCTTGTAAAAAGTCGGGGAACGTAAACAAAGATTTCGTGTAAAATTATGTCTCTTGAAACTGACAAATACGCAATTCGACAAAAGATGTGTTTGATTGAATTTATTTTCTCATCTCTTTCAACTAATTCTTATGTGCTAAAGGACGCTTGCATGTGTCGGTCTCAGGGGACAGAAATTTACCTGACATTTTGGTAAGTGTGCTCGATAATCCTCACAGTTCGAACGAAACATGTAAATTTATGACGACTTAGATGTAACAAATTTACCTCCGTCATATCCAATAGAAATTTAAGCGTGATCTTAAATTTACAGCACAGAAAAATTTTAGCTGTAAATTTACTCGTACTTAATAAATAAGCGCTGTTAATTTAAAATATGCTTTAATTTACCGGTCGAATTTGTTGGGATTCGAAAAAGCGGATTATTTGTTTGTATTTTTTTGCTTAAAAAAATAAAACGAGCAAGTTATTGATAACAATCTTTTTATTTGCTTTTTTTGAAGTTTTCTACAAGAAAATTCCATTTGTGTTCAATCGTTTTTTTTTCACACATCGACAGAGAACAAAGAGCAGTCAAATGACTTTTTTTCAGAGTTCACAATTTTCAACCGGGCACTTATAAACATGTTGTTTTCGGTCGATTCGGACGTAGTTCATGAAATCTAACCTTTTTCCGCTGCGATTTCCACAGTCACACATAATTTTTTCGAACATTTTCAAAACGTACTTCAAAATATTCAGCTTTTCACTCCCGAACCTAAACGTACACAATATGGCGGTGACAGCTTTTTGATTCTAACATGAGAAGCTGAGCAGTGATGCTGAATTGTGTTGAGCTCATGTAAATTTCAAGCGTTTGTTTTGAAAATATAAGAGCGTGTCGTATAATTATATGTTATCGATTGCAAATATGAATTCAGGCTAGAATATGTTTATAAATGTGATAAAGTTTTACATGAACTTACTATTTACTGTATTTTGAATTGAAAAATATGTTCAACGATTAATTATGCCGAAGAGTTTTCGGTGAAGGTTTAATTACATCATAAGTAATTTTCATAATTTTTTTCTGTGTGGACGACGAGACATATATCAAGGCGGACACCAAACAAATCCCCGGCTTCGAGTTTTTTGTCGGTACGTCCCGCATGGAGGTTCCGGAAAAGTTCCGGAAGAGAAAGATGGACAAATTCGTGAAGAAGTACCTGTTGCGGCAGGCGATCTGCGAGTGCGGACGGTACAGCAAGCCGTTCGTTACAACCGACATCATAAACGGGCAGATTTATCGAGAGGAATGCTTGCAGAAGCGCTTGCTGCCCTTCCTCCATTCTCACCGTGGTCCCACGCTGTTCTGGCCGGATCTCGCTTCGTGCCATTACGCCAAGCCTGTAATGGATTGGTACGAAGCGAAGGGCGTTAATGTGGTCCCGAAGGAGGCAAACCCGCCAAATACACCAGAACTTCGTCCGATCGAAAAGTTTTGGGCGATAATGAAGAAGAAGTTGAAGAAAAGCGGAAAAACATGCAAAACCGATGAAGCTTTGAAGAAAAACTGGGAGAAATTGTGTAAGGAAGATGGACAAAGCCTCTCCCAAGATCTCATGAGCAGTTTTGAGAGAAATGTACGAGCATTTAGCTTGGGGGAGGAAATTCAATAAATTAATAGCTAATATAAAGTTATTTAATCCCTGAAAATTTGAGAAGTATCCGATTTAAAATGAATTTTTGGTGATCATTTTTGTGTGCCTCATTTTTTCCGAGTCCAGTCTTTAGTGTACTTTTCAATGAATAAACACATATTTTTAAATGTATTTGAATGCTCTAGTTTTATGCATAGTTTTTAATTTGAAATTTGCAAAGGAATTGATTGCATTCATGTATTTTCGATATTCAAGCATCTTACACCACATGTAATATTCATATTTTTTTTGCTGTATATGTTTAAATACGGTTTTCGAAATATTAAAATCAAACGCCACACTAATGTCGTTTTCGGGTATTGCCAGTGCGGAACTGGGTTCGCCCTAGGTCTGTCCTAACAGCTGTCAAAACGATTTTTTATTCAATCGGGTCGGACCTGAATCGGGTCGGAACATCGATGAGGTTCGTTCTCAAGTTTTTTTGAGGTCCAACCTGGATTCACCAACACACACAAACATGAACTGTCAAAATAAAATGTTTATGTTTTTTATGTTTATGTTTTGCACTAATACCATCATACTGACTCGACTGTGGATCCGTTTTCGTTCGGTAATTGCGAGTCAGAGTCAGAACTGACCCAGGTTTAAAACCGAAAACGACATAACATTGCTAAAATCTCTCAGGCATGAGAGGAGAGGGTTTAAATAGCCATATGTTGTCCTATTTGTTGGAAGCGTAGAGAATAGCTGGTTGCGTAGCCGACGATGAGGCACAGTTATGTTTACATTTTGAAGTAGAGCCGGGCAATCTATATTCGTTGAAAGCAAGTCGAACACAAACAGTCGTCGTAATTTGGTGCGTCTGGATGGAATGGTTCCGAGATCGATAAGTTTGCAACGATTGGTGTGGTCACCCTCTCAATTTTCAATGACTGTTCTGCATGGTACGGAGCCCTCGCCGGAACGGCATATTCCAGTATACTTCGCACAAGCGAGCAGTACAAAGCCTTGAGTGCGTAGACATCCGTGAAAAACTGCGTGCTACGTTTTATGAAACCAAGAACTGTAAATGCTTTGGCGGTAGTCTGTGCTATGTGTTTGCTGTCGATTAAAACGCCCAAGTCACGGATAGAGTTGACACGCTCAAGAGGGTCCGAGTTACTTCGGTAGTCGAACTGGATGAATGACTGTCGGCGAGTTAATGAAATAACCTTCGTCTTCGCAATATTTATCTCCATGCCGTTATTGCAACACCAGCGCAACAACTCGTTCAAGTCAGCTTGGAGAGTGCAACAGTCGAGGGCTGAAGTAATAATTCTGTAAATCTTCAGATCATCTGCAAACAATAGTAGTTTTAATCGCAGTCGTAGGCACAAGTAGTTTACAAATAGAACGAAGAGAAAAAGTCCCAAAATACTTCCCTGTGGTACGCCGGAAGCGATGGTAAATTTCTGGGACTGCGTTGATCCAAGTTTGACATAAGCGCAGCGATAAGTTAAGTATGATCCAATCCACTCGGTCACCCCAGAGGGAAATCCCATTCGATGGATTTTGGCAACGATTAATTCTTGCGGAACTCTATCAAAGATTTTTGAGAAGTCAACATAGATGGAGTCACCTTGACCACGTTTCTCCATAGTCTTGTTAATATAATGCGTATAACACATCAAGTTAAATGTCGTGGTTTCTTGACAAATCCATGTTTAAATTTGCTTATCAATGGCTGCGATTTCCTTAGAAGTGGCCCATAAATAATCCTCTCAAACATTTTCCCAAGGTAACACAGAATGGAAATACATACCACGGTAGTTTTCAATTTTGTTGATGCTCCTGGAATTATGAATCGGAATTATTGCAGCGATGTTTCACGCATCAGGGAATTTTCTGATCTGCAGTGATAGCAGTGATGCAGTGATAGCAAGGCGATAGGAAATGCTAGAGAATCAGCACATTCTTTGAAAAAGGACGGCGGTAGACCATCGTCAGCAGACCTTTAGTGGTATCAAGATCTCGAAGTACATCAAGCACATCATGCCGAGTAATTGTCATCGGCGGTTAATGCATTTCAACTGGTTGAATGTTTCTGCCCCTTTAGATATACTTACAGAGGAGGTTGTGCAATACACGTTCTGTAGGAACTCTGTAAACTGTTCCATCATTCATCTCATGGTCCATTATTCATACTAATTGGAAATGTAGGTTTGATGTATGAATCAATTGATTCCTTTTGTTGCTTGTTTTGAACAACAAAGAAAAATAATTAAAATTAACAATGAATAAAAAGTAAAAAACCAGAAATAGCATAGCCGTCAATCTTTTATTTTCGAACAGCACGAACTGCAAAATGATGAGATGAAACTAGGAATGGTAACCCTACAAACAAGATTTTGTTTACAGAAATCTGTAAAATTTTACCGAGTTTTCGTTATCTGAACGTTCGGAAATCCAATTTAACGGAGTTCGGTTAAATTTTTTTTTTTGTTTTCTTCTTTTTTTTTAATTTTTTTTTCTATGCAACACGCTCGCAAAATGCTTCTTCTTTCGACGGCATTTTGAGTAAAACTGAACAAGCATAAACAAAACAAAACCTACAATTAGAAAAATCTCGACCAACAATAGAACAGGGCCTATCTACATTTGTAAACAAACACTTTTGAGCCCCTTTTCTCGCACGCCGTTGGCTACACACGCAAAGCTACAGCATCATCGAGTAGGGGAAACTTTCCCCTAAATGATGATGCTGTAGGTTTGCGAGGGTGGCCTACGGCTTGCGAGGAAAAAGGCTCAGAAGCGTTTGTTTACAAATGTTGATAAGCCCTATTCTATTGTTGATCGAAAAATGGAGAGAGAGAGCTAACACATCCCAAGTAACAACTCAAATGCAAATTAGTTTTTTTTTTTTCATTTTTTATGGTAGTTTTGTCAAAGCATTATGGAGTTCATTTGATTTTATCAGGGCATTTTCCAAGTTCAGGTAGTTTTAATTGATAAACAGTTTTTAAGAATGATTAAAGAACACTTGAAGAAACGTCCATAAAACTACATCATTTTTAAGTGTAATTCACCTTATAATTAATTATATAAGATACTTGATCCCTCTCTCAAGACATCGTTTCGCAACTTTCATAAAACCTAATAAAAGCTTTGAAAAGTTTTATGACATTCTTCTTTAAAATGAATGTACCTTGGAAATGCTGCCATGAAAGGCTCTAAGAACCATTTGATTTTAAATAAGAGCACATTCTTGCGAAAGAACATATAAACGACAATCTGTCTCAAAGGACGCCCATAGGTGGAAGAAATTAAAAACTAGTGGATCGATTTAGCGGAAATTCAATAAAAACCTCCGATAGTGCACTACGATAGTAAAATGTTATGTTAATGTTAAAGTCTCCCGAGTCATGCATTGCAGTTCCCAACAGGCTACACAATATTTGTACTCGTTGCAAGTAAAAACTGGTATATCATCTGAGCGAAAATCAATTTTTCTCATGATCTAAACAAAATTAAATCTTAAGTCGGAAGTAGTGCGTTGGAATCGCTCAGTGATCCACTACACAGCGCACTTCTTCCGACGTTAGGTTTAGCGTTTACATCAAAAGAAAAATCATTTTTCGCTCAATTGATATTCCAGCCGTCGACCCAATATTATTAACTGTTCTTCTTCCCAAAACCATTGGTAGCATATTCAAGTAAGAGTTTTTTTTTTGGTTTTTATCGACTTACGCTAATGAGTTAAAACTATAAATTATACGCTGGAATTATGACTGAAAACAACCATTATACATAGACACTTTTGATTTTAACGTTCACATTTTCTTTGTTTATGATGTTGCCTTCTACACACTGATTTTATGGCAATCTTACGAAAGGCTTGTTTACCTTGAGCAATTCAAACAAGCTTTATTCAAACGTAACTCATCTTTTTCAAGAATAGGACAAATAAAGATGAACTTGTCGTGCTCCTCTAAAAATCTGTTTAGTCTTGTGCAAACAATATTAGTCTTAAAGAATGTGCACACCAAAAAGTAGTCGTCGGAAATGCCCTAATGCAGTCTTCTCCGTGTACGCTTTGCTAATCCAATCACTACTACATGAATATTAATGTATGTGTGCTATGATGAAGACGTCGTTTGGCTACAGTAACCTTTATTCAGTAAAATGGCGTCGAATCAAGAACGCGTGCGCGAAGCAATTTTGCACAAAAGAGTGGAAAATCCAGATATGTCGCACGGCGATATTGCCAAGTCATTAAAAATTGCAAAATCGACGGTTACTAAAGTGCTAAACAACTTTCAGCAGCGCTTAACTTTAAAGAGAAAGGTCGGTTCCGGAGGTAACCATGATTCTCGTTTCTTCGCGGAGAGGAAGAAAGTGATTAAAGAATTTAAGAAGAAACCGAATATCTCCGTTCGTGATGTGGCGAAAAAAAGTGAAAATGTCTCCATCGTTCGTCCAGAAAGTGAAGAAAAGTGCAGGTTTGAAATCATTCAAAGTAGGCTTTGCTCCAAATCGTAACGACAGCCAGAATAAGAGCGCAAAATCTCGATCGAGAAAATTATATGACACTATGCTGAAGGAATACGACTGCATAATATTGGACGACGAAACATATTGCAAAGCTGACTTTAAGCAGATACCGGGACTACAGTTTTATACCTCGTTGCAAAGAGGAAATGTTGCTGATCGTTTTAAGCAAAAAAAATTGTCGAAGTTCCCAAAAAAATACCTCGTATGGCAGGCAATATTTAGATGCGGTCTCAGAAGCGACATCTTCATCACGACTGGCACTCTAAATGGACAAATTTACGCAAAAGAGTGTCTGAATAAACGACTGTTGCCGTTCATTCGGGAACACAACGGTTCGGTGCTGTTCTGGCCTGACCTGGCATCTTGCCACTATGGAAAACTGGCTAAGGTTTAGTACATTGTTATGGGGTAATTTTTGTCCCAATTTTTGCACCGCCAATGGGGACTCCGGGCGGGGGGAAATGTTGGGGGGGGGGGGGAGGGGGTGAAAAAAAAAATGGGAGGGGGGGGGAAAAAAGATGGGGGGGGGGGGGGGGGGGGAAGTGGGTGGGGGGTGGCGGGGGGGGGATGGGGGGGGGGGGGGAGGGGGGGGCGGGTGGATATAATTTGATTATTTTGGTTTATTTTTTTTTTTTTTTTTTTTTTTTTTTTTTTATTTTTTAAAAAATTTTTTTTTTTTTTTTTTTTTTTTTTTTTTTTAACCCTTATGTGATCGACAGGGTACCCGGGTACCTTTTCAGGTTTTACATTACGAAATTTCATAGTCCATTTTAAAACAGGATGCTGAAATTCAGTGACATCTAAGTAATAGTTGAAAGGCAACTTTTTGCATAAACACATTATGTATAGTACCAAGGGGGGCCGAAGGGGGGGCCTTCGATTTTTTTTACCCCTTAAGTGATCGACAGGGTACCCGGGTACCCACCAAATTCAAATGACTGTAACTCTGGCAAATATTGACTGATTTTAATTATTTTGGCACCGTAGGATTAAGAAACTCATTCGCTTTATGGACATTTTCGGCAAGACCGTTTAGATTCATCTGGTTCCCAGTAATCCGGGTTTTCGAGGCGGTGTACCGGTACGGAGAAATTATTTGAGATATCAATAAAATTTCCTGGAATGGATGTCAGAATCTTCGAAATAAATCTTAGAAATTATTTCTATTCCATTGACGGCCATATGGTTACTTGTTCCAGGAACGGTCATTCTGTAACAGGTTCCCGTGGGGCCTCGAGTGGACATGAACATATTTGGAAAGAAACCCTGGCAATATGGGTATCAAAATTCATGAAATTTCTCCAGTAGGCTATTTCTCAACGTTTAGTGGCCATCTGATGATTTGTCCTCGGACCAGTCATTCCGGAACAGGTTCCCGTGGTGTCTAGAGTGGCCGTGACCATTTTCAGAAGAAACCCTGGCAATATGGGTATCAAAATTCATGAAATTTCTCCAGTAGGCTATTTATCAACGTTTAGTGGCCATCTGATGATTTGTCCTCGGACCGTTCATTCCGGAGCAGGTTCCGGTGAGGTCTAGAGTGGCCATGAACATATTTTGAAGGAAACCCTGGCAATATGGGTATCAAAATTCATGAAATTTCTCCAGTAGGCTATTTCTCAACGTTTAGTGGCCATCTAATGATTTGTCCTTGGACCGGTCATTCCGGAACAGGTTTCCGTGGGGTCTAGAGTGGCCATGAACATATTTAGAAGGAAACCCTGGCGATATGGGTATCAAAATTCATGAAATTTCTCCAGTAGGCTATTTCTCAACGTGTTGTTGCCATCTGATGATTTATCCTCGGACCTGTCATTTCAGAATAGGTTCCCGTGGGGACCCCACGGGAACCTGTTCTGCAAGGACCGGTCCGAGGACAAATCATCAGATGGCCACTAAACCTTGAAAACTGGAGAAATTTCATGAATTTTGATACGCATATTGCCAGGGTTTCCTTCTAAATATGTTCATGGCCACTCTAGGCCCCATGAGAATCTGTTCCGGAATAACCGGTCCAAGGACAAATCATAAGATGGCAACACAACGTTTAAAAATACCCTTCTGGAGAAATTTTATGACTTCTGATTCCTATTTCGGCAGGGTTTCCTTCTAAGTATGTTCATGGCCCACTCTAGGCCCCACGGGAACCTGTTCCGGAATGACTGGTCCGAGGACAAATAATCAAATGGCCACTAAACGTTGAGAAATAGCCTACTGGAGAAATTTCATGAATTTTGATACCCATATCGCCAGGATTTCCTTCTAAATATGTTCATGGCCACTCTAGACCTCACGGGAACCTGTTCCGGAATGACCGGTCCGAGGACAAATCATCAGATGGCCACTAAAAGCTGAGAAATAGCCTACTGGAGAAGTTTCCTGAATTTTGATACCCATATTGCCAGGGTTGCCTTCTAAATATGCTCATGGCCACTCGAGGCCCCACGGGAACCTGTTCTGAAATGACCGGTCCTAGGACAAATCATCAGATGGCTACACAACGTTAAAAAACATCCTACTGGAGAAATTTCATGAATTTTGATACCCATATTGCCAGGGTTTCCTTCTAAATATGTTCATGGCCACTCTAGACCTCACGGGAACCTGTTCCGGAATGACCGGTCCGAGGACAAATCATCAGATGGCCACTAAACGCTGAGAAATAGCCTACTGGAGAAGTTTCCTGAATTTTGATACCCATATTGCCAGGGTTTCCTTCTAAATATGTTCATGGCCACTCTAGACCCCACGGGAACCTGTTACAGAATGGCCCTTGCAGGAACATGTCGGCATATGGCCCACAATGGAATAAAAATAGTTTCTTGGAATTATTCCATAGATTTTGACATCCATTCTCGGAAATTTAATAGATGTTTCCAAATAGTGCCTCCGTATCGGACCACAGCCCCGATAACCCGGATTTACGGGAACCAGATGAATTCAAATGGTCATTGCCGATCATTAACTTGAAGCCAATGAGTTTTGGAATCTAACGGTGCCAAAAGAATTCAAATCGGTTCATAATAGCCAGAGTTATAATCATTTGAATTTGGTGGGTACCCGGGTACCCTGTTGATCACTTAAAGGTGTTTTTTTTGTCGATCACATAAGGGTTAATACCACTAATTTCCCGTTGACTACTTTTTGGTGTGCACATTCTTTATTTACGCTTTATGGTGGTTTTAGATAACACCATTGAAAAAAGGGAGGGGGGGTTTGGGGGTCCCGGGGGGGGGGTTTTTAATAAGGAAAAAATTTTTTTTTTAGGGGGGGTTTTTTTTTTTTAAAAATTTAAACTTAAAATGGATTGTAGACACAATTTATTCAAGATCTAACAATTTATCAGCCTTTTTGTTGAATTTTCAAGTATTTTTTATTATTTTAATAAAACCAATGGTCCAGCAATAATTCTGTGGCGCATTAAAATTTTCGGACATTTACGTTATAAATACCAATAAACTGAACGACGCATGAAAGATTTATCAATTGCAGGCAAAAAATACATGCATTTATGGTTGATTTTACAATTAATCTACATACGTATCCACTTTCGAAAAGAAACATCATATGCATATCGATATTTTTTATACGTATTAAATAAGTCCCCATTCAGCAGAACGAATCCAAAAATGGAATCTTGGAAACATATTTGTGACGGACTGGAAGTGTTCTTAAAGAGGAAAATCACAAAGCAATCAAAACTTGTGGTAGTGGTATCATAGTTTTAAGCATGTCTTGAATGTCATTACAAGTATGTACTGATAAAACTATCTAGTTTTAAGTGAACCTTGGGAAAAAGTCTTGAAAACCTCCTGTAGTATGGGCCTTTTTGAACTTATGAGAGTTTTTTGGCTTTTTTATCGATGTTATGTAGAGTATCTATCTATTCTTATATCTATTTTTATGCGTGGTTTTATCAAATGAGTCTTGAAAACTTCTTCAAGTGTACCTTAAAATTGAATTTGTTACTTGGGATACGCACTCGCATTCCTCGCTGAGCTCGTTTGTTGTGGAGAATAGGGGCTCCAACATACAGAAAATTCATTTCCCCATTAACCTCGAGAGGACCGCGAGTAATCGGTTAATCTCTCTTAACTTTATTTTCAAGAACATTGAAAAAGAAAACTTGGCTCTGTAAAGTTGATCCGATTGAGCCTGTACAAACAAATGAACTTGTTACAGAAAAACAAAATCTTATGTGGCTCAGCAAGAATCAAGACACTGCCACGCCAGGTACGGAACGGGGCGGGACCGGTGCTAAATCTAATCATTCGTGGCAGCAGAAACTTTGTCTTTCGGTTCGGGTGCTCGAGATGATGCGCCTCCATCTGCCGTGTATGTTGCTGATTTGTATGCCTCCTTCTGGCGCTTACTAAACAATGCCACTCGTGACGAAATTTCATTAATCATCTGAATTCGGAGAACCGGTGTGAGGGTGTGTATGTGTGTGAAAGTTTGTGAAACAGTGACATCAGAGGCACAAAAGAAGCACGGAGTACGAAAAATGAGCGTGTGATTATGCGACAACAACATAAGCGAACCGGAGATTTCCTTTTCTCGGTAAAAGTCGGAAAGTTTCGCCTTCGATGTTGGTCGCTGGGCGAACGGGGAAGGATTCACAGATGATTGCTTTTGTTTTTGTGAGCGAGAGCTTTTGTTTCATCTTTTTCTGCCAAAGTCTGCCTATCTGTCGCATGCACGGAGAGAGTAGTGACTGGGTACGGAGGTGCAAGAAATGAGCGAATGCGGAAAGTTTTAATTAATTTGCCATCAATCCGATGGCAGTAGGCGGAAAAAGTGGAGGAAAATCTCGTATGTTTCGATGGGAACATGGTGGATGCGATGAGTGAGTGTGTTGCAACAGCTGAGCCTGGGAAAGTTTGCCAACGATCGTTGTCAACTGCAGTAATTCATCGGCCGGAGGAGGAAGTTGTACGCCAAAGATGGGAATTCTACCGTTCTGCTTTTTCGATTTTGGAAACGTCAAGATTGCGGAGAAGTTACCGTTTTCTTATGAGTTTGATTTCTTGGAAGACTTGGGTGGATAAGAAAATCGAATAGCTGAATCGCAGATTAGTGGATTTACTGAGAAAAGATAATTTGTGGTAGCCAAAATCGATAGCGAGCAACGGGGAGGAAAATTCAAGAAGTTTTGGCAACTTCCAGGAATGAACGATTCATTTGGTAGGCATTTTTGAAGCCTTCTCAGTTCTTATTGATGAATTTTGAGGTAAATAGTTATCTCTCGAAGATCATGGTTGTCACCTCGTCGTAGGTGAGAGGGCTTATCTCATGCAAAAGGCCGTCATGGGAGACCAATAACATGATTTACTTTTTTAAATTGCCACGTCGTAGTACGTTTATTTGAAAGCACTGAAGAAGGTGTGCTACTGGCAGGTTTAGCCACAATTCACTCTTAGGCAAAGCTAGGAACAATCTAGAAATACCTGATATCAAATAATTAAGGGAAACGACAAAAGGTGCTCAAGTTCATTTGGTTGACAATTCTTTCAATGTTTGTTTATTCTCTAATTGATTAAACATCAAATATACCTATACAGTTATCATTACTAATCTTATTGTTCGCTTCATTATCGAAAAGGGTGAGTATTTTGATCATGATTTTGAGCAACTAATAATATGTCCTGATGTTTCAGGTGCAGAAAATTCTACATTCCAATAAATATTATAATTTAAATGTGCGTTCTATACGAAAGCCGTGATAAAAGCACTAATCCTAACAACATATTATTTAGCTTGGGATCAGAGCTTTCGAATTGAAGAAAGATCATCAAAAAATGTTGCTTAAGACAGAAGCTGACAAAGAATTAAAGGCTAAGGTTTTGTGAAAAGAGTAGGACGTGGAGGGTCCACTTAGGAAGGCGAGTAGCCTTGAGGCCATAGAATAATTCTTCTCTATATCGGGTAGTTTTGTTTTAATAGTTTCTTGAATTCCCTCTCGAAGATCATGGTTGTCACCTTGTCGTAGGTGAGAGGGCTAATCTCATGCAAAAGGCCAGCATGAGAGACCAAGCACATGATCAGCAGTGATAGTATCACACTATGCTTTCTTTAAATTGCCACGTCGTAGTACGTTTATTTGAAGGCACTGGAACAGGTGCGATACTGGCGGGTTTAACCGCAATTCACTCTTAGACGAAGCTAGGAACAATCTACATATACCTGATATTAAATAATTTAGGGAAACGACAAAAAGTTCCCCTTTCATTTGCTTGACAGTTTTTTTTCATTGTTGCTTTTTCTCTAATTGTCATTCATTAAACATCAAAATACAGTTGGTATCATTAATCATGATAGTGAGCAACTAATAAGTCCTGAATAATAAGTATACGACAGCCGTGATCAAAGCACTAACTCTAACAACATATTATTAAGCTAGGGATCAGACCTCTCGAACTGAACAAAGGTCATCGAAAAATGTTACTTAGGAGAGATGCTGACAAAGAATTAAAGGCTAAGGTTTTATGAAAAGAGTAGGACGCGGAGGGTACGCTTAGGGAGTAGCCTTGAGGTCATAGAACAATTCTTCTCTATATCGGTTAGCTTTGCTTTAATAGTCTCTCGAATTAAAGGGATCCCTCTCGTGCTGTAAACATGCATGTTAGATTCAGAGTTTGACCAATAGTGAAAGCATCAGAAATTCTAGTCATTTTTTAACTGCCACGTTGTGGAACGTTTATATAAAGGCACTGACAGAGGTGTGATACTGGCGAGTTATGCAATTCACTATTAGACTTCTTACCTTCAACCGAAGGAAAAGACTTAAAGTATACTTCTCATTTTCGTGGCAATTTGTTTTGTAGTTCATCCGTTTGTTGTATGGAATGAATAATCAAAATATCTGGTTTACAAATTTTCTAATAACTGAATGTAATTGCACTATTTTCGACGGAGGTGAATGTTATGATCAGGGTATCAGACCGATGATGACAAGCATGTATATTCGAGATAGGACGCGGAGGGTCCGCTTAGGAAACACCATTAGAAGCTATAGAATAGACCTATCCATTTGGCTTATATCTGTAGCACTGTTAGATGCGTCATATACAATAGCATACGGTCGTTGTTTCGTTGACGTTTCGTATAACCTCCTTTTTGTAAAGTTCAAAAACGGAAAAATCGAATGTAATCGGTTGTAATGCGAGGAAATGAGATTTTACCCTTCATATCACACTTTAAATTAATAGAAAGGATAAACAAATACAAAATAAACCCGCTAGATAGCAGATAGACAAGTTCTTTTCAATGTTTCAAATTAGCTCTTATATGAAATATATTTAAATTTGGGATAGCAAGTAGATCGCAAGCTGTAGGGTAGACTGTAATTTAGGGTTTAGCCAAGCAATTATTATATTTTTTTTTCTTCATGGTTAGTTTAGAGTGACTCAAAATTTCCAGTCAAAGAAACAAAGTGTCGTTGTGAGAATATCACCTATAATCTCCATACACCAAATACATTTTTTTCTTTTTCTTCACCTTTCATACTAACTTGCATGTGGTTTTACAATGATCGTTGCATGGACGCGAGCGGTTGTGGAATTCAAGCAGCTGTTCAGCCAGCGTCGCACGTGGCTTAGGTAGTAAGTATATGGCTGCACATCATACAGGTAAGCTCTCCAGAAAAATGTATAGGGTTGCAAGGGGATGTCGAGTACATGAGACTTGGTTATAAATAAATACAATTTAATCCAGGAATCAAATTGAAATACATTATCTATCAAACACAATAACAGACTATAATCACGTAAACATTATTATGAATAAGACAAGACAAGAAATACACAGTACACCGACGGAAACTCAACATGGACAAGAACATACACAATACATGAAAGCGAATCAATTTTATTAAAACTATTTGAATCATCACGATAAAAACAGTGACCAAATGGGCACCATAGCCTAGGAACGTCTGTGTGTTGATTTAAAATAGAGGCTCATAGTAGCGAATTTTACCAATAAAAGGGTCCAGTGCAGATTAAAAGTAAGGGCCTGCTACCACTGTGATAACTACAAAAAAAAAAGAGTTTTTTGAATTAAAGTAAAAAAAAATAGTAACCCAGACTCACAACTAAAACAATTGCAATAGCAAAATGTATCGTGTCTGTAAGATCCATACATTACTTTTGAACCATTTCTGTTTTATTAGTTTCTTGTATTATTGCAGAAGGATCAAAATAATGACTTTATATAAAGTATGATTTGAGAAATCACAATCGTTCTCTCTCTTTTCGGGATAAGCCATAAAAAAATGTGATTAATTGATTTTAGGGTCTTCTTCTTGAAGTATTTTTTACCGGTCCAAACAGTCTAACCACCCATCATAACCTACCCTTCTTCCTTCCCATGGAATTCATGTGGTCTGAATAGACTAGTTCACCATTACCTTTTCTTTATCATCGGCGATGGACTGCCTTGCGTTCTTATTACCCCACCAAACGCTGCAAAATGAAACGAAAAAAAATAATAATAATAATAATAAAATGTATTTTGAGCCAAAAAGTTGATATGGCTTTATTATTAGCATTTATGTGCTAAATATTCCACTTATGAATCTTTAGGTTGTCTATTCATCCAATTTGTATGCTACCATAATCTGTGCTCCGTTAATTCTATAAATCAGGAAATCTCTAGAGGGTTGTGCAATGCCTTCCACGAATATATTACGCTCGATGAATATCACACGTAAGTTTGCCATTCGGAAACAGGTATTGTCCATTGCTAGCTCGGTCATTTGAGGATTTCCTTAAAAGTGGTTTAGAAATGAGGAATTCTATCAACATTCTGACTAAGCATTATTCAATAAAATTCAGAAAAGGGCGAAGATGTCAACTTCCCGAAGGCACAAGATATAATATCTGATATGACCAATCGAAATTGAATTCAAGTTGGTTGAAGTAACGTCAAATAAAAAAATATTTACTTCTAAATACATCACAAATAAGTGAAAAGAATCTGTGAAAAAAAATGACCCAACTAAAGATCCAAAACCGCTAGATCAATAGAAATTAAGGATTGTTGGCGACAAAATCTGGACACCCCTAAATACGTATATCTCTGGAAATACTTCATCAACGCGTGAAATATTTCGCAGACTGATGAACGTATGTCTGTGCATTGTGAAAAATCAATGTTTGGTGATACTACAAGCTTTTAGATCAAAGATGGCGTCGAAATAAGAGCAAGTGCGAAAAGCAATTGTGTGCGGTCGCAATGAAAATCTGGATTTGTCAGTAAGAAGACAGCTTGGTTTTCCTGTCAGCGATGTCCATAACGTTCTTAAATCTTTCAATACACGTTTGACAATATCCAGGAAATCTGGGATCGCAACAAAAACGGATCTCAGGAACCATCAGAAGGACGCGAAGATGAAGCAAATATTGCAAAAGCGACCAGATCTTTCGGTACGTACTGTGGTTAGAAAAATAAATATGTTCCCAACTTTCGTGCATACTTCCAATCACCGGCAAGGCATGAAGTCGTTCATGGTGAAAACTGTACCGAACCGTAATGATAAACAGAATGTGACGGCTAAAACTCGGGCTCGCAAGTTGTATCGCGAATATTTAACGAAGTTTTCCTGCGTGATAATGGACGATGAAACATATGTGCTGGAAGACTTTAAGCAGCTTCCCGGAATGTCTTTTTATACTGCCATGCAACGGAACGGCGTAGAGGAGCATTTCAGGATGAAGAAAAAGACCAAGTTTCCCAACAAATATTTGGTTTGGCAGGCAATATGCAGCTGTCGTCGAGCAAGCCAAAGCTTCATCACTACCGGAACGGTAAACAAGGAAATATACCGTGAAGAATGCCTAAAGAAGCAATTGTTACCATTTCTGCGCAGTCCTGACGCTCCCTCGCTATTCTGGCCTGATTTGGCATCTTTTCACTACGCCAAAGATGTTTTGGAATGGTATAAAGCGAATAGAGTCAATGTTGTACCGAATGAGGTGAATCCAGCTAACTGCCCGGAGTTGCGACCTATCGAGCGGTATTGGGCTTTCGTGAAGGGATAACTCTCTCAATATAAACAACACGCTACAACTATAGATAAATTTCGAAAATCTTGAACAAAGGCATCTAAATCGGTTGCAGAGAAATCTTCACAGACCCCAATGGCTGGAGTAAACTCAATAGTTCGTAGATTTTTCATGCAGCCTAATTAAGTAGCTGAAATTAGTTTTAAGATGACTAATAATGCACAATTAAATGATCTAACAATGCATCTTGGATTGAATTAAAAGCAAATTTGTTTTTTTTTCAAATTTAATCTGTCCAGATTTTGTCGTGAACAAGCCTTATGGAGTTGCTAATAAATGGAGTATGTCATTGAAAAGTACCGAGTACTAAAACCAATTTTCAGGCAATTAATAAAAATATGTAGCTTGGCTTCGTTGAGTAGTTATCGTTACTTTCCTACCAATTTTATATGAACAAATGAATCAATCACCTAGAATGTTCAATTTAAAACTCCTAATTGAATATTTTCTTTTCCATTACATTCCGTCGCCGTGCTCCACTCAGCGACTAAAGTGAGAAATAATAATGAACTGAAAATCACTCATAATTGGGTTAGCTGCAACAATGTACCTTTTACCTAGACTTCCTTGAAAAACACCGCCATTCCCATGCAGCATCGACCATAAATTACCGGACCTAAATTAAGTGTTATTTATGATTTTAAACTAAACTCCGCTCAGGACGGCGACGACAATGGCGATGGAATTTCCCGAGGAGTATGATGGTGGAGACGAAATACATTTTCTTTCGGGTAAGCACCAATTGAAGCGGCAGCAAAGTTGAAGTTGCCCTAGGGTGCTGCCAGGTGGTGTGCAGTTTGGGTTGAAGGACGTGTGATTTATAACGCGATTACTGTAATTATAGACCACGTACCCTGCGGAGGGGAAACAGTTTGTTACTCACTGCTCATAACTACTGTTTTTTGGGTGAACATCAGTTGTAAGTAAGTAGCAGGTGCTTTATTGCTGCGGGTACTAGCTAGTCAAGCTCCCAACCGACAATGCATTTCACATGGAGAAAATTCCCAACTGTGAAGGTGGTGTTTTTTCATGCATTGAGAAATATTCGGATTTTCAAAGACCGTCTGCTTGCCTGGATTTCACCACTAATAATATTTGGTGTGAAATGTGCGGAACCTAGTTTCATTCACGTACATATGCGTGCACGTTACCCGTGTTGAACATCACGTCCCTGCAAGGTACGAGAATTGTCGCATCCGCAGAATGCCTGTGTAAAACTAATTTATGGCTGACGTGACCAGCACAACCGCACACTGCACGGTCAGGCCCTGAGGCAGCGGATGCTGTACTGATCACGTTCCGCCACCGATGATTCCCGTGTCAATTGGTGGTTGTGATGTGAGCAGGCCTCAGGCCAATCGACTGGACGCAAACCGCACTTTGGTGTGTGCTTGTGTGTTCGGGATGCTTTGGTTTACTGATGATAAAATTTCGTAGAGGAACTAGATTACTGGACTAGATTACTAGCAAGGAAATGGACCTTATTTCACTCGGTAAGCGTGAAATGAAGCAAAACTAAGCTGAAGGTGTTTGGGTTCAATTACCGGTGTAGGTCTATGAATATTCCGGCTCGTTAAATTTCTCGGATCTTTGTGCAGTGAGTGAACTTAATCTACTTTTCACGCGATTAAAATTGATAAAAAAAATTAATAATAGCAGTCGGCACTGAAAAATTAAATATTTTGAACGCTAAAACAGATTTAACAGGTTTCGCCTATTCCAATCGATCAGTGCGCCTCTATTCTAATACAGGCTTATTAAAAATAATAATACTAACATTTATTACGCATTGCTTGTTTAAAGTTCCTACGTCAACTTGACGTACAACCCCATTGGGCTGTCTCTTGTAGTTTTTTTTTTGTCTTCAAATCAGACAAAATTTATTCGCCAGAATTTCACAGATACAATTATCAAGCAACTTATTCCAAAGGAAATCTTTAAGCAGAAAAGTATATCTTTTAATTCTCTTGGCACACCATTGGTTGATAATTGTAATTCGTTGGTTTCAGCTCTATCCATGTGGCCCAAAAGCCACTTAAATGAAGCAAAAAAAAAAAAAGAAATCAGGAGAAAAAAAAACTATGCACCTGTTCATCGGTCTGTAATGGTATATTAAAACAATGAAAATCAAATTCAGTAACTAAAAAAATAGGACAAATGCTTTACATTTTCAACAGCTTCTTACTTCATAGGGGATTTAAACTTTTTTTTTTTTTAATTAATCATTTATTTGTGCAGACTCAATCGAATCAACTTTACAGAGCAAAATTTTCATATTTTTATACATCATTTATCTTAAAACTAATGTTAGGGCGATAAAACCGATTACTCGCGGCCGTCTCGAGGTTAATAGGAATAACAAATTACGGATGGAAAAGAGGGTGGGAATTTAAAGTAAGGTTTGCATAAAACATTAAATTTAAATTCTAAATTATCTTAACACTTATAACTATACAATTTATGGTTTTCTTTTGACTTGAACATTTTTTGAAAAAGAAAAAAAAACACACACATACACTGATAAAAGAAAACTTAAAGTAAACATACAGGTTAAACTAACTACAATCGTAGGATAATGTTAGTCAAAAACACATAAATGAGTTTCATGTACTCTGAATCACGTACAGCCAAAATATCTCGAATTGGCACATTGGGTTGTCTACCTCGAGCCCGAAGGGAATCACAAAGCTCAGATCTGACTCCACAATGCTCAGCACAAGACCAAACAACGTGATCTGCGTCCTGATAGCCTTGTCCACACTCACAGAGATTGCTGTCGCTCAGCCCAACCCGGTATAAATGAGCGTTCAAAGAATAATTATTGGACATGAGGCGAGTCATGACACGAATGAAGTCTCGACCCACATCCATCCCCCTAAACCAAGATTTCTTCGACACCTTTGGGATGATAGAATGTTGACATCGCCCCAAATCTCCTTTACTCCATTTATGCTGCCAGCTGACGAGTGACAGTTGACGAAAAATAGGAAAAAATTCGATGAAGGCGATTTGTCGATCACAAATATCGCCTTCCATAGCGCCCACCTTTGCAAGCGAGTCCGCTTTCTCATTGCCCGGAATTGAACAATGAGATGGAACCCATACAGAGGTGATGATAAAATAACGCGAAGATAAAGCATTTAGAAGCTCCTGTATTTTCATAAGAAAATACGTGGAGTGCTTTACCGGCCTCAATGGGCAAATAGCCTCTAGGTAGAACTGAGACAATCCGTGAAAATGAAGTACTGATCCGGTGATAATGAGGCAACAATTTCTAACGTAAAGTGTTTTGCCGCTAATTCAGCGACATATACGGAACAAGGAGCTTGAAGTTTACGATTGGCGCTATAAATTTCATTAAAAATACCAAAGCCTGCTGACTCCTCTATCAAAGATCCGTCAGTGAAGAACGATTTAGTGGAATCAAATTGGCCAAACTTTGCAGCAAATATTACCGGAGCAATCATAGGACGATGATCCTCTGGGATTCCATGAAGCTCTTGCTTCATGGATAAATCAAAATGAACCAAATTGTCGAAATCGGTGAAGCAAACACGATTGGAAATGTTCGGCGAAGGGCTGACATCATGTGTTATGTACCAATGGTACAAAGTCATGAAGCGGGTTTGAGGATTCAACTCAAGGAGCTTCTCAAAATTTTCGATCACCTGGGGGCTCATAACTTCACACCTGGTGAGGAGC
Organism: Aedes koreicus; assembly: GCA_024533555.2. NCBI lineage: Eukaryota > Metazoa > Arthropoda > Insecta > Diptera > Culicidae > Aedes > Aedes koreicus. The sequence continues at coordinate 495,856 of JAHHFK020002890.1, forward strand.
CGGAGAGATAATTCTGTAAACCGATCCGAGAGTGGCAACATGCCAGCCAGCACTTCAAGACTCATGGTATGAGTCAAGTGCATGCAACCTAACGCGATACGAAGACACCGATATTGAATACGTTCCAGTTTAATGAAGTGCGACCGAGCCGCTGACTGAAAACAAAAATTACCGTATTCTATAACCGACAAAATCGTTGTCCGGTACAACGTTAGAAGATCTTGCGAATGTGCTCCCCACCAGGTCCCGGTATTTTTGCAGAGAAAATTGACCCTTTGCTGGCACTTTCGCTTCAGATACTCAATATGGGATCTCCAGGTGCACTTTGAATCGAACCAGAACCCAAGAAATTTGAAGCTTCGGTTGTGCAGGGTTATGCTTCTTAGAAAAAACTACCAACTCAGTTTTCTCCGTAGAGAATTCGATACCTAGCTCTAAAGCCCAAGTAGACAAATTGTCCAGGGTATCCTGTAAGGGTCCTTGCAGATCGACCCCATTGGATCCCGTGACAGACACTACGCCGCCATCTGCAGGTTGTTTCAATGTACTGTTGTCATTTGGACAACCGTCAATGTCTTTGACATAAAAATTATACCAAAGATGGCTTAAACATGATCCCTGGGGGAAATTGGGAAGCTGTAGAGGTTCCATAAGAAGAGCTCATATGTTTCTCTGACAGCAAATTGTTCAAAAAATTGTTCATTAATGGTGAAAAACCACAAGCGTGAAGTTTATCTGAAAGAACTTCAACAGATACTGAATCAAAAGCCCCCTTTATGTCCAAGAATACAGAAGCCATTTGCTCTTTTTTAGCAAAAGCTAACTGGATATTTGTGGAAAGCAACGCGAGACAGTCGTTCGTTCCCTTACCCCTACGGAAACCATATTGAGTATCTGAAAGCAGGTTGTTCGTCTCAACCCATTTGTCCAGACGGAAGAGGATCATTTTCTCCAACAACTTTCGAATGCAGGATAACATCGCGATGGGTCGATAGGAGTTGGTGTCGGACGCGGGTTTGCCAGGTTTTTTAATGGCAATAACTCTCACCCGCCTCCAATCATCCGGTACAATGTTGAGCTCCAGAATCTGATTAAACAAGTTCAACATGCGCCTCTTAGCGCCGTCTGGGAGGTTTTTAAGCAAGTTGAACTTGATTCTATCAGCTCCTGGAGCCGTATTGCCACACGAAAGGAGCGCGAGAGAGAGTTCTACCATTGAAAAAGGTTGGCTGATCTCATCTATCGGATTCTCGGTTTCGCGAGGAATGATCCGTGCCGGTACAGAATCTGGACAAACTTTTCGCGCGAACTTGAGGATCTATTGGTCCGAGTACTCCTCGCTCTCGTTGTTTGTAGTTCGGTTACGCAATCTTCGCGCCGTGTTCCAAAGAGTACTCATCGACGTCTCGCGCGATAGCCCGTCCACGAATCTTTGCCATTATCCGCATTTCTTGGCCTTGATGAGGCTCTTAATTTCGCGTTCGAGAGCCGTGTATACTTCGAAGTGCTCAGGTGTTCCACGTCTACGGAAAACTTTAAATGCGTCGGACTTTTTACGGTAAACCTCGGTGCATTGCTGATCCCACCATGGAGAAGGAGGTTTCCTGCGAAATGACGTCCCTGGAACTGGTCGAGTTTGAGCTTGAAGCGCGCTGTCTAAGATCAGATTGGAGAGGAAGCTATATTCTTCCAGCGGTGAAAGCCTTTCTACCGTCGTTATGGCTTCATCTACTGCTGCCCTAAACCTTATCCAATCGATGTGACGGGTTAGATCATACGTGACGTTGACAGATTTCGACGGATTGAACCCGGTGGCATCCGAAATTTTTATGGGCAAGTGATCACTACCGTGGGGATCTTGAATCACATTCCATGTGCAATACAACGATAATGAATTCGAACAAAGTGTGAGGTCTAATCTACTGCCAACTGAGGACGTACCAGCCAAACATGTTACTTCTCCATTGTTAAGAACTGTCATATTGAAGTTGTCACAGAGGTCATATATCAGGGAAGACCGGTTGTCATCGTACAGTTCTCCCCAGCCTTTACCTTGAGAGTTAAAATCTCCCATGATCAACCGCGGAGCAGGAAGAACCGAACAAATATCTGAAAGTTGTTTTCGGTTTATTGAGGCTCTAGGAGGAATATAAACGGAAGCAATGCAAAGGCTTTTAATTTTAATAACAGCCTGACATGCCACAACTTCAATACCTGGAGTTTGAGGAAAATTCACTCTATAGAAGGAGTAGCACTTTTTGATCCCCAAAAGTACTCCCCCTCCACGCGAATCCTCACGATCAAGACGAATCATATTGAAATCATGAAAAGGAAGATCGATTTCGGAAGAGAGCCATGTTTTACAAAGAGCGAATGCATCACAACCGGTAGTGTGAGCTAAAAATTTGAAAGATTCCAATTTAGGAACAAGACTTCGACAATTCCACTGCAGAACAGTGATCAAATCGCCGACCTCATTTGGAAAATTATCCATCGAAGGAAATGATTGCTGCAAGGAGGGGCCACTTAATTGTTAAATGCTTCAAAAAAGTCTTCACTGTTGGAAGCATTGCCAGAACAATGCTTTTAAGATGGTCAGAAATTTTGAGGTACGTGAAGATACCTTCGGCAATGTCATCAAATGAGAACAGCCCACTTGAGGGGGGGGGGGCTTCTGTTCTTAAAATAGGGGCTTCAGGGGTTTTGGATGTCCCCGGGAGAGATGGAAAGTCCTGGCTGTAGTTAGTACTACGGAAACCAGGAGGAATTGTTTTTTCCTTTTTCCCACCTTTTTTTGAAATGGGCAAGCTGGTCTCGGGCTTCTTTTCGGCAACTTTCCGTGGGCGGACGCGTCTTCGCTTCCTTGAAGCACCTTCCGGAAAACTGACTGATGTTCCCTCTTCAGCCAAATCAAAGGCAGACTCGTCATCTGACAGAAGAGCAAAGGGATTTGTATTGGCATTGGGTGATGGGGAGGCTTTTTTCACCATTTCGGCAAAACATTGCCTGGAAAGCTGTTTTAGCGAGCGTTCTAATTGATCACCGCGTTGTTTGTACGCCGGGCATGACGAGAGAGCATGAGGAGGAGTACCCTTACAGAAAGCGCATTTTGCTGTGCTGTCTGCGCAGGCGCCATCCTCGTGTTTCTCCCATACGATGTATATGTGAGAAACATATGTTTGACTTCATTGACGATGTATGAATATTGAAGTTAGTCACTGTATTTGGTCCAAGCCATGTTTCCGGGAAGACTATATAATGATAATCAAAGCTTGATAGTACTAGGTATAGCTGGTCATATTTTGGGCGCAAACCTCTCATATTTTGGTAATTGATGGACAAAGAAACTCCGGTCCAGGTAGAACCAACATCACTTGAGGGAATGGGTTGGAATAACCCTGATCCTGTTCTCCTGGTGGATTCTCCTGGATCCTGGTGCTTCATACACTGAACATCTATTCACTTAAATTAGCTTTCACTCGTTCTGTAAACCTAGATTATGTACATAGAACAAATGGCTCGTATATTGAACAAAACATTCTTATTGCCATTTTATTTCTTGAAATGCTATCATTACACCAGCTAAGAATTAAATCATAAAGACCAGCCAGCTGTTTCTCTTTTATCGTACTAATGCATGATGGTGTTGCTGCTGGCATGGGCGGGAATAATTTATGTATCCCAAAATAAAAACTAAAGCACTGTCGAGAGTTATGACTTTATACTCTTTAACCAAGTATCTTCTCACGAGTCACCATGGCCTAGTGAGATCAAGCACAGATTCGCTAACAGCTCTTCCCGTAAACACAGGATCAATTCCCATGTCAGAAACATTAAAACGCCGTACCACTCCACGTGGTTGCGCTTTTATTTTTCAATTACATTTCGAGTCGATCAAGTAGATTTGTCAGTCATTCATGCAACCACCAGAAAGACGTTTCTTTTTCATTGGTGACAAATTATTCGTAGCTCTTTGTATTGTTTTCGGACAATGCACGAATGTTTTTTTTCTGAGTGAACAAATGTTTCGTGATGTTGACAGTAGCGCGTATTTCATTAATTACGAAGGTATCTTCGTAAGAACAACAAATTAGTTTCGTTGCAGAAAACAACGAAGAGATTCGTTAGTTCTACCTTAGATTCCGTAGTATAAACTAAAATTAATTTTCAGTATAGTGCAACATTGAACTAGGTTTGTGTTTGAATGATAGAGTGAACCCTTCTACCCATCGATCATGAAGTTCCTGATTTCATCATTATTATTTAAGTGGATTTTTCTTTGTTAATAAGAACCAAAAAAAAGCAAATTAGCTATCTTTGTTGTTCAGAATAAACAGATGCTTATCTCCAGAATATGATGAAAAATGCGTACCTTCCGCAGATTAACAGCATGTTTACTTTTCACCAAGCAGTTATTTCTACCTCGATAGCATCGTATAATTTATCCGCTTTTCTACTGCGTGCCAAATTTCACGTTGATAATCCGTGGCTACAGCACGAAAAGCCGTTCCTCATGCTTCGCAGCACATAACTGGTTGAGTATAAACTAAATGGCTCATAAAGACCGCCACGGTAGCGAATCTCTATGTTTTCCCGGAGATGTGATTCTACTTAAAGACGCACACGGTATGTGCGTTCCACTGCGACGATATGGTAATCAGCTATAGAAGCCACTGCCACAAAGTGGTTCATCAGCAGCCACATCAGCATGGTGGTAACGTCGAGTTTGAGAACCGCAAAATGCTCAGAGCATAGAACGGTGGTGATGGGAGTTTATGTTGAACGGAATAACTAATTACTGTCAATAATGCTTAAAGTCGTTTCCGATGTAGCGTTCAAGACTTGGTGAACAACGTTTCATGGACCTGACAACGACGAGTCAGGTACGAACGAGGCACGGAGCATTATCCGGGGTGCAGCAATGTTCATTTGGCGTGACACACGGCAGTGGTATTGTGTCTCAAGAAGAGAAAATGTCCCGGACATTGTCAATCTGCCAGACAGTTTAGACGATTCATGACTTGTGATAAGGGAAGCATGTCTGACTTTTGCAGGACAACAGACTGGATACTGTTTGTTACGGGTTATTTATTGAAATAAATGGCTTCTTGATTGATCGATCCATTTTCAGAGGGAATTTGTCGAAATATCTTTCAAATTACTGATATCAATAGAGCACTGGCAGGTACTTCGAAAATTTTGTTTAACTATGCTATTGTAAGGAAACTGTTGGCCATATACACTTCACTCTACAAGAATAACAAAAAAAAATCTTCAGAGAAAGGAAGCGCAAATTATCATGAATCGACTTCTTGAATAACAACGGTGCTTTTCTTACCGCTCAACCCAGCAGAGCATTGAAACCCCCATTCACTCTCTTTCTCTCTCTTTCTCTGTTCAGCGGATGGTAGTTTAAATTCCGATTTCGATCTTGATGGAAATGGTTGTTTATTTTGTTCGTCCGCTTCCCGTGTTTTGCGTTCCTCGCTTGCAATTGCTGTGACTGGTGTACCATTGAAGGTAATTGAAAATTAAACATTCACACCGAGAAGCACGATGGTGGCTGCACTGGTGAACTTGGTTGTTGATTGTAGGTACAAAGCCATTTGCTTTCTAGATTGATGGTTTCCATAGAAGAGAGAGAGAGAAACTCAGTGAAGTAGAAACCATTCGCGATTGTTTGGCAAAGACAATTCATGACTTGAATGCTGAAACAAAGTCAACAGTGGTGCGAACGTCACGCTGATTTAGAATTTTCCCAAATGAGTAGGTTCCTAGTTTGGTTCTATCCTGGCATGACAGATTTAAATTTCCACTGTCATCAGTTTGGGAAAAAGCAAAATATAAATCCGCAAACGGCCGAAGAATTTTTAAACAGTTGAAGAATTCAGAAGGTGAAAAGAAGTGTTCAGAAATTTGAATAAAAGAATTTCCGCATATTTAAGCAGTACACTCATAGACTGATTGAAATGCAACTTGATTTCCCACACACAAGTAATAACTCGACACAGTTTTGAGATGATAGCAGTGGATGTAAAATTAAATTAAAATGACAAGTTACTGCGCATTCCCCTTTTCCACCCCTCCTCATTTACACAAACGTTCTCCTTTGCCCACGCGAAAACGAGCTGGAAAGTAAAATGAAACTTAAAACATACATCAGAAAGTTTTCCTCTGCATCTCAGCGTATTCCTCGTCATCGCTACTCACTGACGTGAGAAGCAGCTTCAGTGTCAACCGAGCGCTAAAAGTAGCTTTATGTATCATAATTTTCCGAGAAGCTTTAGCGTACGCGAAATTTGATTCAGGCTCATTTTGTACCCTACATTGATAAAAGAGGAAGCAGCTCGGGAAACTCGGAAAAGTTTCACATGTTCCGTTCCCATCTGAGCAGGGGTAGGATGACAAACACTTGCTGCCACTGCATTGGAGGAAAAAAAAATGTGACGAGTTTGTCTGATAACGAGCAAGGTGAGGATTCTATTGTTTATCGTCCTATAACAAAAGTTCACTGTCATTCTCGGAACTCGTGCTTACAGTAGAGGTCCTTTGGTTTCTTCTGTGATTTTTATCCTCTCCAAAACTTGCTTCCTTTCTTGTAAACTTCTTCCAAAAGCCTTTTAGCTTTACACCAAATATACTATAATAACAATATAAGTCACTTCAGATTTTTTTCAGGCGACGCTTTTTTTGCACTTGTGGCGTCATAAGTAAGAAACTACTAAATGCACACGCTCAATCTTAGCTATCCAACTTTTGTTATACCTAGCGTAATATTCCAAAATACTCAACAGACAAACTGAAACGAACCACAAATCGCCGCAACTCCGATATGTTGCCAGCTTTTTTTCTTGTTCCCAGCTGCGGATGTCATGACAAACGCAACACGCAACTATGGTTTGCTGCAACTTGAACATGATAGGACAAAGATCGTCTGTTGGAAAGAAAGCGAGATTTACGGCTTGCAATTATTATGTTTGATTAACATAGAATGATTTTCTAATATTACGAAGTAGAGATACTTTGATCCAATTAGATAAAATTTTGGCCAGAAAATGATCCTCAATTCACGCACTGAAATAAAAACCTCAATATTTTTTTTTGATCTTAGTTGCCAACAAATACATTCGCAACATTTTATTGTTGGCAAATGATTGGGACAAACACATATCGACCTGCTCTTTTGTTACTAGTTTTTCATGGTTTTTGAAGAAAAATTGATTCTCTGGCCCTAAAAACGACATCGGAAACGGAACCGAATTTAAATAATACTTGTCAAATTGATGTTGGTCACTTTTATTGTTAATCAGTTCAGACAAACTTATGTTTTTAATTTATGTTGGCGGAACTAATTCAGTGATTGCGATTTGACATTAACCGTTTCCAATGCCGATGTAAGAATGAACTTAAGTACAGCGAATACAGCGCATTACACGTCTGGATGGATTACGAGTGAGTTTAAGCACACCGAGTGTATTGAGCGGATTCGTTCAGGCAACAAGAAAGTTTTCCGATAGTCCTCAATCTTACTAGAAGTAAAAAAAGCACTTTTTGACGTATCTGCGTTATTATCAAAAGTGCTCTGAGCAGTGCTGGAATTCTCAACAAAATATCAATTCATCGTGCGATACGTTTTTGCTTGGGAACTTCTCGTTGCTAGTTTCACACGCCAACGTTTCATGAGTGAACTTTCTGGGATGAGAGAATGAAATATCGAGAACTTTTTCCACTCGAGTCATCGACGCGAGGATATAAAAAATATCAGATCATTTTTCTCTTTATATATCTCTAAACCACATTCGTTCTTGAAAAGCACACTGCGCACTTCATAGAAATGGAATCTAGACTGAAAGATATCTCGCACTTCGAGTGCAGAAACGAAGCGAAAAATCTGTCCAAACATGTGAAAAGGCCCTCTGAGCCAATCGTAAACAATGACTTTAGTCGTCGATTTTTCACGAATCACTACATCCATGCAATGTTACTACGCCAGCTGATAGAGAAAATTTCCTCTACCAGATGCTGGTATCGGTAAGCCTCAATCAGTTTTTATCCATGAGCAATCGACGTTTAAAGTCATTTTCTACGTTTGGCACTTAGGCCGAGGGGATATTTGGTTGGATCGGATCTTGAATTCGAGTCAAACGTTGTGAGATGGAGAAACGAATTTTCTTTCGCAATGGGAAATGAAACGTTTCCTCACTTTGCGCTTTTATGAACTTTGGAAAGTATTTCGTTCGCGAACTTTGAGTGCGAAGTTCCTCGGCGATATATCTTTGCAATGAGCAAAGAGTGAATGTTTTTTGAAAATAATTTTTCCAACCCTGGCTCTGAGAAAAATTATATGGTTGTACTGACAATTAAACCATGGTCAAGAATACTATTTCATCTAATAGTAACAATTAGCATGAACAATTTTTCATCATCACATTATTGACTATGGTCATGGTTACCGGGACTATTCTAACATTATAGTTAATGATTATTATCATTTTGACCATGATTATGTGATTATATATAGACGGTTGAAAATAAAGTTCTGTCCAGTTAGAATCCGAAATCACTTGTTGTGTTGCAGCGGCACGGAAAGTGGCCGCTGCAAGAATTCTTTTACAGCGGTTTGTTAACGTAGGAGCCCATTTTCTGTGATATAAATTTCACGGTGTTTTGTGCAGTGAGTCAAAAGTTATTTCAGATGGAAGCCGAGAGGAGAGAAAAAAATCTGCAACCCACGTTGATAATCCAACGTAGTCCGCAATAAAAATCTCAAAAACGTTGAAAATCGCCAAATCAACCGTGTATGATGTGCTCAAACGTTTCAGGGAGCAAAAGAGCGTAGATCGAGTGCCTCAAAGTGGGCGTCGTAGTGGAACATATGACCGCAAGCTGAACCAGAAGGTGTTGAGAACCAACCAACCCATGAAAACGCACAAAAATACGCTGCTGCTCGCAGTAGCGTTCGAAGAATTCGTTTGCGAGCAGGATATCGTTATTATCGAGCCAGCAAGCAACCAAACAGAACGTTGAAGCAAAGTTTCGTCACCAAAACTCGAGCTCGGAAATTGTACCAGCAGGTTTTGACGAAGTACCAAGGATACCTGCTCATCGACGATGAAACCTACGTCAAAATGGATTTCGGACAGCTTCCTGGCCAAAAATTCTACATGGCGACGGCACGAGGAGATGTTCCTGCGAAGTTTAAGTTTGCTTTTATGGACACATTTGCCAAAAAACTTGGCAAGGGATATGCAGCTGCGGAGCAAAGACTAAAGTGTTCGTGACGAATAGGACGATGGACTCGAAGCTGTGCAAGGAAGAAGGCCTCAAAAACCGCGTACTACCTTTCATTAAATCCCATAAAGGTCCCGTGAAGTTTTGGCCAGATTTGGCGAGTTGCCACTACAGCCGGGAAGTCATCCAGTGGTACCACAATAATAACGTAGATTTCATCGATAAAAACATAAATCCACCCAACTGCCCGCTGTTCCGGCCCATCGAGAGATTTTGGGCAATAATGAAGTGGAAGCTTAAGAAAAGTGGAAAAACGGCTCGGGACGCGACTCAGATGACCAAAATGTGGAACAAATGTGCCAAGGAAGTTTACTCCGGAGGTGTGCAGCGTTTGATGGGAGGAATAAAGAAGAAAAGTTCAAATTTTCATTAGAAACGAAAAAAACTGATTTGTATTGATCTTGTTTCCTTAAAGTACAGTGAATTACCTTTTTTTGATGTATTAAACTTATTTGTTCGTCAATCCGTTACCGAGATGCAGATGATTTTATTACTCCGGATTCTAAATGGGCATAGCTTTATAGAAAAATTTCGAAAATCTTGGACAATAGCAGCTAAATCGGTTGCAGGAAAGTCTGCACAGACCCTAATGGGGGGGGTGTACTCAAAATTTCGTGTTTTCTTCTGGCGGTTTAATTAATTAATGTTATGGTGAACAAAAAATGCCCAAATAAAAAAAAAAAAAATTAAACCAAAGAAATATTTTTTTTTTTAAATTTTTATTTTGTTGTTTTTTTGGGGAGAAAATATTTTAAATAAAATATTATTTAATAAATATCATTTGAATATTCAGATATTACACTCGCACGTCTAGGGTTTTAAAATAAAAACAATACATTGTGAACCAAATATATGAAAACAATCTAGCACAACAATTTTGTCATACGTGCTATTGTGAAAATCAGTTTCTGGAACGAGTTGTTGGCAAATTTAGCGCATTGGGTCGAAATGAATATCTACAGCACTGCCAAGGACTGACCAAGAGAGACATCAGCTTCAGGTATCGGTGATTTGCGACTGACGCCACACTTTGAGACCACTTTGTGCCTCCGCTATCCGGCACATCGAAGTTGAAGCCCCCAATCAGTCGTTTTGCACGTTGTGGGACTTCTGCAGGACACATAATTTTTCGTCGGAATTCTTCCTCAGCGTGTCGCGATAGAATAAGACTCGCTCTTCCAAGCCTTTTATTCTTCAAAAGCTCGGCAACTCTATGAACTTTTTTTTTTTCAATTCTTGGAGTCTCAGATCTTGATTCAAAATGTTGTGTTTGGACGATTTCAAAACATTTAGATAGGGAGCCATTTGCCGTGTAGACCGCGGAGATTTTCGCCGGAGCCTTTCCCTGACGATTTTATTCGTTTGCTTATCTCTCATCGAGCAAGTTCGGTCTGATATCATACAATGAGGCAGTGTCACGGTGCATTCTGATGATTCAATGAATGAAATCGCGCTTCACACCTAAGTTTTTATTTTTATTTTTAAAATGGCGCCTGCTTTTTGATCACACGTCACGAAATAGCTACATAGTCCGCGAAAGAAAGACACTAATTTCGTTATTGGTTTTAAACCTGGGTCAGGTCTGACTCTGACTCGCAATTACCGAACAAAAACGGATCCAGAGTCGAGTCAGTATGATGGTATTAGCAACAGTATTAGTGCAAAATATAAACATACACAAACATAAACATTTTATTTTGACAATTGTTTGTTTGATGATGTTTGTGTGTGTTGTGAACCCAGGTTGGACCTCGAAAAAACTTGAGAGCGAACCTCATCGATGTTGGGTCGGATCCAGAGCGGATCAGGTTCGACCCGATTGAATAAAAAAACGTTTTGACAGCTGTTAGGGTGGAGACCTAGGGCGAACCCAGTTCTGCACTGGCAATAACCAAAAACGACATAAATGAAAAGAAGCAAACATGGCACGTATTCATTTGCACAACCCAAGTTAAGAATTACACCAATAAATTCCCAATATCTATGGCGTAGTTAGATATCGAAAAGAAAAAAAAAATGTTTGAGGCAGAGACTATATTGAACTCAGTGTCAAATGCAACACCCAGGAGATATTAATTTCGCCGTGAAAAAAAGCTTTTTCAATCATTGTAAGACAATTTATTGGATTAAGATTAACAAAATAACAAGTAAGTTTGAAGATTTTTTTTTGTGAAGAATTAGTTCCATAGAGTTAATGAATATTCTTGTGAACACAAAACACTCGAAATACAATCACAACATGTTAAAATGTCACTTACTAACGTTTTTTGTTCGAAATCGGACACTTCTTAAGCTTGCACGAAGTGATTTTCGTACATCAAAAGTCAACCCAACAACTCATCATCGACCGGAGTTCACACGACAACCAAAATATACTCTCTGTCCGAAAAGCCGTCATCCGGCAATAAATCGTGCAGAGAAAGGAACCTTCGAAACAAAAGGTTCCTAAAGGGTCACCCGGTTGTCTTGTTCTGTCCAGCAGAACACGAAAAGTAACAAAAGTTCAACAATGACATGAAGCAAGCAGGGCAAGTCAGAGGAAAGGAAAAACCTTCCAGAGCGAACAAAGCAGATGCCATTTGGTTCGGGCTGGCAGCGATTTCTTCCATCCTGCCCCCCAACAAACGGACGGACGGTCGCCACTTAGGCAAGTTTCCGTTTCTTATCTGCTCATTTTTCTCACACCATCACCGCCAAGTGTGACCGCCTTGAGTAAGAGTAAGTACAACAAGTTTTCCCCCCGCCACCGCACACCAACCTTCATCGACCAACCCATCTTACAGCGGCGAACTTCGATGAATGATCAATGAGGAGCCGTTGGTAACAATGAGCAAGGAAGAGAATCCGGTCGGTGGGCGGGCGGACGAAAGAGAAACACTTCCGGCGCCTTTTGTCGATGCTCATCCAATTGGATACAAATGCAATATATGTACTCGTTGGAGCGAAGAAAGTTCCTTTATTTTGAGTTCGCTCTGCTTCCACCCAACCGCCATCCAAGAAGGCGAACTCGAACAAAGTCTGGTGGAAACTCTGTCTCTTATTGATTTAGTTACCGAAAGCGCGTTCGCAAGATGCAATTACGACGACGACGTTGGCGGCGGCATGACTTGGTGGAGACCGGGGTGAAAAAATTGGAAAGATGCCGCACCCAACACTTTGGAGAGAGTAGCTGGTAATGGCGGAGGGAAAGTTTTCCTTCCCTACGGGGACATTCGATAACGACTGAAAAAGCATATTTCTGTAGATCGGTGGGCGCTTTCTTAATCGAATAAGGTGCATTTCTGAGATGGTCGCGTTGAAGCATCCATTGTTTGCAGTAAGGATGGCTTGGGTGGGCGGCACGTGGGAGGCGCAGCAACAGCGGCAGGAAATGGGAATCTCCCAGAAGAAGGTGTTTCACGAGGTGTTTTCGAATCTGATTAAAAGTTGGTTGTTTCCTTCGATCTGTTCGCAATCATTTTCCTTAATGGGATGTTTCCAGGGTACTTTGGGTGGTCGTTTTTATTTTCGCCTGTTCTAGATTGTTATTTGCGCGTTTTTTTTTTCTTGCAAGTTTTTTTTAATGCAATTTAGTTGGGTTCCTTATCGGAAGTTACTGTTGCAGCTGGTTATGAGCTTTGCTGGGGTTGATAATGTGGGTAACGTGTGAATTTAGGGAAAGGAACCAACATTATCCAACGGTGCCTAGTGCTTCCTCGCTGCAAATGTGTCACAAGTGAGATAGCATAATAATCACGTCATTCTCTGTGACTATGAGAAAATCAAATGTAGAATCGTCTTGCTTAGGGTGACTATAGACGAGTTCCACGCCAAACGACCGATCGACCAAACCTCATGGTCGTTGATTCTAATGGTATTTCGCACATGCTTTCGGTGTCACAGACTGATCACTTGCGACTCATAGAAAAAAAAAGGTTTTTAGAGTAAGTTTTGAAAAGGTCGTAAGTGTTTTTGCAGAATTCAAACAATTTAAACCCGAAAACTATTGATTGTATGAAAAAAAAACTGTCTAAAAACGAATTGTAGAGTAATAAAAGGAGTTTATGGAGAGAATATTAGACTGGTCGAAAAAAAAATCCATTCTTGAAACATACCAATAAACCTAAAATTGAAAAAAAAAACAATCAAAATGCATATCTTTATTTTTTCGTCAAATTTTCACCACAAAATCAAACATCTAAACGCGCATTTTTATGACTACAGGTGGATGGAGAAGTTTTAAAGAAAATGTTTATGAAAAAGCCATTTTGGGTGCATTTTTGAAACATTGATCATTTTCGACAAAACATATGTGTTCGATGACAAAGTATGATCTCTGAGCCAATTTCGAACAAAAATAAAAGTGAATATAATAAAATTCTTTAGTATAATCGTTTTCGTTGTATTATTACCAATGCATCATTGTACAGAAACGTAGTCTATCTCAAAGATTTTCTCATTGAAAGTGTATGCGTTTGACGCTTCCAACCTCCTGATTGTCGAACCCAACTTTCGATTTCAACCTCTCGGTCGCCGATTTCAATTTCTCGAGAAATTCTCAACTTCTGGGTTGAGGATTCCAAAAATCTAGCTTACAGATTCCAACATCTCTCCAGCGTAGAGGTTCCATTTCTCGACCTATTTGCTTGTCCCGGGACTCGGGATAAAATTTGTTGCTTGCCCCGGGAAATCCCGGGATCCCGGGAAATTTTTCAATGTGCTGTGGTTTTGTGGTTTTTGTGGCAATTTTGTGGTAAGGAATATGTTTTATTCATCAATAAAAAAATAAATGGTTCAAATCATGTAACTGGTCTTATCAATTTGAATTCGTTCTCTGAAAATACGACTTCAAGAAGCAAATGTTATTAATGCTTTCATTGGACAGTGAGGTTCGCTTTTTAGAACAGATATTTCCGGAGTTTGAAAAGATGCGCTCGCTATCGGTTGACGTCGGTTTGATTGATTTTAAGCCGCCGGAAATGATTTCAAGATTCGGGCTCATCTTACCATGTAGCTCAAAAAGTGACAGCTCTTTCGCAATTACTTTTCAAAAATCAATCATTGCCGAATCAGTCTGGGAAGGGTTGGCATATTCCTTTATAGCCGATTCCAGTTCTTCACGCATGCTCGATGGTGTCGATCCTGAATCGTCATGCATACAGGACAATCCAGCATTCAACTCGGCAGCATCGGTCCGTCTTTTGCAGTCTTGCAACAATCGAACTCCCAGTTCCTTGTTGAACTAAATCATTTGCGTTTTCAATGAGCTTTTCAGTTCTGCTGGCACTTGCGTTGACAACGAAAGACCTTGAAGGAACTTCACCGCTGTTATTATTTCCTTTTGGCGCCGTTCGTTGATTCTTTTCGTGATTGCATCGAAGAGGTCGTTTCCAACTTTGGAGTTACTTTTCTTAAACTCCGAATACAAGAAACTCAAGCTGCCTTCCGCAGACAGCAATGAAGCATCTCGTCTTCCCAATGCTTCCGAAGCTAGTCCTATTGGCTGAAGAGCTTCCTGAAGGTTTTTTGCAACCTCGAAATCACTGTCCAACATAAGACCTGAAAGGCCTATTTCGGAAAGTGTCTCTTTGATGCAATTAAAACCGCGAATGAAGTGCTCCAGCATCGTTTCAGTCGAGGTCCAACGAGTTTTGACGTCCACACATAGTTGAAGTGGTTTATATAACATTTTCGTGATTTATTCTTGAAGCAGAGCATTCTTAACAGGCGATTTTCCAAAAAAAAATCTCGAATCTTCGAACACGTTTCAGAGACTCTCCAAATCGCCTGGTGTACAAGTCTATAATAGTTTTCTTTAATATGAACATGAACATTCCAATATATTTACCCGAAGAACCAACTTCATCATCGTAGTTATCACTATCCGAATCGTCGCTATCTGAATCCTCATTTTCAATTGGTACGGGGGCTGATCCTTGCACAGGACATCGCAAACCCCCAAGTGAATCACATGGTTGTAACACTGCTGATGAGGGTAATCCGACAATCTTCCAAACTTCATCATCACTCGACCTCCGTCAGTCGTTGATGCTACAATCTTTCCATCCTTAATACCGAATTTTCGGACCATATCCTTGACCATTTTCAAAACCTTTTCAGCAGGTAGTAATCCACGAATTTTGCCGAGACCCAGGTTGTAGTATGATCCGTCAGCGAAATGGGCATTCGCGTTTAAGTGGCCCTTTTTGCTTAGATTTTTCCACTCGTCCAAAGTGAGACTAACCAGTTCACCGCTATCGATACGCTTCACTATTCCATCCCGCGTTTGCTGCTGAGCGTATCCATAGTTTTCGGCGACCAGCTTCATGACGGATGTATTCGACGTTGGCAGAGAATATCCACGATCTGCGATCGATTGTCTGATGAACTTGCTGTTGGTGATTGCATTGATCGAAAATCCGTCCTTTGCTGCCAGCCAAGCTACAATTTCCGCCAGTGTCTGACGTTTAACGAACTTGAGCATCGATACTTGTTTCACTGGGACATTCGGTTTGGATGATTTAACTTTCGCAGCAGACTCACTAGGATTTGTTTTGGAATCCATGTCGTGTTTGTTCTTCATGTGCCGGAGCAAACCACTGGTCGAAGAGCCCTTGCACGACAAAATTTGCTCGCACTTCCGACATCGTGCTTTTTCTTTGTCATCCGCAATTCTATCGAAGTGTTTCCAAATTTCAGTCATGCCTTTAAAATAATTGGATGTAAGGCTACATTAAAGTGTGATACGGTCAAAATTTGGTCAAGGGAAAACGCGTGTAAATCGGTGAAATCGTTTATTTAAAAAATCAAATTAAATTTCTTTTTCAAGTTCAATTAGTATAAAATTCAGGAAAAATATTCAGTTAGGCTTCCGCTTTTCCAAATCCGAATTGCCGGGCCTTACGCTTGACCCCTGCCATCAGATTTTGTACAGCCACCTTGTCCACCTTCTTCGCCGCAGAAAGCCAGTTTGCCTTGAACTGCTGCTCGTCCTTAGTAGTTTTTTTGGTCTTCTTTAGGTTCCGCTTGACAATAGCCCAGTATTTCTCAATTGGGCGGAGCTCTGGCGTGTTGGGAGGGTTCTTGTCCTTGGGAACCACCTGCACATTGTTGGCGGCGTACCACTCCATGGCCATTTTACCGTAATGGCAAGATGCCAAATCCGGCCAAAACAGTACGGAACAACCGTGTTTCTTCAGGAAAGGCAGCAGACGTTTATTCAAACACTCTTTCACGTAAATTTCTTGGTTGACAGTCCCGGAAGCTATGAAAATGCTGCTTTTCAAGCCACAGGTACAGATGGCTTGCCAAACCAGATATTTCTTTGCGAACTTTGACAGTTTCGTGTGCTTGAAAATATCTGCTACCTTTCCCCTTCCTTTTTCCGTATAAAACTCCTGTCCCGGAAGCTGCTTGTAGTCGGCTTTGACGTAGGTTTCGTCGTCCATTACCACGCAGTCAAACTTCGTCAGCATCGTCGTGTACAGCCTCCGGGATCGCGCTTTGGCCGTCGTATTTTGTTTATCATCGCGATTTGGAGTCACTACCTTCTTGTAAGTCGATAGTCCGGCTCGTTTTTTGGCTCGATGCACGGTTGTAGACGATACACCCAGCTTATTTGCGGCATCTCGGAGAGATAGGTTAGGGTTTCGCTTGAAACTACCGGCAACTCTCTTTGTCGTCTCAGCGGCTTCCGGTTTTCGATTTCCCCCCGATCCAGACTTCCTGGCTGTCGACAAACGTTCCCCAAACACTTTAATTACATTTGTAACGGTTGATTTGGCAACTTTTAGCGATTTTGCCAACTTTGCGTGCGAGTAGCTCGGATTTTCGCGATGTGCGAGCAAAATTTTGATACGCTGCTCTTCTTGCTTGGACGGCATTTTGACAACTGAAGAGTGAATTCCAAAATCAAAATAGAAGCAACATTCTCACACACACACCTTCAAAATGAGGGGTGTTCAGGTTTTTTAAATGCAAAATTGAAAGAAATACGTCAAGTTGATATTGACCAAATTTTGACCGTATCGCCCTTTAGCACAAATTTTTTATTACTACTTACTTTGATGTAACGGCAATCCGAAATTATGCAATGAACACAGAAGCAGTAATCAGCGAATGAAAACAATGTTTTGAATGGAAATGACAGCTTGCGTCGTATTGGCGCGCGCGCGTGTGTGTGTTAAATGTGTAGGCAAAAATGCGAATGCCTACTGAACCAACACAAAAGGAATGATGCATTTTCCTGAATGATGTATAACATCGATGTAGGTACAGTAAATATGTATGTTGGCGTAATATGGGTTATATTGAATGCGCGTAAACGGCACACTGAAATTTATTGGGAAGTACAAAGCGAAAAAATGCGTCAAAATGTGTGTCCCGGGAATCCCGGGATTTTCGGGATGGTGAAAAATCTTATTCCGGGATTCGGGAAATCCCGAATTTTTCAAGATCCCGGGCTTTTTTGTCCAGGGATATCCCGGGTTGGAACCTCTAGTCCCACAATGACCAACTCACGATTTCAGAGGCACAAATCTTGATCTATCTTGAGCCGAAAACCGTGATATTTCTAATTTTATCCTTGATGCAATACAGGAAAGCTAAATTGAGAAGTTCTTGCTTTGTTGTTCAGTTATATAAAGGGTGTATTCGATAAAAATGACACACACATATATACTCATCAAAATTAAACTGATTATCGGATTTTCTTGAAATTTTCAGGGAATGAAGAACTACTAATGAGTTTTGAATTACAACATTTGTTTTATTCAATTTCGTCTCCCATCCCGAATGCCCGCACCTTCCTTTTCACTCCACCCATCAAATTTTGTACAACCGATTTTCCCAGTGTTTTTGTTGTTTTTACCCAAATTTTCTTCAATTCTAGCTCTGTTTTTATAGTTTTGGGATGTTTACGAAGCTCTGTTTTCATAATTGCCCAGAATTTTTCAATTGGACGAAGTTCCGGTGAATTTGGTGGGTTCATATCCTTTGGCACAAAATTGACTCCGTTGGCTCGGTACCACTCCAATACGTTTCGAGCGTAGTGGCAGGATGCTAGATCTGGCCAAAACAGAGTTGATCGTTTGTGGTTCTTAATGAATGGCAAGAGACGCTTCTTAAGGCACTCTTCCGTGTAAATCGCACCGTTTATTGTTCCGGAAGTGATGAAGGGAGCACTTATTTCACCACATCCGCAAATCGCCTGCCAGATTAGAAACTTCTGTGCAAATTTCGATAGTTTCTTCTATTCGAACATCCTCCGGAACATCAAACTTCGACTTGGCAACGAAATATTCTTGCCCAGGAAGTTGACGGAAGTCGGCCTTGACGTATGTTTCGTCATCCATCACGATGCAACCGGATTTGGTGAGCAGCTTCGTGTAAAGTTTCCGGGCGCGGGTTTTCGCAGTGATGTTTTGTTTTTCATTCCGGTTTGGGGCTTTTTGCATTTTGTAAACATGTAACCCAGCACGCTTCATGGTTTTCTGCACAAAACCGACTGACACCTTAGCCTTTTTAGCGACATCTCGAATTGACATGTTTGGACGGTTCTTGAATTGTTGTACGACTTTCCTGGCCATTTTACTGTCCATTGGACCACTTTTACGACCACTCCCTTCCTTCCTTTGGACACTCAGACGCTCCTTGAAGGTTCTTATTACACGAGACACAGTTGTATTTGCAATTCCAAGCCTTTTAGCAATCCACCGGTGGGACGCCCCTGGATTTTGATTGTGAGTGCACAAAATTTTCTCACGGACAATTTCTTGTTTCGACGACATGACTGGAACTACTGAATGCATAACTATGAAACTTGGCAGATGTAAAAAATACACTATGGATAAGATTTACTCAAATTTCTAGGTTTTTTACTCATGCGATTCAAAAAATACAGAAGATTTTCTGTGTGACATTTTTATCGACACCCTTTATGTGCTTATGAAAACGCAAGGTGGTAATGCATGACATTGGCTAAGGAGTCGTTTTACAATAATGTTTCGTTGAATGGTTGTGGGAATCAAGACACAAACACGCCTAAGGACATTCACAACGGACAAAAGCTCCCTCGCTGATTGACGGCAACTTTCGAACGAGACCAAAATCGGTTATCGAAGGATAAATTGAGGACGCAAAATTGCGGTTATTTTTCATCCACTTTTGTTGGTCTGGTGGTCTGAAAAGCTGTCAGAATGCAAATCGTCGTTAACCACCTTTATAGAATAGAAGAACGTAAAGGTAAGCACTGGGAAATGGGGAAAAGTTTTCCGGATCGAAATGGAGCAATCATCCCAAATGATTCATTTTGCCCTACGGAGCCTGAAGAGCCTAATCAAAGTTTCAATTCGGGCACATTTTGAAGACGGATGAGGAATATAAAATTTGCGAAGCCTACCGTTGATGTGGATGGAAATCGAACCGATTTCCAAACGGAAGGTTGCCACCGTTTAAAATTATGGCTTCTCTTCACAACAACTAGTGATGGGTTTGGATTTATCCGAAAAATGCTCACCGATTGATTTATGCGTGGTAATTTTTCATCAAACTGCTAAGCGAAGTTTTCAAAGTTTGATTGATGAGGATGACTATGGCACTTCTGATTTTCGAATTTTGGATGCAACAAGAGGCAGCTCTGTGGCGAAAGGTCAGCTAGATAAGTGTAAGCTTTTGGTGGTGAAAATATTGTGATTTATTTTTTTAGGATTTTTTATAATAGATGGGGAGTTTTCGGAAAGAATTCAATGATAGCATGATTATCCAATCAGTATTTCCGATAAATCAAATGTATGAATGGGCCTCACTAAGAAATTCCGTTTCAAAAGAAATGGATGAACCAATGAATCAATAACTTCCGACAGAAACAGAACCTATTTTCCTTCTTGAAATAAATGTTATTTCCGAACATAGACGTAAGCTTCCACGCCTCATCTGTTTCGTGTAAAGATTGCGATCCAGTTTAACTTTGAACTTGTATCCTCAAACATCATTAAAACCCTATTTAGCATTAGCATTATCTTGTCTCAAATCTCCCCCAGGAACGAATGTTTGGCTCAAATCGTCTCGCAATTTTGGACGTACCATAAAACTTTCCCAAACACAGCATATTTCCTCATAAAATGCGCAATAAAATTCATCATTAACTTAAGACAAGAAGCTCGGTCTTGGAATTCCCAACCCCCGTCAAAGCCGGTTTGCCTTCCGGGGTGTCGTCCCACCCATTCGAAGCACCAGATTTGCCCGCTTCCCTTTCGAATAAATTTTCATGATAACGGTTATGATTTGCACGCTGTTCGTATTCCGTGGACTAATTGTAATTAACGTCGAAGCCAGTCAAAGAAAAGCTCACTTCCTCATGGTATTCCGCGCACTCCCCCCGTACAATTTTCCCATCTTTTTGGATTTTTGTCTTAATCGACTTTGTATATCATCCTGTTAGCAATCATAACCTACCGAAAACGACTTTGCTGAAAATTAACCAGGTCAACGTTGCTTCCAAACCAAATAAGATTTAACCTTCGTTGATGAAGCGGGGAAAGACACGGTGGCGAACATTAAACCCCATTTTAGGCATCACAAGATTATCGTCATAAGCTTTAACGATTACGGTTGCTAATTTCCGGCTTCCTGTTTCCTGTCTGCAGCAGAAACTTCTACGGGCGGAAGGAAAAAACGAGCTGAACTTTTCACCAACTTCGATGGAATATGAAGAACTGTTTGCATTAACGATTTCCCAGATCTCCGGCCGGGTGGAACTTGGCGGAATCAGATCAAAGAAATTGGTGGGATTCGGCTCTTGGAACGATTAAAATTGAGATATTAATCACTGGGTGATTATTTGATGGATTTTCGGTCTGACGAATTAATTGAGGTGGTGGGCGGCAGTTGGGATTGACCGAGTGTCTGGAAAAGTTTGTTGGCTAAGTGTATGAGTTGAAATTTAAGCTAAATAAATGAAATTGTTGCGTGAACCAACCACAGACATGAAGGAAATTTGCAGTGTCTTAACTCCGTTACTTTGCATGCTAAAGCATTGCTTGATAAGAAAATCTATGAAATTTCAATTAGGTCAGGTTATCTTTATGTTTTCATATTTTAAAAACAGCATATTAGTTGTACGATTGTCATTGGAAAACAAGCAAAATTTTTAATAAAAGTTCTCTTGATCACATTAAAAAAATAGAAAATTGAAACTGAAATATTTTTCACTAATGAACGCGAGCAAATTCCTTGAAATTTCACCAGAAAAAGCTTATCCTCTGACAGATAGGCCTATTTCGTCTGCGACATACAGACTTCTTCAATGTCGAGCTATCAGGTTGTCTAAGTAGTCCTTAACACTTGACTACAATTTGAATGTAATTCATATCTTAGGATTTAAGTTCCCTCTCCATGGCTGGATTATGTACCTGGACGCTGGTGGGAGGGCCCAATCTCATGTTAATGATGCATTGGAGATAGCTGATTTATGATAGATGTCGCTAAGTCATGTCATTGTATGACCTTCTACTCTAATGAACCATTCATGGGAGAGCCAAAGGTCCAGCCACACAAAGTAGTGATAATATCACACTCGCTCCTCTTTCTATTTAATAGCCGCGTTGTAGCACGCATGTATACAGGCACTAAAGTTGAGTGTGATATTGGCGGGTTGGGCCGCAAATCACTTAAAATTTAATCGTAGATAGATTTATTCAATTTTGAAAACGTTTAATATTCAATTTGGGGTGGAAGTTTGACCTGTGTCCTAGAATTTCCTATACAGTGGACTTCTAGACCGTGGCCATAAGTGTTGTGGTTTTGTGGAATGCGGAAGGCTCGTTTAGGAACTCAGAGTATCGTATCACTGGGGTTTGTTCAGAATGAAAGAGGTGTGCTACCGGCGGGCTTTGCCGCATTTTAATCTAAGACGAGGCTAGAAACAGTTTGTAGACGCCTGACATCAATAGTTAAGGGACACGACAGGAGGTGCAGTTTTCATTGGCGCGGCAATTCTTTCATTGTTGTTTATTGATTGATTGTCATTAACTATACACCAAGTATACCTAATTCTAATTCTTATTCTAATATTAATGATAATTTAAATATGTGCGGTATATGACAGCCGACTTTTTAAATTATTGCAAATCATAGAGAGATGCCCAACAAACATCGGTGTTGAATTGGAGCTTGTTCAAACAAATTTGGAGAAGCTATTCAGCTATTCTAAGAAAAAACAGTAGAATAGCTCCCCAATTTTGTTGAAGTAGTTATTTATTACAGATCTTTGTTTGGTGTGTCTTTGATATAGTATAGCGCGGTGTGGTATAACACGAAATTTAATGTGGGTGGCATCTAAGATGGGCGGTCATATGATATACAGTACAGCGTTTCGCTCTTTCTTTTTTGATTGGGCGGGTCTTGTTTTAATGTGGTATTGTAAATTAAATTATTTATTTTTTTCTTTTTTTTAGATTTTTTATTGGTCCAAAACAGCCCTCCCTTTAACCACCTACCCTAACCTATCCTTGTTCCTTCCCATGGAGTTCATGTGGTCTGAATAGACTAGTTTGCCATTACCCCTCCTTCATCATCGGCTTTGGACTGACTTGCGCTCTTATTGCCCCACCAAATGCTGCAAAATGAAAATGAAAATGAAATTCATATCTTAGGATTTAAGTTAGATTTTTCTTTGATATACAGGCTGTGGCAGGAAAAAATGCGAAAATATTTGGTATTTCTTTCAAATCCCATTTTCAACTACTTAAAGCAATTAAATAAACATTTTCGAGTTCAGTTATCTTTATCAGCTACTAGCTGAACCCGGTGCGTGCGCTGCTACGCTTGCAACTAAATGAAGGAAAATTTAATATAACTGGCACGTTTATGGTTTTTTTTTAAATGAGTTTTTTTTTCTTGAATAAACAGGGGTTCAAACTTCTATCAAAACATGCTTCTTCCCGAGAAATACACATTTTGTGTTTAAGTAACCTGGATAATTCTCATTTTTGGTAGAAATTTGTGTTTCATTTGTATGGGAGCCCTCCCTTCCAGAGGGGGGTGGTTTCTCAAACCACCATACAATAATTGCCTTCAAAACCCCCCACATACCTAATTTGGTTCCATTTGCTTGATTAGTTTTCGAACCATCACATTCGGCTCATCGATTATAATAAAAAATTGAGTTTCATTTGTTTGAAGCCCCTCCCCCTTCTTCAAAAAGGGAGAAAAACCCCTTCATATAAATTTTCACGTTGGTCGGTTCAGAACTTTCCGAGTCTATAAGGGTCTGACAGTCAGACAGACAGAAATTCATTTTTATGTATAAAGAAATCTACCCTCCAAAAACCCCCATATGCTATAAGTGGTTTCATTTACTTGATTAGTTCTCGAGTTATGCAGAAATTTTCCTTTTATTTGTATGGGAGCCCCCCCCCCCCTCCTTCAATATGGGGAGAGGTATTGAACTGCCATAGAATCATTTCTTGCCTTCGAAAACCGCCACATGCCAAATTTGGTTTAATTTGCTTCATTGGTTCTCGAGTTATGCTAAAAATTATGTTTCATTTTTATGGGAGTCTCCCCTTCCAGAAGGGGCGAAACATTTATTTCTCTCAAAAACCTATACATGCCAAATTTGGTTCCATTTGCTTTAATTTTTATCGAGTTATACAGAAATTCGTGTTTCATTTGTATGAGAGACCCCTCTTTCAGTGAGCGGAGGAGTCTCAAACCACAATAGAATCATTTTTTTGCCTTCGAAAACCTCCACATGCCAAATTGGGTTCCATTAACTTGATAAGTTCTCGAGTGTTTCAGAAATTTGTGTTTCATTTGTATATGAGCCCTCCTTTCAGAGAAGTGAAGGGCTCGAGTCAACTAAGAAACATTTCTTGCCTTCAAAAACCTCCACCTGCCAAATGCGGTTTCATTTACTTGATTAGTTCGAGTTATGCAGAAATTTGTGTTGGATTTGTTTGGAAACTCCCCTCTCTCCCCCTTCCAGATGGCGGAGGAGTCTTAAACTTCCATAGAAATTTTTTTCTCCTCCAAAAACCTCCACATGCCAAATTTGGTTCCATATGCTTAATTAGTTCTCGAGTTATGCACAAATTTGTGTGTCATTAGTATGAGAGCCCCCCTCTCACAGAGGGCGGAGGGGTCTTGAGTTACCTTAGAAACATTTCTTGCCTTCAAAAACCTCTACCTGTTCTCGAGTTATGCAGAAAATTGTGTTTCATTTGTATGGGAGCCCCCCCCCCTACCAGAGACAGAAGAGAGGAGGGATCTCGAACCACCGTAGACATATTTATGGCCTTTAAAATCCCCGCAAACCAAATTTGGTTCCATTTGCTTTATTAGATCTAAAGTTATGAAGTAATTTCAGTTTCATTAGTATGGGGGTCTCAAACCACCTTAGAGACATTTCTTGCCTTCAAAAACCTCTACCTGTCAAATTTGGTTCCGTTTACTTGATTAGTTCTAGAGTTATGCAGAAACTTGTGTTTCATTTGTATGGGTGCCCCCCCCCCCTACCAGAGAGTGAGGAGGGGTATGGAAGCACCGTATTTATTGCCTTAAAAATCCCCGCATGCCAAATTTGGTTCCATTTGCTTTATTAGATCTAGAGTTATGAAGAAATTTCAGTTTCATTTGTATGACAGCACCCCTTCTAGGAGAGAAGAGGGGTCTCAAACGACCATAGAAACATTTTTCGCCACCAGAAAACCCCACATGCCAAATTTGGTTCAATTTGCTTGATTAGTTCTTGAGATATGCAGAAACTTCATTTGTATGGGAGCCTCCCTTTCTAGAAAGGGGAGAGGTCTCAAACTACCATAGAAACATTTCTTGCCTCCAAAAACTTCCGCATGCTAAATTTGGATTCCTTTGCTTGATCAGTTCTCGAGTTATGCAGAAATATGTGTTTCATTTGTATGGGAGCCCCCCCTTTCAGAGGAGGGAGGGGTCTCTTACTATCTTAAGAACCTTTCCCGGCCCCAAAAACCCCTGCATACAAATTTTTACGCCGATCGGTTCAGTAGTCTCCGAGCCTATTAGGGTCAGACAGACAGACAGACAGACAGAAATTCATTTTTATATATATAGACTTTCAAACAAATTTACTCGATAATCCGGTAATCCGACTATGCCGCCGATGGGGGGTACGGTGGTTGATGCCAATATTATAGTTGCCGGGCCAAAACTGGAGCCGGTAGTTGCTGCTGCTGCCACCGGAAAAAAGGAATGGAAAACCTTCAATTTTTTTGGGCCCGAAAAGGGGCGATTGATTATCTTTGTGCTACTGAACTCCGGATGTCCATGCTCCACGCTGATGAAACCAGACAGAGCTGTTCGAACGAATGGAAATCATCCCAGTACTTTCTTCTGGCTCTGAAAAGAGCCGTTTGATGTTGGAAATGCTACTGTGCGCTGCTCTGGTTTGAAGCGAACCCGCCGCGCTGCTGCTTTACTAGCAAAGCTCGAGTGCTAAAGGACTGTATCGTTAATTATGAGTACACTTACAAATTGCTGTGCTTAAATATGTTTTATTTATTTTGCAAGTCCAATTCATTTACATTTGATTATAGACCATCAAAAAAGCCCATTAATTTACATTTAATTTTTCGTAGATTTGGCCAGCTCTCGCACCTTCTTCTTGATGTTCCTCATGAGGTTTTGCAAAACCGTTCCGTCGATGATTTTGCTTACGTTTACCCAGTCTTTGTTGAATTTGATGATGTCATCTGCTCCTCTAGCCTTCTTCCGCAGCTTTCCTTTCATCAACGTCCAAAATTTCTCAATGGGCCTTATTTGCGGACAATTTAGAGGATTCATAGCCTTTTCCACAAATTGGACATTCCAGTCCAAGGTGGCACAGGCATAATGGCAGGATGCCAAATCAGGCCAAAACAGTGTCGAGCCTTTGTGTTTTCGGATTGGTGGCAGAATTCGTTTCTGGGGTGACACCGGCGTAGAGGTTAACATCCATACCTCTCACGCCAAAGCCACGAGTTCGAATCTCACCCCCGGGAAGTTACGAAAATACCCAAAAGGTAATTTTATTTTTATTTTTTATTTTATTTTATTTATATGTCGTATATCATTTCGTTGCATCTGGTCCTATAGGGTTACCCAATAATCGGACGACAAAACAAGAAAGGGAAACTATAAAATCTAAACATCAGTTATCCCTCACGTTAACAACTAATCTCGGATCATCCTTCTGAATTGATCAAAGCTAATAAAGATGTCCACGTCATTGTAGCTCTCGTTGTAGGTCTGACATAAACGTTTGTTCTTGGCCTTGATAAGCAGAATAGATCCACTCACCGTAGACCATGCGTAGGGAAGCGATAGTTGAGTTTGCTAGTAAGGCTACAGTGAATAGTACCACGGACAAGTCGATGAAGCGTATACATGTCCAGGATGCGCCGACGGTCACTTAATGATGTCAGCTGCAGGCGGCTTATCCTTGTCTGGTACGGCGTAAGGGTTATGGAATTTTCTGTAAAGGAAACGTGTGAACGTATGCTGTACTGCTTCGATTCGTTCCATATACTGTGCATAGTATGGATTCCATGACGGTGAGCAGTATTCTAGTATAGGGCGTACGATGCGGTTGAAAAGCGATATCATAGGTTCAAGTGGGTTAAAGCATCTGCAGATCCTCATTACAAACCCAGACAGTCGTGCCGCTTTCCGTACAATCATGTCAACATGTAGATTAAAACTCAATCGAGTGTCGACTACTGCACCCAGGTCACGTATCTCCGTTACTTTCTCCAGCGGCAGACAGTCCGTAGGCCTTACACTTCTCAAGTAAGAGAGAGTGTGGGACTTTATCAAACGCTTTGGACACATCAAAGTATACCGCATCTACTTGACCGCCATCATCCAGTACATCGTTGAACTTCTGCACCGTCTCTAACAGATTTGTTAGAGTCGATCGATTCTTAAGTTGAGTTTAATCACTCGCCGCAAATGATCGAAGAACACATCGTTCAAGACCCACAAGTGCTCTTGTGGTATTATATCCCAGGCTGCCTCCAGATGTCGCTTCAGGACTTCCACATCTTCATGTTTTGTAGTGCAGATTTAAGCCTCCAACAAACTCCGCAGTGCATAGGGTTCAGGTCTGATGAACTTTCCGGCTACTCCGAGCTCAAAATAAACGCTGTAAAATGCTGCTCAATCCAGATTTGAGTTTTTGTCACTTTGTAAGCCGGTGCCAAGTCCTGGTGGCCGTTAGCACGCCAGTATGGGTTTGTGATCTTTCCAACCAAACTCTGTCGTTCTGCTTGTTCATGAACTGCTGTACGGTGAAGAGTTCCTCGTCGGTAAACACGATATTCTCCAACCTTCTCTCGACGGCCCTACTCAGCAACGCCTTAGCTAGTTTAACCCTTCTGTTTCTGCCTCACCGAAAG
Organism: Aedes koreicus; assembly: GCA_024533555.2. NCBI lineage: Eukaryota > Metazoa > Arthropoda > Insecta > Diptera > Culicidae > Aedes > Aedes koreicus. The sequence goes on from JAHHFK020002890.1 coordinate 523,536, forward strand.
GTCTTGAACCTTCTGGATCTTGTAGTTGAAGTTGATCTTTAACGATCTGACGGAAATGTCGCTCCGATAAGTTGAGATACTCAGCTAATTTAGTGGCACTACGTCGAGGAGGTTTCTAAGGGGGCGTCTTGACAATCTTCACCATGGCAGGTGTCGTCATAGTAGCTCGACGTCCCCCACCATACCGTTTTTTGGTACTTCTGGTCTTCAGATATCATTCACTGTACGGTGTACAAAACATCTGCACACTCGTAAATCAGAGAGCTCACGAACTATGTCCTTCTGCCGTTTTCCAGATCGGAACAAGGCAACCACAGCACTACGTTTCTGTGCGAGATCCATTTTTCCGGATAAAACTCTATTACAAACGGAACACATACCTACATCAACTAACAGTCAAAACACGATGTAAACAAAGCAACAAGGGCTCGTCCGATACAGTTTCGTGTGCAACGTAATAATGACTGTTGAAGTTATAAAACAGTTCAATTGCTGGACCCTGTAATAAGGCCTGTCTCGAACAAAATGCACCGTTTTTATCCGTGGGTAAAAATTGATGAAAATCTGGGTATAACTAGTTTGGAGTGAATTGTTTACATGTACAATATTTCAAAACAATCGGTTCAGTGGTTATTGAGATGTCATCGAAACAAGAAGAAAATCGCCGGAGAATTTTGCGCGCCGTCATGGCAAATCCGACTGCGACCATGAGATGGATCGGAAGACAACTGGGAATCACCCATACAACTGTGTCTCGGGTGGTAAAATCGTTTAAGGAGTCCCAGACGACCAAGCGGCGGGCTAGAAGTGCAAGAACATCGAAGACAGCTGACCCTGTGATGGCTGGAAGGTGTTGGATTATTTCAAGTGTAATCCGAACCTTTCGATTCGTGACGCAGCTCTGAAGGCAAAGTGTTCCGCCTGGTTCGTTCAGCAAACCATGAAACGAGCTGGGTTTCATGTATTCAAGGTCCGCAAGGCAGCGAACCGGCGTGATCTTCAAAGCACGGCGGCCAAATCCCGCGCAAGGAAGCGGTATCGAGAGTGGTTAACGAAACCGATGTGTGTGGTTATGGATGACGAAACCTACATCAAGGCAGACCCAAAGCAGATACCGGGGCTGGAGTTCTACGTTACCAAATCACGGTACCATCAACAGCGAAATTTACCGCACCGAGTGCCTCCAAAAACGTCTGTTGCCCTTCCTGCGATCCCACGGAGGCGAGACATTATTTTGGCCGGACCTGGCATCATGCCATTACGCGCGATCGACGTTGGATTGGTACAGAGAAAATAACGTTGTTTTTGTACCAAAAACCGCCAACCCCCCAAATTCACCAGAGATTCGTCCGGTAAAAAGATTTTTGGGCCATACTGAAGGCGAAAGTTCGAAAATCGTCCAAGGTGTTTAAGAACGAGCTGGAGTTGAAGAAAGAATGGATAAAAATGACCAAAAAGGTCGGCTCCACCATTGCTCAAAATGTAATGAGGGGACTTAAGGGAAAAGTGCGGGCTTTCAGCGATGGAAAGGAAATTAAATAAAGTAATTATGCCGAAACATAATCCATATGTACTCCTCTGAAAGTCTAAAGAAAATCCGACTTAAAATAATTTTTTTGCGAACACTTTTGTATGATGCATTTTTTCCAAGTACAGGCCTTATACCAACAAACATCCCTCTATTACATTCCAAGTAACAATTTTAGTTTTATTCCAGCCGTATAGCACTCCTCCCGGCTTTGTTGATAAAACTACATTTAAAACTGTTTTGTCTACCAACACCTCCTCTATGCTTCTTTAAAGCCGAAGTTTGTACAAAGTGGCCCACTCTATAGACGGTTGGGAAAACAAGTTAATAAAACCTTTATAAGAACATGAAGATTTTGAAAATGTTCTAGTGAAAGATGTTAAGACTACTTGAAAACCTTCATAAAACCTATTGGCTGACATGAAAACCAGAATGCGGCCAAATGGCCACAGCTGTCAAACTTCACTGTGAAATCGAGGTTGTTTTTTGTTGTTCTGCTTTGTTCGATTCTCTGCTCTTCTGATCCATTTAGCAGTAAAAAAATGGTCTAGTGTTGCGGGAAATTTTGTTTGATAGCAAAATATCCAAAACAAATTGTGTTTTCTTCAGCGTATTATAAGAGCCGAGAATTAATGCGCCTCGGAAACTATGCGAATTTACAACAACATAAATCAAATTTAAAAAAAAAATCGATTAATTAATCATGAATTTCCTGAAAAGTGCTTGGAATTCGATGAAATTATCTAAAAGAATGCCGAAACAAGCCTCCAGTTTATTTGCATACCATTGAAACAGTCTACAGTTTATTTGCATACCATTGAAAATTTGATGCATTTATTTTTCCACATTTCAATTATTTCATGTATTTGGCGATTTGAAAATAATATCAGTTTTGCCATCAAGCCAATTTTTCTTCGCAATGTTTATTATAAAACTTATTGGTCTTATGGTAACTTCCTTCAATGCCAATTTGCCGTTTAATGCATTTACTGGTGGCAAAATGGTTTTAAAATGCTTTTTCAACTAACCATAATAAGATAAAATCAATGAGTCCTAAAACGGCATTTCAATTCCGCATTTTACGAGTTCATAAAGCCGAAATAAAACCTTTGATAGGAGTAAAAGGAATTTGAGAAACAAGGTTTTAAGATTGTTGTAAACAAGCTGTGTAGGTTCTCATAAACCTGACTAAAATATGAAACCTATTGGCACCTCTTAGTGCCATAATAAAACCAAATTGATTTCAAGTGGCTTTCATAAAACTTTGATAAAACTTAATAAAGCAGGATGGTGTTAGCAATGTTACTTGGGATGCTTCTTTTAATTCGCGGCAGTGTTTTGAGATTCGACAGAAATCAACGTTTAAAGTCATTGTTTTCAATTTGCTTTTCGGCCCTGATCATGAATTATTCGAGATTTTAACTATACAATTTACACAAGGTTATCGATTAATTTTGTTCTTACATAAACGTCTGTTTACGGATAATCTTTACCTGTTGATACTCGCTTGGTAAATAATATATTGTTTTCGCAAAAGAGCTATTGAACACTTGTTTTGCTAATCGAGATTTAAACAGGAACTAAGTTAAGTTAAGTGGATAAAGAAATATATAAGATTAGATAGTATGAAATGATAAACGAAAAAGGAACAACGAAGAAAAGCAATAGGATGGAAGCAGAAAAGAAATCAAAACTAAATACTAGCATAATAACTGGATTTAATCACCGTGGACGTGTACTATTTGTTTTTTCTACGTCACCGATAAAAACCAACAAAAAACAAATAGTAAATACTAGCATATTCAGCGCAAACTGTCACAAATTGAATACATCAACGGACATGAATTCACCTGGGTGTATAGTGTCACTTATAAAAAAAATTTGAACGATGGCTTCTCCACGGAAGATCAATCGTCGAAGACGTTTGTGGATTTGCATCCGTTCGAGCAAGAAGTTAGGTGTTGATGGGGGTTCAGTTTTAGTGTTATACGGTATGGAAGTGAGCGGTCTAGAATTGTTAATAATGTCGATCTCCATGAGCATTGTTAGCCAGACCTCGTCGATTAGTTGCCACAGGGGCTTGAACTCGGTGCATGATCTTCCTGACTGTCTGTACTAATCCTTTCCAGCAGCCTATAAAATGTGGTTGTGCCATTGGGTTGAACGGCTTCTGCTTCTCGTAGCTTCTGAAGATCCCATAAAATTCATGTCACGATCATTGATAATCTCAAGCTTCCACAAAATTCGTATCTCGGTTATTGATGATCTCATGTCGTGAACCACTTCATGCGATAAAGTTTCACAAAGCAAGGCTTAACTTGTCATCCGACCAGCCCTAACATTTGGCCGAAGTAGTCTGTCATAGTCAACGAAAATCGTCGCTGAAACACCGCTAGGAAAACTGGAGGTTGCCTATAGTAATGCCTGTGGTTCCGCTTGACGTATTTTACGACGGTTGTACTCTGATCGAAGTTCTGGAAGAATTTCAGTATTACTTCGTATGGTACTTTTCATGGAAGTCGGCGGTCAATAAATCGGTTGCATTGTGACGCATCTTAATAAGAATCGAATACTTGACTGGTTCAATCACCAACTCACAGGCTTTGATTAGTTCCCGAAGCCGTACTTCGCCGTGTTCCTCAATAGCTGAAATAAGTTTGTATAACGCGCTTGTAGCCTGGATTGTCTATTCCATGTTGCTCAGCACTTGCACTTCATCCGGATATGCTTGACGGTAGATGGTTAATTCACCACGATTAAGCTTCTCTTGCGCAGGTGGTCCTCGCTCGAAGGATCAGTTGATTCGATATTGGAGATTTATTATAAATCGGTAATCATACACTATTCGACTGCTATCAATAGCCGCCTCCATTAAGAAGAACGCTCGAAGCATACCAATGATTCCATGATCAATATGATGAAGGACGGGTGTGCAAATATTTTCTGAAGTTGCTTCGAAATCCCCGCGTTCACCTGGCCACTCACCTTCTGCTTACCATAGAAAAGCTGGCCCGCGGAACTAACGAGTTTTTGGTTGTGAGTCGTCTGTGTATGTGTCTTGCAACATTTACTTGCTTTGTAATGCTTGAGATTTGTCCGTTGTATATTTGTTATGTTAGATTAGGGTCTGCGGGATTTAATGATAATCAACCGGTGCTTCTCTCAATCTCTCTTTTCTTACTTCAACACGTGAGTTAATCTGTAAGTTTTGTTGCAGTGATGCACGCCCATCAAAGTGCCGTCATTTGACATCTCATTGCTTGTCAAAACATCCTGTCAATATCAGGTGGAATATGGGAACGTCGGCATGATATATTCCAACATGCTAGCAGATGCCGCAACTTCGCCACATCAGTGAGCACTTCAACTTAGTGAACTTCGCGGTGCTAGCAGCGGCTGGATAGTCAGGAAAAAAAAAAGAATATATTTTTTGGCTCAGGAAGTACTAGCACACCGGTCCCAAGCTCGGTCCCAAGCTTAATGATTCGCCACTAATAACGTAACTCGCACCAACACACCCTCAAATATACTGTCAAAATAACATAGCGAATCAAAACAAAGCCAAAGATACTAGTACCGAAAGGTACTGAAAAGCGCAAGAGTGTATAAGTGCAAGGTGCAGACTGCAAGGTATGCTTTGGACCTACGGGTTCTACAACAGTGAACCAATTTCAAATCTCTAGTTATGTACATATTGATTGTTGGTACTAGTGAGCAAGCGATTGCTAACGTATTTATCGAGTCATTCATGATAAGGGCCTGAAAGCCAATTGTAAACAATGACTTTAAATGTTGATCTTTCACGAATCACAAGACTCCTACGATACCGGATTATATCATATGGTAGAACAAACATCCCTCTTCCACATGCTACTTCCAATTTGCGGTGTTTTTTTTTTTTAGATTCGATAGAAATCGACGTTTAAAGTCATTGTTTACTATTTGAATGAATTATTCGAGATTTTAACTAAACAATGTATACAAAGTTATCGATTAATTTTGTTCTTACATAACCGTCTGTCTACGGATAATCTTTACCTGGTGATACTCGCTTGGTAAATGATAAATTGTTTACGCAAACGTGCTATTGATCACTGATGATGATTTTAAATTGGATGCAGGGTGGCTCAAATAGGGAGGAGCTTACTGTACTATGTAGAGGTGATGCTTTTTAGCGCATATCAATTAACGAAATAATATGTATTCACGTATAGGCATATCAGAAACTTTTCAATAGTTCGAAAGCATAAGCGACTCTATGAATAATTGATCCGGAACAAAATCAATCTGTAGGCACGTAAACATATTGAGTAATAACAGCAAAATACGTCCAATGTATCCAGACAGTAGTTTCCAAGATAGCTGAATCTCGACAGAAAAAAAAGGAATCTGAACTGCAAATCATAGAACTAACAGCTTCCGGCCAATTGCCCCCTTCCCACCCCGCAGAAGCGCATTGAAATGGAATGTGGAACACAACACTTTCTCTTATATCATCCCTAAACCACAAAAAGAAGAGCATCCTGGATCTCACCACACATATCGGTTTTATCATTGCAGACTCGGCAAACAACCTGGGGGTGAGGCAAAAAAGAAACTTCTCATCCCTGCATCCCTGCCAGACGAGACGAAATGATACTTTTGGATCGTATCTCTCCACCACCACCACCACCACCGGTCTAGAAAGCAAAACGGAATCGTTTTGCTTCGTCGACGTCTGTGGGTGAAAACACGAAACCCCTTCACCAAACTGTAGGGAATCGATTTCATCTGTGCAAAAACGATTCGCATCGGCCCCGGCTTTGATCCTTAGCTGATACGGATTATTTTGCTTGCACTTCGATCCGGAGCACAAGTAGAATACTTGAGTCTTGCATCTTGCACTACAGTTTTTTTTTCTCAGTGCCATAAGAACTACAACCTAGCACTGGACAATC